>JAWZYV010016280.1:0-492153 GCA_038373885.1 Cheiracanthium punctorium
GCGGGATCACTGCGCGTTAAAGGGTTAACGGGCTGTTGATCAACGATTGTGGCAGTGATTCCCATTCTTTCAAAAGCGCCTATTTTAACGCCTGAAGGGTCCATGAAGGGATTGTCGACATGCAATCGCTCTTCCTAGGCATTTCACATGTGCTGTATGGGAATGAGGTCCTGAAACCACTTCGGAGAAAATGAACATATAGTAACTGTCGTACGGTAATTTATAATAGCAGTAACTCAAAAATTGTGCAAATTTTTGTTATTTTTTCTCAGCACGCTTGACTACGGGTACAGTATGCTCATTTGTGTTTATATTATAAATAAATATGTTTCTAAACACATATAAACCAGTTTAAACAAATTAGCAACCATATAAAATTTGTTAATTCATTTTCTTTCTAATTTCTTTTCTCTCTTTCATTTTTTTTCGGGTTGGGGGGTGGGTGAACATTTTTCGAATTTCAGGGCCTCACAGGGGCAAGGACTGAAACTTTATATACACTCTATTAGGACGAAAAGGAACGGAAAAAGGCATGGAAAATAATGTATTTCAAAACAAAATATTTTATAAGTCATTCTAATGGACAGTCATTATTCGAAGTACATTTTAGACACATTCACCATTTCAAACAAAACAAAATTAATATAGGTTATTAAGGTTTACAAAATGTTCTCCACCAAAAATAGTGTTTTGTAGCATTTATAGCTTCTTTACAGGATCGCTCAAAAGAATTCCCATGCATCCTACGATCTATGGGAGTTTAGATACATTTATTCATTTCAATCACAATACAATGAGTATGTAGCCGTTTATAAAAGCTGACTCTATATTTAAAAGCAGCGGAATATCAGTTGCAGTTATTTAACAAAGTATTCTTGAATCTTATATAAAATAATGCCTTCCGTCGATAACAGTATATGTAACATTTATATACATGCATATGTAACATTTTTACTTAAACGTTAAAAGAAAAATAGCAAACATTTTATAAGATATCAAAACCAGTTCTCTCAAACTGCGAGCTTCTCCAAAAATGGTCGATCCTTCATAAACAGCTTCGATGCCATCTGACACGTCAAAGGCAAACCATGTGTTACAACCCTAGTAGTAGACGTACTATCTGGTTCAGCTTTTTGAGAGCAAAACACAGCGGAAAAAAGCACAGTCCATCTATCACCTGAGCGTCTAATCTCGGTGAAAAAGTCAGGTGTTTCTTCTCACTTTTAGGCGAAAAGTCCGGAATAAATTTACGGTCGACAAAATGCTCTCTGCGTCAAATATTCTACCATAAGCACAGAATCGTTGATTTATGAAGACCTCACGTTTCCGTTTGGTACTTTTATAGAGGTCAGGTAGAGCTCACATTTTATTCCGTTTGTGGCTGGTTATTGTATTTTACTTTAATTTTTTTTACTGCGGTAAATTTTTATTTTTAGCTAGTAGTCAAAAGAATGGAAAAGAAACTTTCTGCCGTTTTCCCTAAAAACAGTTCAGTTTGTGAAATGGAACAAATGCGAGTTGCTTCACTATTTCCATCTCATTTTCTAAGATATACTAAAATTAACACATAAAATTAATACATTCTTAAGATTCAAGTATTAAAATTTTTTATACATTTATTTTCTGACCTTAAGAACATCTCACTCCATTGTGCATTACAGGATACGAAAGTAATAACAGCCACCAGTAGTAAGCGCAGGCATAGTAAAACATACCATTTTTATTTATTTATTACTTTTTTTTTTAGAAAAAGTAATTTAAAGTTAATTAAGAAAATTTAATCATACCCTAACTCTTTTCAACACAGTGTTATGTGATTATACAACAAATGAATAGTGTATTTGTTTGCGCCCTTTTTCTCAAAGGCTAACATCTCCTTTTCTGTGCCCGTGCCATAGTTCCTTCCCAGCATAGCCCTTTGAATAAACCGCTGTTGACTAACCTTGTGCTAGAGCAACGTCCCTGGGGCATTATTCAAAGTGAGGTGTTTGAGGCTTTTAAATACATTTGTTCGGAAGCAGAGCGGAACAAGGGAATCTCTGCCGCCGAAACGTATTGTAAAGAGCAGGGTAAAGAAACTAAAACAGTAGAACATTGTTTCGACCATTCTGTGTAAATTTGAGATTAGCGAATAGGAGGCTGAAACAGCAAGATAATTTTTCGCGAGGCTTTACGAAGAGCATAGTTTGAGAATCCTTGCACTACAATATTTTTTAATCACTGACCTATCGATTCAAACTACATGCAAGAACAGTCGAGGAAGGAGAGCCAAAGAATAAATATATACAAAAGCACCTATGAGCAGCTCTGTTTGGCGTTATTTAGCGATTGACGTGGTAAAAATGCCAGTTCGACGGACTTTCGTTAACTAGATCAGGGTTACTTACACCTGTATTCACGAAACTTTCTAACAGCTGGAAACAGCCGGATTACCATAGAATCCGATGGTTAAAAAAAAAAAAATGGTATTCACAAGGCCAAACCTGCTGGTAACATCTGGATTTTAACAGACAAATGTAATCAGTCGAATTCGGGTGATTACCGGCCTGTTACATTCCACGTATGTGCTGTAAGGCTCTAATTTGTGTATACAAACATGGCGGATTACGCAGTTGTGCAAAGCATAGAAAATATTGAAATTTTAGCATCTGTTGAGAGGCGCCCTACACTTGTATATGAAAATAGAAATAATGATTTAGATAATTTGGACGATATAGATTTTCGGAGTAGATACCGTTTAAACAAAGAGACAGTGGAAAGTTGATTAGTCTGCTTGATGACAAGATATCGTCACGAACAAATAGAAACAATGCTGTACTACCCACAGAAAAAAACCTAACGGCGTTGAGACTTTATGCGACCGGAGCATTCCAGAGCTTAATTGGCGACACTGTATGGATATTATTATATTATTATTATATAAAAAAAATATGAAAACCACGTTTCGCGCTCGTAAATAGTCTAAAATAGTAAATAAAGAACAGGTGTTGCGAATTTTGACTTTTATTTTTGGAAGTTTTGTAATTGTTGCCAAATTAGAACTTACTATTATTCTGACCAATCACAGACGACCTTACAAAGCAGAATGCACAAGTACAAGTTAATTGGTGTTTAAACGCTGGTCAGGAAACCAATGGTTTTAAATAGTTGGTGAATACCGTTCTGTGGTTACCGGTGAGTTATCAGCATGTAATGGTCAAACGTTAGTTTCATGATCAGGCTGTTTCTAGCCATTTCGTGAATGCGACTGTAATTCCGTCTCTATTTTTCCAGGCTAGTTGAACCCGAAGCTGAATTTGTTGATCGTCGCGTAATGCGAGACCAATGTGGGAAAATTAGACTCTACAAGGATGCGATTTCTGTCTCTATCTTTCCGGGATCATGTAAAAAAGCAGGTTAAACCTAGATTGAAGAGATAAGGAGTTAAGCACCATAGCCTCCTTTGTGTATGCAACATTTTCGAGGAACGATAACGGAGGCTCGAGGGACTTTATTGTCCAGTCATTCATTAAACGTAAAAATATTTTGTATGTTTAAAATGTGCAACAATGGCCTTTCACATGATAAAAACTGCATTCTCGTGTGAAGAACAAGAATGGGATTTCTAAATTTTCGAGACTGATGACGGAAGTCTAATCTTGGACAAGTCGCACAAACATGATAATATAGATTTAATTCCTATATGTTTTTAAAACATATTAGTAAACATACATTACTTTAATGACTTAATCGTGCAAGGTTGCAAAAACAAAAATAAAAAAGCTCACTATTATCCCTTTAAATTTTATTCTTGAGTGTGTCAGTGATGTGCGATATTGTTTTTGTGATTGACATGTGCTCAACATGGATTTTTGAACAGAAACTATATTTAAAGTATAAGAATTATACCCGAATATTTACACTATGCAAAATGTTACCTTCAAAATGAGATACCTTGCATCTTAGTAATGGAATTTTCAATTTTTGAGAAGAAGTTCAGTGTCATTTGATTGTACCTATCAATAAAATCGTGTTCCCGGACCTAAAATTCTACCCTTTCCGGCATTTTTTCTTTTCTTTTATTTAATTTTTACTTAATCAATTTATTTATTTTGCTTGGTATTTACATCTGATGTAAATTTTAAATTTTGATGTAAAATTTCAATCCATAATACTAAAATAGCAATATTTAATCCGGAATATACGGTAAATGAACGAGTAACTTTATAACCATGTATTTTTCTTTTCCTAATTTTTTCCTCTCCGTCTAACAGAAATCAGATTTCGCAAACACTGCCCCAAAACGAATTCTCCCTCTTTTTTCAGAATGTGTTTGCACTTAATATTTTTCTTTCTTTGATACACATTGGTTCTCGATCTCCCGGGCTTTTTTCATTCCGAAAATGCAAACTGCAAATAATGGAAAGAGTGTATTGACAGACCGAGTGAAAATCTGTAAGAAGGAAGTCGAATAACATTTTTTAATACGATTTAGTGCACACACAAATTTGTTCTAGTCTTTGTAAAAATAAAAAATGAAATGTTCTATGACTTCATTTTGTCTATATATACGCTTTCAAATTACATTAAATACGCCTTAAATACCAAAAAATGTTTATTTCAGAATGTCTCAAACTGTACTCCGCGGAGGCCTAGTGTTCGTCCCGAAGGTAGCAAATGCTCCACCAAAAAATATCTTGTTGCTTCAGTCTCTAAATCCCTAGACTCAAATTTATATAAAGTACTCCTCCAAAATTCAAAAAAACTTCTAAAAGTGCTGAACTAGAGAAAAAATCCGAGGAACTCTGGTATATATTACTGTTTCTTCCCAGAGAGCTTGGACTCCCGGGATACATTGTGAATTTCCGGGTATCAAGAATAAGTTTTTATAATTCTGGCCAAACTGCAAAGTTTGGCTGATGTTGTAGAATTCAAAAGTCTAACTGCAATTGTAGCATACTTGAAACCAGTAAAATTACCGAAGGAGCACTTTCTTTCATTAATAGATAATTGAACTAACAAAACTCAAAGAATATGAAATAGTCTTAACCCAGTCCAAATTCCAAATAAATTAATAAGACGGAATGTTTGTGTAGTTGGACTGTTGCAGTGTCTATATTTTGGAGAGAGTATGATATTGCTGCACTTAATGTTGATATTTCACGTTTACTAAATAAAAACTTTCAGATTTAACAAACTGAAATAATTATGACTTCTTTTTATAAAGGAAGACGTATCATGGTTGAAGTCTTCTCACTCAAACTGCCGAGGAAACTTTGGAACAGAAATCTTTAGATGAAAAATTAGAAAAAGTAATCCCCAAGACAAAGATTCCACGTTGTTTAACTAGCAAGAGTTTTAAAGTGAGCTAGACAGTAAAGCAAGAATTTCAGTTTTTTGCATGAACAGAAAATCTATCAACAGATATTGTAAAACTAGTGCTGTCAGATGCGCAGGAGATATGCGCAAACGATGCTTATACTTTCTGACCAAAAATTGCATCCAGTCCCCAGTTGTATAAATTCATCCCATAATTTATTGATATATTGAATGCCCATTCAATGCAAAAAGCATTTCTCACATAAATGATAAACACTCATTGAAACATTCTTTTCGTCATCGAAACCCAGCAACGCTTCAAAGAATATGAAAGGAACGTCTAATAACAAACAGAACTCAAGCGTCGAGTAGCTCCAATTGCATTTTCCTTGATCTCCTGGGTCTTCCTTAGAGTCCTCTTTTATTATACTTTCTGTACTACATTTTACTTTCCGAACAACCCGAGGGCAAAACACACAAGTAGGGTGAAAACATGGCAGTGTGTATTTGTTACCATAGTTTTACTTCGGGCGTCTTTTATGTTCCTCGAAAGCTTTTAAATTCAGGCAGTAGAGTTGAATTAGCGAAATAGTGTTATTCAAGGAATATAGCGACGGATTAATTAGAGTGGATAAGCGAATATACACTGCTCAAAATAATTAAAGGACATTGTAAGTTTTATATAAAATAAAGATATAAGCGAAATTATTTTGTCGAAAATGGAAGAAGAGAATCACAAATGCAATTTTTTCTGATTTTCAAACTGTGGAGTATGCTTATTTCGAGTTCGACGTCAAAAACGTCGCTTCAGCGGCAGCGAATGAAATTGGACTTTCAACTGAATAAAAGACAGTGAAGACAAGGATGATCGGCATTCAGTGACTGCTTTGTTTCGGTGAGTACGATGTCTCAGCGAAGTCATTTAACCGATTCAGAAGCTTGGAGAGTTGTCGGTAGGTTAGAAGGGGGCCAAACTCAAGCCGAAGTAGCGCAAGCCATTGGAGTGTCACAAAGTGTGATTTCCAGGATCTGGAACCGGCTTTTGGCGACTGGAAGTGCAGGCCGAACACCAGGGCAAGGTCGTAGACGGGCAAAAACCCCCAATGAAGATCGTTATTTAGTGTTAACGGCTCGGAGACACCGGAATATGAACGCTGCTCTTCTCCAACAACACCTTCGCTCGGCTACTGGCACCACGGTTTCAACTCAGACTGTCCGAAACCGGCTCCATGGTGTAGGTCTGCATGCTCGCCGACCGATAGTATGTGTTAGACTAACATCAAGGCATCGTCACAACCGCAGGGAGTGGGCAAAAGAGCATGTGAACTGGAGGAGAAATGAATGGAGCAATGTTCTTTTTCTGACGAGTCCCGTTTTTCAGGTCATCCTGATAATAGGCGTATTTTCATTTAGAGGGACCGTGGCAGTAGGAATAATCCTGCGTTCGTGCACGAAAGTGTCAGCTTCGGCGGTGGTAGAGTGTTAGTGTATGGTGGCATCTCCATTGACGGGCGCAGAGACCTCTACATCATTCGAGATGGACCTCTGACTGGTCGCCGATATAGGGCGATATTCTCAGACCTATTGTAGTCCCTTACACTGCAGCAATCGGAGATGACTTCATTTTAATGGACGATAACTGCAGGCCACATCGTGCTAACCTGGTGGAGGATTTCCTTTTCGAGGAAGGAATCGTACGAATGGAATGGCCAGCGTGTTCTCCAGACATGAAACCAATAGGGCACGTTTGGGACGCTCTAGGAAGACGAGTTGCTGGCCACCAACCACCCCCACAAACTCTCCAAGAACTGGAAAAAGCTCTTCTGGAAGAGTGGGACAAAGGTGTTCAACGTTGCTGGCCGTCCGTGGAAACCATACCCCCTACTGAAAATGATTTCCTTTGAAGAAAACACCTTTTCTTATTCTTTTTTTCTCATATGCACAAATTGCCTTTTTTTTCCTTTTCTACACAAATGCGCAATAAAATGCATTTTTTTCTGCCAAATATGTGTAATTTATTCTCATATAACCTACTACGTCTGTCGACCATGTATCAATCAGCTAAAAAGTTTCCCAGCCACAAGATCCACCTAAAACCACAATATTCTTTAATTGTTTTGAGCAGTATATAATTCTAAGTTGTAAAAGTACAATTTGTAGATGCTTTAAAAAGTATACATCATAAACATCATAAGAGTGAAAAAGAAGCGACTTCAGTAGCAGTTTAACTAGCAATTAGTATAAATCGTTTACCTCCTAATAATTATAAAATCGGAACACGATATTTGACTGAAGATTTCGACAACAAATAATTCTTTGAAACAATTTTTACCAATATTGTATTAATAATACTTTTAAATGTTCCTTTCTTTTTGTTAACAAAAATTTGTATATTTATGAAAATTTATTATAAATAGTAGCTTAAGAGAGTCGCGCCTCCAAAATAATGCATGCATACTGTATTCCGCAAATATTTCTGTGCTCATTATTTAAAAATTGATTATAATATTATTCATTTTCTGAATTTTTCAATAAGTTATTCTAAAATCGCAAAGAAACAACAAAATACTCCTAATATTTGGGCGGATCGGTAATTGTTTCTTACTCATTGCATTGAAAAAATACCTTTCTTATTATGCAGGCATTTATTGAAAATAAGCTTTAAAATCAGTACCAAAATTTTTAAGCCACCTAAGGGTAACAAGTTAAAAGAGAATATTTAAATTAATCAGCAAAATCCCCCATCAGTTTGATAGGTTATTGAATGATTAATTACCCGAGGGAAAGGCTACTCAGAAACTTGGTCATTATCTAAAAAGACGTAAAATGACGAAAGGTATTGAAAGCCAGACAATGTTATCCGTGGAAATTTTTAAAGAATGAGAAACAATGATATCTTTGTTTTTTTTCTCAGAGCATATCTTATGTATGAAAGAGAAAATGGGAAGGTATTCATTAGGAAACTATTAAAATTGTTTTTCAGGTGCGTTTATTGAAACTGGTGGCCATTAAAACCGACCTTTGATCTTATTTATTACAGATCGATTCTTGGCAGTACCCAGGAAAAAAATCGTTGAGAGTCCAAACGGTGGAAAAGACAGAATTTCATATAAAAAGACTTTAGTATTATCATTTTGTTCATCACGTTTAAAAATCAAAATTTCGGGGTGGGGTGGGGAAGAGAGTGTTCTGGTTCCTTGAACAATCCGCCTAGGTCGATCCTAGGGGGTCGATCTAGGTCCCCCTAGAACGATCAATTTTCTTACGAATGGATATTCTTCTTCTTATTATTATTATTATCATTCTTATTATGCATGTACCATGCTTTCACACAATAAATGACTGACCCTTTTTTTTATGAATAATTAATATGTGATTGGAGATAGGAATATATTGCTTGCTGCTTTTGAACTAGAACACTGTGCACGGTACAGCCAGCTGTCGTCAAAAAAAAAGTTCTCTAGATCTGTGGCACGCGATGAACGTTTCGATCGTCCGCCATCTTGCTGGTAGTTGAGTCGAGCGACGGCAACGGCTGCCCTTTTTTCAGCATTAGGAAAGGGTTGCGCCTCAAAGGGTTAAACTCGGCAACATTTGTAGAATTTTTCAATGGAGGAGATTGTCGAAGTAATCGTTTGATGATGAAGGTTTCGTTTGCTTATCTAGTATTACTTAACGAACTTTTCATGCACCGCTGCAACCCAGCCTTGCATAAATCACTCTTTGCATGTACAATAATTAAAACTTTGTAAAATGACACACGTAATAGGTACTTATCAGACTGGAAGCGCGTTTCGGCCGAAATATTTTCAGCCTTTTTCATCAGGATCCTGTACATAGTGTCGCAGAAGAGTGGGAACTCTGCGGCACTGTGTGGGGGAATCCTGCTGAAGAAGGTTGAAAATTTTTCGGCCGAAACGCGCTTCCAGTCTGATAAGTACTTATTATGTGTGTACTTTGTAAAATAACACAATTATTACTTTGTTATTTTACAAAGTTTTCAAATTTTCTCAATTTAAACGCCAGTTTCTTTTTGAGTGTTTTTTGTCACTCTTTGCATAATTACTCACTAGTATTATTCCGAATAATAAGTTATGCAAGAACATTTTGAAAGTGTACTGAGCAATAGTATATCTGTGTGCCTAATTTATCGAAAATTCGCAGTTGAAAATGTCTTATTTTGGTATTATTAAAATCAATATTTCAAAATAATGTTACCTCTTCAAGCTAATTCATCAAAACCAATAACGATATTAATTTTCTTAAAAATATTTAGTACTCACACATGTTATTAAAATACAAACGCAAAATCTTCAAGACAAATCATTTATTTATCTGCATCGTTATAATATTTGTGATTCCCAAAATAATGAATCTGTAATTAACTCTCATTTCAAAAAGTCCGTTCCTAGGGGGAGAACTAAAAATACTAAATCCGTACTACTTTTGGAATGACCGTTTACTTTAACTGCATCCTCTCATATCAAAAGTTTATGATTTTTCTATTGGCAAATAGTTCAAGGAATGGGTAAAACCGTTTGTTAACATGAAAGATTAATTGTCTGTAAGAAGCCTTTTAGTATCAGGTCGTTGCTTAAAGGCTGTCCTTCAAGACACTAGATGACGAATGGTATTGAAGCCAGACAATGGCCCCAAGTAAAAAGTTTGAAAATTCTTAGACAATACTACCTTTGTCCTTTCTCAATGCCTTTTCATGTCGGAAACAAAGATTAAAAGTATTCATTAACGAACTGTTATCGCTCTGTATTAAAGTTACATTGATCCCACTGCTCATTGAACTTAAATAGCTTTCCACTTTGGCTGTTAAGGGAGCAGGGGAAATGATAGGAAACTAAATGGATGTATTGCTAACTATGTATGAAAACTAGTTTTTATAATGTGTGTCTGTATCATAGAGGAGGTATGGGTGGAGAGAGCAATTGCAACCCTAAACTGAAACAAGCATGCCAGTCACCTGACTTATAGAAATACGCGTTGTTAAAAGTATTTCATTATTTCCCTCGTCTCTTGTTTTGCTTTGTAATATAGTGAAATGCTTGATTTTGCGAAACAGAAGGCGATAAGCAGCCAAGTCCGTTCATTTTATTTCCCTGCGACGTTATTAGCTTCAATTTTCTTCAGAAAATACAATAGAAACTTTCTGCACTTTTTCATCCTCTATGGTGGGATATTCTAACGCTTTCTTATAGTGCATCGATCGAGTTCTACAAAATATCTGCTCTGCCGTTCAGTTTGCAATAATTTTTAACTCGCAAATAGGCATGAAAATTTCGGTGTATAAACTTTGGCTGAATGCACCTGGTAGTCATCACAGATCATTCACAAATCTTGAACCCTTTGAGGCGCAACCCTTTCCCAATGCTGACAAAAGGGCAGCCGTTGCCGTCGCTCGACTCAACTACCAGCAAGATGGCGGACGATCGAAACGTTCATCGCGTGCAACAGATCTAGAGACCCTTTTTTGACGCAGCTGGCTGTGCGCGCACAAACAGCTGCGTCAAAAAAGGGGTCTGTAGATCTGTGGCACGCGATGAACGTTTCAATCGTCCACCATCTTGCTGGTAGTTAAGTCGAACGATGGAAACGGCTGCCCTTTTGTCAGCATTGAGCCGTCTATCCAGCTGTTTTCGCATTCTTTCGCTTTTCGGCAGACGTCAGTGCTGTTAAAAATAATCGTGACCATTTTTTGACGGGAAATGACGTGCTAAAAAGGAAAGGATTCTCGTGGAGCTATGTCACCCGCAGCTATTTTTATAGAAATCCAATCTATTCTTCGTGATTGGCAACAGTCCAAACGTCAGAGTTTGATGTTCCCAGAGCGGGAACACTGCACGTTAAAGGATTATCCTTACCGACATAAATTCGACTCTCTACCACTACGCAAAATCAGTCTAGTGCGGTAGTGAGTACGCTTGCGTAAGAGAAAAGCTCACTTTGCCCAGTGTATTGTTACTTAAGACCATCCTAGAAATTTTACCTGCACAATTTACATCATCTCGAAAATGGGAAAGAATTCCAGAATATTAATAACACTCAAATCAGTAATTACAAACAAGAAAACTGTCCTAACTACGGATTTAGCATCCTACGTTGCATGACCACAGTATGCCTTTTCTTGCTTTGTTGGAAATCAAGCTTGCAGCAGTCTGGTGATGGTCCGATATCATAACCGGCATAATACCAGCATAAAACCATAACAGTATTTCATAACCAGCCCAAGGCCGAGTGGTTTTATTTTTTAACTGAAAAATGACAGATGAACTGAATTGGGCTGCTTCAAGGATATTAACCCTTTGAGGTGCAACCCTTTCCAAATCGTCCGCCATCTTGCTGGTAGTTAAGTCGAGCGATGGCAACGCCTGCCCTTTTTTCAGCATTGGACAATCTATGCAGCTGTTCTCGCATTCTTTCATTTTTCATCAGATGTCAGGGCTGTTAAAAATAATCGTGACCATTTTTTTTACGGGAAATGGCGTGCTAAAAAGTAAAGGATTCGTGACTGGGAATAGTCAAAACGTCAGAGTTTGATGTTCCCAGAGCGGGAACACTGCACGTTAAAGGGTTAACACCAACTTCAGGATAATCCAAAACTGAAGCTTTACTTGTCCCCCCCCCCAAACAAAAATTATGTGTTTGACCGTTTATAAAAGAGATTTCCTGGTTCAAAAGCCCTTGAAAACCTATTGATCAATCTAAAAAGTCATGCGGTCCCAAATATTTAGCGTCCATGATAGTCGTACACTACAAATACTTCACCATGGCTTTGATTAGCCTAAATCTAACCATGAATCCTTTCATCGGGAGTCAAACTCCTTGCCAACCAAGCTGTCATGGTTTCCGTGTGTTGAAGCGGTTGTAAAGTCAGTACTGAAGATCATAAATTTGCGACTCAAAAATCATTACATGAAACAGAGGCTGCCACATGGGAACATAGTCAATAAGAAAAGTTTCCAAGAACACTTGCAAAGAAATCCCGCATGTTTTTAAAAAGGGTATTCCCATTTCATAATTTACGATTACGATGATGGGAATATTCTTTTTTAAACATGCGGGGTCTCTGCATGCACAGAAATTTTTCGCATGAACTAGGTTCCGATTTGATAAAAATAAGCCGCCTGGCCGAGGACAGATCGTAGATAGTTGGCACAAGACGGATATATTTTTATCAAAACTCTAGCTGAAGTACCCGTTCTTCGCACGGGAATGAATGGACTTTTTGATATTACGATTTGTGGTGATTACTATTCATTGTAATAAACAGATATAGCAAAATGGATATCGCGTTATATTGTGTCCAATAATCATGCATACCGAATTGCAAGGCAATCGCTTGTACGGTGCAGAAGTCCATGCGGCGTAGCGCAATCTAGTGGCGAGTTTTAGCAAAACGGATACGGCGAAAATATTCTTCGCATTCAGATATCGATGTATACGAATTTTCGTGACTATCGGCTGGACAGTCCTGAAGTTCATGTGTTGACGCGACATCCAGTGGTAAGTTATAGGAAAATGGATAGCGCCAAACTCTTCCCCGTGTTCAAATATCTATGTATACCTATTTTCATAGCGATCATTTGCACAGTCAAGAAGTGATACACTGCAGGGCCATCTAGTGGTTAATTAAAGTAATGATTTGCTACAGCGCCGTCAAGTGGCGAGTTATAGGAAAATGGATAACGCCAAAATATTCTCATTGTTCAAATAGCTATGTATACTGATTTTCATAGCGACCGTGTTCAAATATCTATGTATACAAATTTTCATAACGATCATTTGCACAGTCAAGAAGTGATACACTGCAGGGCCATCTAGTGGTTAATTAAAGTAATGATTTGCTACAGCGGCGTCAAGTGGCGAGTTATAGCAAAATGGATAACGCCAAAATATTCTCATTGTTCAAATACTGATTTTCATAGCGACCGTTTGAATGGTCAAGAATTTGGCCTGCTGCAGCGTCATCTAGTGGCGAGTTAAAATAATAATGCATTGCAGTGTCATCTAGTGGTGAGTAACATAAAAAAGAACGCAGTTAGAATATATTCTTCGTGCTCAAATGGATAATGGCGTTGCAGCGCCATTTAGAGGCAAGTTACAGCAAAATGGAGAGTGAAAAATATTCTCCGTGTTCTAATATCCGCGTGTACCAAATTTCATCGAAATCGGTTGGACGATATTCGCATAGTAAACGGCTAAACGGAATAGAATTCGACGTTCTGCTGCGCCACCTGGTGGCAAGTTAGAGGAAAACGGATAGCATAAAAAGCTTCTCCATGATAAAAGACTTAGGTGAACCAAATTTCATGGTGCAACGGTGCTCAATGGTGCTGGAGTTTTTCAACCTCATACACACATACCAACATTAATTTTTATCTATAACCAGTGGCATTATATATCCCAGTCTCAAATAAAATCCAGTTTCAAATCTAAGCCTCGCCAAAGTGCCAACATACGCCATTTTGCAAGAGTTTTTTCAGGGAATCATTCGAAGCATTGACTTAGCAGCAATCAATTTTGGAAATGGTTCGACCTTTAAAAAGTAAAACACGCTTTTATTTGAAAAGTTGAATAATTTAATACAGCCGCATTTTTTAAATTATCAACTATAACGTGTTTTATTCATCGTTACTCCGATGTACTAAATGAGAAGATTTCAATTTTCTGAAATTTGGCGGAATTCCCCCAACTTAAATCAATGCACTCAATTGGCGAGAATGCTGAAGATAGATCGCTTGAAATCCCTTAATAACTGCATTATTTCAGCACGGATCATTAAAATTTAACGCTGTATTCTAATAAAACCTTTGCACCTGTTTTCAAAAATCCATTTCCTTAAGCTCTCAGTAAATTGCGCCAAGCCGGAAACTGTGCAAACCGCTAGAACTCACTTTCTCGGCATTTTGAGCCATTTTATTTTTCGCCAAACTAAAAAATTTTAACATATTAGCCTCAGAAATCTTCAGTTCTTATTGTTTTGCGTATAAAACATTTCATTCCTGCTCTGTTTTCCCATGCACACGATATTATAATTTAAAAAAATAACCTTACGAATATAAACTAACAAAAAAAAAATCATTATTATTCTTTTATTTTTACTTTGAGAATTTAAACATTTTATTCGGCAAAATCGCCACACATGGCAACCACGATGCTTCTTTCACATTTTTTTCACTACAGGGGTTACAATTATGGAAAGCTTTTTGCGTGGAGAGCATAAAAAAATCTCTTAAATTCCGGGAACGGGTGGACTTTCAAAGTTTTAAAGTAGACTATAATTTATTCTATATTATTTTACACATCTGTGCAAAATTTCAGGCTGATAGGTCCATTTTTGTGGATTTGTATACGACTCAAATCCACAAACACAAACAGAATTTCATTTTTATTTATAAGGATTAAACATTTCTTCACAAACTCACATTCAGCCACTGACATTGGTAGATGGCTCAAGTGGAGGAACAGGATTCTGTCCTCTTGCGGGGCCGTCGGTCTAGCGGTCTTGAGTTTGGGGCGGTTTTCTCCAGATGTAACGTGAATACGCGCTAGATACCCAGAAAAGTCCACCCCAAGGCATTTGCCCCCCTCCCTTGTGTTTGTCCTTTCTTTGACGTGGATTTATAAGCGGTTCCTCGTGCACAAGCGCACAAATCCAAACACATCTTCCAACAACAACAACAACAACAACTCACATTCATGTATTGGGAGAAATGTAAGAACTTTTGTTTACACGAGGGAAGATGATATTCAAAATTAAACTTAAAAAACAGTACTATTGATAGTACTATTATTAGAATTTCAACAGTTTATTGCAAGAGTTATTCCATTCCGTTTTTCTTTCTTTCTTTCTTTTAAAACTTCGACTTATTTCAACAAACAACTTGGCGAAGTACCTAAATTGTTTGAAGTAAAAAAAAAAAAAAAAAAAAAAAACTTTAATTTAGTTGAACTTAACTACATTCTTACAAATCGCAACGAGTTGTAATCAAGTGTTTCCTTAATTTTTCTTAAAAAAAGAAAAGAAAGTTTTCTAATTAAATTACTTTTAATTGAATTTTTTCTAAAGTCTTTTTTTTTTCTCGGAAGTTATTCTTTTTCAACAAACTTTCAGGGTGTATTGGAAACCACTTCAGGGGAAAAAAATGTTGACGCTCATTAAATCTGCCTTCACTTTGATAGTTTAATGCATGATTAATTACTCAGAGTATTATAGTACGCGAAAAAAAACATATTATATAGTTTCTTCAAAGACGCAAAATGCCGGAAGACACAGACACCAGACGCTTGTCTCCGTAAAAATTTTGAAAAATGATAGATAATAATAGACGTTCTTTTTTTTTTTTTTTTCTTTCTTCCTTTCTGCGAAGTTGGAAAACGCGTAAAAGAGAAGGGTAGTTTAATCATAAGTTTCTGGATTTCCTTTAAAAAGTAGTTTAATTTTTATCATGTATTTCATGATTAAAATCTTTAACATATTCTGGAATCTAAATTACATCATTCGTTTTCTGTGATTCTGAGAAGATATGAGTTTAGATGTAGAGGATTTAGTTAGTTACAATCTTTTATTATCAATCCATCGACAGACTTGTTTGACATTTAATAAAACTAAAAAATGCTTCTTATGCCAGAGGACATATTCATTTGAATATAGTCATGTTTATTTATGATTTCATGTCTGATAACCATTGTTAATATCGCTTTGACTGAATAAAATTAACTGACACAATGCCTTTGAAGTTTTAATTGCTTCTGCAAATCATTTTTTAAAGGTATGAGCCCCTTTGGGGGACATCTTTTAAGAAAAATTTTAATGAAACATCCTTATTTTTAATTAAAATGTTGTATAAACTTCGAATTTTAATGCAGTTTTAATCAAATTCAATGTCAATTTTGAAAGATTGGCAAATTCAAGCGAAATTTTGTTAAAAAATTGAGTGCGTTCCACACCTGCTATAACCAATTCTAATAAATATTTTTGATAATATTCATACAGTACATAACTAGCATGTTTGCCAGTGTTGTGAACCAAATATATATGAAAAAAACTAAATGCAAATTCTACTTTCCATTATAACACGCATTCATCTTTTCCAACTCCCATTTAGTGAAAAACCAGCAAAAATAAAATAAATATCGATCAAGAAACAGGATCTCTTATTGTATAATCTGCATATGGTTTTTATAAGTGTGTGAGAAACTTTATTGTTATTGGGTCATTTTCAAAATTTGTGCCATTTGCTGTTCATGTGTTAAAAATTAGTTTTACAAGGTATGAGAAAAACAAAATTTTTCTTTTTATCGTGGTTTTATCAGACAGTTTCCAACAGTAAAACAATAGATTAAAAAACATGCTATAGAATATTTTTTTAAAAGAAATGAGTAGAGAAGATAAAGAAATATAGCTGTCCGAATCATGAAACATAAAACGAGTTAATGCAGAATTGCGCCCTAATTCAAAATTTAGGCGCTGACATGCTTCAACATTTTGCAATAGAGTTTAAACTACGTTATAAAAAGGTTTTTATAAAGTTTAAAAAGTGCAAGATTTTTGATAATTAAATATAGCTGTCCGGACATGGATTTCATGTCTGCTACCATACATTATTTTCAACTTTTTAAACAGCAAAATTGAAATTTGAGAATAGCAATACCTGCATCATTAGAGCTTGGTCGAATAAGAAATACAAACAGACATCTTGAATTTTAAACATTTGATTGTAAAAGTAAAAGCCTATTTGTAATAAGTATTTTTATTGCATGTTTATTAGTTGTGAAAAATATATTTATTTATTTGTTAATTTAGATAATTAGATTTTTAGTCTAAATTAATGTCTTTTCTCATGTTCTTGTGGAATTATTTTGACTCGTGAATTTTTGTTCTTTGAAATTCCATGTCTAATACCGGTCATGTCTATTACTATAGTAAGTAACAGGCATGACAAACAAAAACTTACAAAAAAATATATATATATATTGTTGCGGAATTACTCTGTTACTCCTGGGGTTCGTCGTTCTAAAGTCCAGTTGGTGTAAAAAGTTCAAGTAAAAAGTCAATTGTCAGGATGGAATATAACTTTATTGCTTCTAGAACTTCGTGGAACAATCAGCTGTAGAAAATTCACAAGCACAATTAAACAGTAATGTGCTTTTAACAGTTCTCTTAGATCAGAAGCTCTCACAAATGCTGTATTTCTCACACAAACTAAGTCACTTTCACAGGCAAAAATTCAGTGAAAATATTCAAGAGATATCGTACACAATCCCTTAAGACACAGCAATGAAGAATTTACACACAGCACTTTGAAAACAGCTTCGTAAAGCAAGCTAAAACACGGCTTCTATAGCACTATCAATTCACAAAGCAAGCGTTCTCTCACTGACAGCTCTTCACACATTGAGCGTTCAACTCGCACTGAACTGTCGGGGCAGCGCGCTGGTGGAATTTATAGAGGAGGCAGAAGCTGCGAGCAGTCTCTAGAAAAGTATATTCCTCGATGATTCCAGATAAAGCGAGACTTCTGATTACGTCATACAAGAGAAATGTTAGGTTATTATGCGTTTTTAATGCAGGAAAAACAACTTCCAGGCCTCATTGGGAAAATCGCGCCAAATGACCAAAAAGTCGCCAATCTTGGCGACCTTTGGCGAAATATCGCCAAATTTGGCGCCAAAAATAAGTCCTCAAATGTGAAGAAATCGAAGCCCTAGGACTAATATTTCTCGAGATTTCTAGAACCTCCATTGAAAAACAGTGGCAAACCGAAACCTCCATATCGCCGGTTCTAATTGGCCGATTTTGATGCAACAAAATGCAAAATTTATCTATTTGAAGCGTAGAATACGAATTTTAAACCATTTTAAGCCCAAGAGCAGCGGGTTTGCCCCGAAAATTCGTAACAATATATATTGGAAAACACTATATTATATCGATAAAAGGACACTATACATATGTAATATATCACTTTGCATTATTTTGTGCTGAACATAAGTGTACAATTTTCAAAGAAAATGTCCGGTAACAGACATGACAAATTTCATCAAATCTCATAATGGAAAAATGGAAAAAAAAAATAAAGAAAAGAAAAAATGCATAGATAATACTCAAATAATGCTAAGAAACAAGGTATGCTTTATATTATGGAAAAAAAACTAGCTATTTTTTTAAATTGTATTTTTGCTTCTTAAATTTCTAAATGGCACGCACCCAATTTTGAAAATGGCCCCATTAAGAACGATTTACAGTTGAGTCTTGACTTATGTGAGAGATGCGTTCCTAGACCGCTCGAGTAAGTGAAATTTTCACGTTGTGAAATAGGGTATATAGACGACTTTTTGAAACACATAAACAGTCATTTTAGACACAAATAAGTACCCCTCAAACTATTTTAAAGCCATTCTCTAACTATATTATTACCATTTCCCACATAAAGAAATGGATGAACAATGTTTTATGGTTTTGTTTTTTAAAAAGCTGTGCTATTCAACATAATGCTGCACAATGCTGTACAGTATTGTAAATGCACAAAATTTATTATCAGTAGGAGAGAGAGACATTAAGTTTAGTACTGTACGTTCAGTCAAGTGGTAAAAAGTGCAGCACTTTAATAATAATACTGTACTGTACATTAATAATTATTATCGCACTATGTACTGTAATAATATAATTACTGTACTGTTGTAAAGAATGATAAGTATAGATAAGTATAGTTGTATATAAAGTATAATTAATTTTATAGAGTACTATAAAAATAATTAAAACTGTACTGTACTCTGTACAGAATAATATTGTAACCCGCGCTCCTGCTGGCGCTTCTTACTATTAGCGAAAAATCTGCTGTTGCTGGTGAGGAATTCGTGTTAGCTCTCAGATACGTCACTTGTGGAAAACTCTTGTAATAGTCAATTCACGTAAGACAAATCGTGTTGCAACGCGAGTCCACTGTAATCCCCATTAAAACCCAAAAGGGAATATAAACTAACATGTAAAGACGCCCATTCTTAGTTAGAACTCTAGTAAATTAACAGAAATGTGCAACTTCTTTGAAATAACTTTAGCATTGTGTTTAGAGAAAGAAATTTTGTATAGAACTAAGATGATAAAGTAATAGAACTATATATCCATAGTTCTATTACTTTATCATCTTAGCTTTCAGCAATAAAACTTTTATAACGAATGTATTGCAGGTCCAATTGTCTTGAAGTAAGAATAAAAACAATTGGGAGCCATGATCCGAGGATATACATCGAATCATAAAATTCTTACAGCATGTTTGTCATTTATTATTTGAATAAGATATTTTTGCATTGTTGGTTTTACTCACTTATGTTAAACAGAGACATGTATATCTTAGAGTCTAGTTACTTTTATGTGCAGTGGCAATTACAATATTTATTAAGCATGAATAACTTATGCATCAGTAAATCCTCAAGGCCTTAATGAATTTTTCTTGGAATATTTTATTCTAAGTACACTGCACAGATTCGGAGAAGTGTTTGCATTATGTCAATACTTCATTTACCACAGTATTTATCTTTTCTTGTATGTAACATTTACAGAGAACTCTGCATACTTTAAATATTAAATAAACACTTTCGACTCATATTAGTTTATTAATATCATTTTAAGAGAAAATAGATAATTCAACAGAGCCACTGAAGATAAATTTTGATAATTAATTCAAAGCATTATGCAAATTAAACAATTTCTAAAACATGTTTTTATACTCTGAAAATAAAAATGAGAGTGACAAACAAATGTTATTATGCCTTCTGTTTACATAAGTTAATCGATGTACTTGAATTAGTAATATTCATTTGTTTTTATGCTTGGACAAAATGGAAAAGAAAAATGCACCGTTATTTCAAGTGGTATGTTTCTAACATTTTATGGATGAAATGTCCATATGGATGAAATTATTTTGTAAAAGTTGATAAGAAAATAAAAACACAAAATATAACACTGATGCTGAATACTTATAAGGATGAAACAATAGAATAATATACAATTTATATACTTAAAAATTGCATTCTAAATAAAGTGAAAAAATAAATATCTAAAATGTTTGGTATAATTAATAAATAAAATTTTTATTTCTTTGATTATCGGTACTGGTTATATTTATTTATATATTTATTCTTAAATATGTCCTATTACATTTGCTACATTATTTCCGGTGAAGAAAAAATATTCTGCGATATCTCACTGACGTCTAATTTTCATAATTATTTTGTTATCATTTAATTTATAAGTTTTTTAATATTATTTAGCTACTTTCAGATCATTTGACTTATCCAAATATTTTTGTATGGCTCAGAGGAAAATGGATTGTAAGAAAGCGTTGCTCTCAAGACATGACGATTCGTGAAACGTGAAAGAGTCAGTATTCTCCTATTTAAAAGCATCAAGCAAAATTCAACAAGCTTTCGAAAAAAGAAAAACTGAAGATAGAACTGATAGAATAAGAAAAACTGAAGATACGCATCGATTAGTGAAGTTAAATGCAAATAATGTTATTTTGTATTAATGTATGTCGGCGTTTCTCAACCTGTGGGGCGCGACCCCCAAGGGGGAGGACGGTGCGAGAAAAACCAAAGAGCAAGTAGTGACACATGTTTTTAGGAAAATCATTTTATTTATTTTCATTTTTACTCAAAAATCTATTCATTTTCGCTTAAAATGTTCATTCAAACTTTACTGATAACATTATTTTATAGTAAATTAGACTAAATATTAATATTCATTGTTAAAGATTAAAAAGCTGAATGTATGCTGAAATATGGGGGGATGCGGGGGTAGGCGCCACCGTATGTTCGCCTTTGTTGGGGGGCGCGAAGTTAAAAGGTTGAGAACCGCTGCCTTGTGCAATAAAAGCATTTTTAATTTTAATGAAAAGAACTTATTTCAAACTTTAGAGCAAACTCGCTCAACCTGCAATCTTTGGAGAATAACAAGGGAGATTTTGTGATGCATTTAGATTTTCAAAAATAAATGAATAAATAAATCTGAAATTAACTGCGTGTTACACACACATTTGGCATTCACAGAGTTTTTAATTACACATGTTAATCTCTTTTACATTTTCCTAAAAAAGTTGAAATTATTTTAATTATGTAAATAAATATATATAAACGTTTGATCCCTTCGTTGCATAGACGCAATGCTAACGATTTTCTTTTGTGTTCCGAGTTGCTTACCAATGCTGCCAAATCTTTAACTGCCCCGCGGGAACCAGCTTCGCACTTCTACAAGGCTGGACCCGAGCAATGAAACGTCAAAGACAATTCAAAACCTAGTGAGAGCAGGCAACACAGGCTTTAGAAGGCGAATCTTCACCTCTGCATCTTACGAATGAACATGTTAAACATGGATTCTATTGGGAAATTAAATGTTCTTAACCCTTTTCCCTTGTACGTACGCCAATGTCTAAACGCACCGAGTAAAGGAAGAACTTTAATGTTCTGTTCCAACTCAGAGTAGACACTGAACATGGTAAATGGCTAATAAGTGAAAGTCCTGGATTCGGGCCTATCACGTAGTTGTTGATCTAGCGATCTAGAGTTTTGGAAGGTTTTCTCCAGATATAGCGTGAATTCGCGTTAGAAACTTAAAAAGTCCTCCAATTAAGGCACCCTCTTCCTAACCAGATGTTCCTGTGCTGTCTTGCCATAACACACAGACAAGGGAAAAAAATTAGAGATTTAAATAATACTGCATAAACACCTTAGATAATAAAAATGTATTGTAATTTTATATTTTTATTCGGTCTTAGTTATAGAAGGAACATCCTGAGTCCGACAATAAATATTCTTTCTTCTTTCTGTATTTTATCGTAACAGTTGAGTAATGTCTGACAGTCATAATAATAAGATACAAATCGTAAGAAAAGGCTTTTAAATCTGCATAATTTTCGATGAGAAAAAATTCACTACCGTGGGCTAATTGTTCATCGCTTTCTCACGAGGATAAGCTGAGTATTTTGGCGTACTTAACGATTAAAAAAAAAAAAAAAGAGTATTTCTTAGATAAATGCATTTAATGTATTTTTTAGTTTTTAGTTTGATGCATAATTTTATGTAGACGTACGCACTGTGTGTGTCAAAGTAACAAATAAAAAGAGTTTATTTGGGATCATTCAGCGTCTGCGCTAAACTTTTAGTAATTTCCTCAGATATTTACTAATAACCTTTACGAGCATCAGAATAAAGTAGGGAATTCTTGATAGATTACTTTGAATTGAAAGGGGGGGGGCGTGGGAAAAAAGGGATTTAGTAATGCTGGCACATTTTTAGATAAAAGGGATACCCTCCAGCTAACTGCCTCGTATTGGACCTATATGGTTAGTGACTTTTAGATTGCAGTTCTATTCACTTATCTGATATTTTAACGATCGCATTAATTTTTCAAAATAACTTTCCTAAAAGTGCTTATTTCAGTGTTAATACTGTTTCAAATTAACTATATTAAGTTATAAACAGTCTGATACTGTCAGCAAGTGCAGGAGTGCCATGATCTATGTAAACAAAGCACTTCCCACTTGAACAGAGTTTCTTTTTTTTACCCCATGAACCCTAGGAGCAAACTCTAGGCGTTTTATGGTGTTCTTGAAACTTAATTGCTGGCTCAATAATCTCGTAACAGCAGTGCTATAATAAAGATTGATTAAAATGTTGCCACCTAGTCAGTAAAAATATAGAAACATAAAAATAAAATCCTCGGGTCTTCGAGCCTTGTCAGGGAGAGACCCCCCTGAACCCCCCTAATCTTTTAGTTTCATTATTGCCATATATTAATTGACTATGTCATTTTATCTCTCGCCCCTTTTTCTTTTTTCTGTTGTTCTTCCTTTACATTTATTTCATCGACTGGAAGTAGGAGGGTTTCCTGATCTTTCCTTGGAATTACAAATGTGGGACGACAATAACTGAAGTAACTTATATAATTTTTAGCATCTATCTTAATGCACCAAAAACTTTGCTTTTCGTTATATGATATTGTTGAGAGAGCTTTAGTCAAGTAGTGTTGCTGTATTTCACCTAGTAACCCTATTGGCGAATCATCGAGAGTGGATAAGAATCCCAGGCTGTTAGGCTTATGTTTATAATTATTCTTTTTCCCTCTTTCACATTCGCTAGCCCGGTGCCCGATGCGTTTACACCTTTTACAAGTTATTCTTGATGCATCTTTAATTTTGTGATATTCAGCGTTTCAATTCGCCCGCCATTTTGAGGATGAATGATGCAGCCTTGAAACGAACGTTAAAAATCCGCAAATAAATAAATTAATTCATCTGGTGTCCATAACCTTTTAGAAATGTTAGCAGAGTTATGGCACAAACATAGTAAGCGTGGGATTTTAACATAACATTTACTTTATTAAATTAGAACGGAAGAAACAGGCACATTACATAACAAAGTAACATCAAGAAGGAAAAAGTATAGAAGAAATAGAAAGAATGCGTGCGTGAGTACAGTTACAGTTAAATAGATAAATGTTTACTGAGGGATACAGAATTCAGGAGAATAAGACATTGCATAGTAAAAAAATAAACAATTCAATACTCAACATTTTCGTCTTGCTTTATGTCGCATTTTTGGGACAATTTTCAATAAAGGGCGTGAGAGATAAAATGACGTAGTCATTAAAAATGCTTTCTTTTTCTTTCGACGGCAAGTGGCACATTAATTCTTGGCGAAGGGTCGCCGAATATGAAGATCGTTTATGAAGGGGCACCCAATGGGCGGCCATAATTAACCATAACAATGTCGCCTTAGACACCTAATACCAAGCCTGGTTGAACCGGGACCCAAGGTTGTGTTAAAATGATGCTTTTGCCACTATACCACATTGGCGACGGGGGCGATAACAGTCAACTTATAACACATTTTAAATAATATTGGATTGGAATATAATTTTTTATGAATAAATTTTATAATATTAAACGATTTCTAAATGTTACAAAAAATTACGTAAAAATCACAAAAATTATGCAAAAGTTCCAAAACTTGTATAAAAACCACAGAGCATAACAGCTGCATCGCTGATTTATCGTCTTGAAAATGTTTCTTATTGCTACATAATTTCTTCCAGTAGCGTAACCAATAATTTTTTTCGGGGTGGCTAACTCAAATCTGGTGTGCCATACACCTTATAAAATAGCAAAACATTTCTTCTCTCTTTTTCTTTTTTTTAAGGGGAGGTTGGGTCTCCTTTTGTAAATGTTCGCATATAAAAATGAATTTAAAAAAAAAATCTTAATTTAAGTTTTAAATCTTTGCAGTTGGAAAAACATGCATTAGAAATTTAAGTTTACTATCTTCGGAGGATTGCTGCACGCCTATGCAAAGTGTTTCACAGTCTATGCTTTCGGTATGATAATTTTTAAGAGTCAAAGTACTAATAATACCAGATTTGATTTTAAAATTGTCCATACATTCTAAGAAAAAGATATGACAATTTTGAGTTTCATTTTTCAAATTTTTATTTTAATTCTGCAATCAGTTCTTTAAGAAAGACATACGGTCGACCTATGGATGATAATGTACTTCCCACAAAATGAAGCAATAAAGCCAAATCGGACCCATGCATGGATTAGAAATCCTCTTTCATAATGAAGCAGGCAAGAAAGGCAAATAGAGCACACATAAGGATTATGGTGCACTTTCCAACGTAATGGAACAAATAGGACCGGGACATAGATAACGATACGCTTCGATCTTCCAGGGCCGGCCCAAGGGGTTGCGAATGTAGGCGATCGCCTAAGGCCCCGCTCCTGGGCCATTTTAGTGCTATCGCATAAGACATGATAGAGAAGAGGCAACGCCTCCTACATATAGAAAGCCTTACAACTCCTACGTCACCAACCTTTGACGTCATTATTTGGCCTACATTTAAAAATTTTATTTTCACAAAATAAAACTATTAAAAATTTCTGGTAAATACTACAAATATTAGAAAATATCTTATATTAAGATTAAAATATCTTCCTCATACAAAATTATTCAGTATGATCTATTTCCTTATCACATTATCTAATTAGTTATGGTTTAAAACTGCCATTTGTCGTAAAATTATATTTTTAATCTCAAATTATTAAAATATTCCCAATCATGGGTGAATTCACCAGAAATTTTTAATAGTTTTATTTTGTCACAATCAAATTTTTAAATGTAGGCCAAATGATGACGTCAAAGCTTAGTGACGTAGTAGTTGTAAGGCTTTCTATATCTAGGAGGGGTTGGAAGAGGCCCTGCTCTTGCGCTTCGCCTGGGGCCCCGCGCGCTCCTCGGGCCGCCTCTGGATCTTCCGCCATCTTGCTGGTCGAGCGATGGCAACGGCTGCCCTTTTTTCAGCATTGGGAAAGGGTTGCGCCTCAAAGGGTTAATGTGTATTTAAAACATGAAACTGTTTCGAGTTTTTATTTTTTCATTCAGTTGTACCAGCATACATTTTATTTCTCTTACGCATTTACTCATTTATCCTTTTTAAAGAACATCAGTATTCCTATGTCTGAGCCATGCAACATAAAAATGAATTGTTCTTTCACTTCTTGCTTGGTTCCAAGTTATTACAGGAGAAATATATGTGTATTTGTTACGTGATTGTCACGTGATTAGCAATCGCACTTTCGTTCGGAGGTATTCGATGCTGTCTGCAAGTCATGAAAATCAGATACGTGTCGTAAAAAAGAGGCTTTTAGAGCTTCAGAATTTTCATGCAGCGCAATAAAAATTTATTGCCGTAGGCTGAATTTCTTACGGCTCTCTTTCAGGAATAAGCTGAGTGCGCTCTGCATACTTCAAGCTAAAAGAAAAGAGAAAATATTTTTTTTTCTTTTTTTGTGTAAATGTATTTGGTATATTTCATTGAATGAAATCTTAGAATGATGCAGAATCAGTAAGCATTATGTATAATGTTATATGTATTTTAAGCGTAGCAATAAAAAAGATTTATTTATGTTAAAAAAAAATATATATATACATCAAAAATATGTTAAGGGTAACAATAAATATATTTGTTTTATATTAAATGGGAAAAAAAGTATTTTACGTGAAATACTTGTTTTGTTTTATTGATTGACTTTACTGAAGTTATTTATGAATAACTATTAAGAAACCTTCAATTAAAAATTATGCATATACTTTGTGAATGTCTTCTTTTTTCACCTGTGCGAAAATGGATGCACTTATATTTCTTTATAATGTGAGTCGGAATCAACTGTGTATGAAACAAAGTATGAAACAAAGCATTTTCTTTAAATAAGACTGAAAGAACTATTCAATGTACATTATTTCTGCCTAGGCAGGATATTGTTTTTTACTAGTATGTGAAAACCTGTGGAAACAAGAAATATCAATCATGCGGGGAATTCCTCCATCACCCAGCACCTTCAAGTACTACGTTATCAGCGTACTACATCCGCATACGGGCCCTGGACCCAGGATCAGAAATTGGCCCCCATACAATACAGAAAAGTACAGTTTATAACTAAAGAGCTGAGTGGGTGAATATGTTAAAGGACATTTTATAGAGATTTCTAGGTGACTAAATAAAAATCCGGAAAGTCTGGAAAAAGCCGGGAAATTGGAAAATGGGTCCGGAAAGTCAGGAAAAAACCGGGAAATTGGGTAATGGGTCCGGAAAATTCACCAAAATAATCAATTATTTTGCTTTTGTGTGCTTTTTTTTTACCCTTTCTTTCTTAGTCAGACTGGAAACCGAAAGCAACTGCAACGCATTTTTGGGACCGCGAAAGCTTCAAGCGATGTTTTGTATAAGGAGGGAAAACTGGGGGCTCATCCATCGTGACGGGAGGGTAAAAGACAAATTTCTCAATGGATGACAGCTTAATCCTGTATACTTCAGTTAAAATTGATTTCAAGAAGTTGTACAAAATATGCAAATATAAAGACAAGGGAGGGGCATATTGTGCAATTTTCCAAAGTAAAATGCATTGGTCAGGAATTTTTTCCCGGGACCTCCCAAAAGTCAGGAAATTGACTTTCAGAAATTTGGTAGACACCCTGTTTATGATAAACTGTTTATCACATATATTTTTAAATTTTTAAGCTATAATCAGCTGTAGCATTTCGTAAAATTTCATTAAATGAAAAAAAAATCCAAAATATTGTTTTTTCTAGTTTGTATTAAATTGCAATAATTAAACAATTAAATTGCGTAGGGCTGCGCCCGGGCAATGGATCCCCCATCCCCAAACTTGTGTGTGTGGGGGGGGGGGGTTGGCATGCGTTCATCTCTTTCAAATAAAACAAAAGTGAAGATTAGAAGCGAATGTTCTCCATCGAAAATAATCTACGTAACATTTATGACGCTTTCACAGAGACGAACAAAAATCTGTCATAGAGTCAGGTTGTGAAGGCCGTGATTACAAATGAATGCTCTAGAAACAAGAACACGTAACAAAAAAAAAAGATCTTTAAAGGTAAAAATAATTAAAAACTTTGTAAAATAGTACACAAAAGAAAGATACTTTTTAAGACAACCTCTTCGAGTGGTAAAAAAGGGCCACTCTTCTTCAGCAAACTAACCTTCTCTCAAACCTCAGGTTAATATTATAACTTTCGTGACAGTGTGGGATGATGGAACTTTTTTACAACTGAAGAAGCTTAGAACTTTTAAACCACCGGAAACTAAGTATGTTTTTCTGTTTGTTATTTTTTAAATTTTTAAATTGATTTTCGATGTTTGAGTGTTTTATTGGTTCTAACTTCTTCGCTTCAATCGTTTCAAAGGCGCGGCGGCAACTGTAGAAAGAAACAGGTAACCCATCCGTTTAAGGTTAATGTAACACAATCGTAATGTTAAGATTGCATTGTAAAGTGGTCTATAATCGATTACGTTGCCAAAATTTATCTTTCTTGTTTGTTTTCTGCTGAGCTGAGCCTGTGCAGCTTTTATATCATTCCAGTTTGTGTATGAGTACCCATTTAAACAACATATGCATTCGGACAGCTTCAGTGAGTATCAAATTACACATATATACTTTTATTGCTCACTAAGTACTGGAACAGAAATAACGTGATTCTGCTACATGATTGCTACACACGTCATTAGCAGTATCTCGTCCCCCCCCCCCCTATTTTTTTCAACCTCAGCAATTCGATGGTGTCTGAAATTCATGGAAATCTGATGCATGTCGTAAAAAAAAGGGCTTTTAAAGCTTCATAATTTTCATGTAGCGCGGTGATAAAAATTTATTGCCGTAGGATGCTTTTCTCGTGATTTTTTTTTTCCTTAAGGAGAATAAGTTGAGTGTGTTTTGCATAATTAACGATAAAAGAAAAGAAAACCGATATTTTTATGCATAAATAACTCTGACCTGCTTTATTGATTGAAGTCAGATTGATGGACTGGGACAGTAATGATGCATCATTTATAAGGCTGCATTTTTTTAAACTAGCCAAACAATGCCGTATGTTCGTAACAGTCTTTTCTTTTCAAAAGGGTCTGGGTGGATTTATTAAATGAGGGTACGTGTATGGAGAAAAAGGGCAATTTTCCCAACACCTCATTGTAAAAGGTGCAAGACTTATTTGTTTTCTTTCTATAGCGTCCCAGACATATCTGCATTATATGAGGCACATCAGCTACTATATGGATAAGCTGACGTCCCCGACATTTAGTTCCATCTATCTTGAAAACTAGTCACTGTGTAACATATGCGCTTACAACAGTGGCGGATTAATGCAAGTTTGTCGGGGGGGTGGGGCGGTTACTTTGTCGGTGGGGGCGGTTAGTTAGAAGATTGACATATACATCCATTTTATGGAAGTAAAATAGGATCTTTTACATTAATTTCTTTTTTCTCGGAGCCCTTGTCTTACAATAAAACTCACATTTTCTCATATTTTTATATTTCATAAATTGAGATATGTGCTGTAGAGATGAGTTCGGGCTCATTTTTTGAAGCCCGAGCCCGCCCGAGCCCGAAGACTTTTAATCCGAGCCCGCCCGAGCCCGAGCAATGTTATTAAAGTTGGAGCCCGAGCCCGAAATTTCAGCTAAAGATAAATAAAATTAACTACTTCATTAATAGGATACAATAAATTTTGGAGCTTCACACACCTTCTAGTCCCCCATGCCGCTATTTTTTGAAATAAGTACGTCTATTTATCCCATGAATTGTGCTGCTCTGCTTTCTAATGCTACTAATTCTAGAAAATAAGAAACTCTTTTTCGAATATTTACATTATACTAGCTTACAGGTACCCCTAAAAATTTAATGATAGAAAATCCTGTTATTTCATTCATTATTAAACTGTATTTTCTATTTAAAGATAAAAGAAAAAATTATAAGATCATCAAACTATTTTAACATTCTGACTACTTGCTTTTTTTACTAAATTATAGTGTGCCCCTCGAGATAGAAGTGTAACTTGTTCTGTGACCGAGTTAGTCAAAAACTCTTTTTCTCAAATCAATTTCTTCCACTGAAATTGATAAAATACGATTAATCTTTACTAGCCTCAAATAATTACTTCCAATTTTTATGTAATGCACTTATTATAAAAGTTTATTTTATCGATAAAACTTTAAGTATGCATGTAAGCACACTGAAAAAAAGAAAATCCCAAACATATGTTGGTTGAAATATGCTGCAGTAAATTTTGATTTCTCTTCACTTTTCCTAAATATTTTTACTTTTACTTTCACTTAGACATTTGTATCCCTACTTCCAATTCATATCCCAAATTTAAAAAAAAATTCACCTTATGATAGCTAGTATGTCAAGGTACAACTGTGATATCGGATTTTAAAAGTTAAACAAATTAGAAAAATACTCTCGAATTTATTCTAAAAGGGCGTTAAAAATTACCAAAAATTGCCATTAATCCCAAAATACAAAATTTATTCAGTAAATACAATGCAAAAGTCGTTAAATTTAGCAGCAAATCTCCTAGATCTGAGGTGGTCAAATCATGGCGCATCAGCCAAACTTGGCGCTTTGGATAATTTTAGGTGGCGCATTGCATCTTTCTGCCTACCGATTGTTTTTAGGTAGATTAAAGATTTTTGAAATAATTTCCGAAATATTCGATGGTTAATTTCTTATAATTTATCATACCAAATCAAAAGAAAGCATTTGCTCACTCCAAAAATGAAATCTTCTCTGATCCCTTGCCAAATATCCGAAAATTAATTCTACAATCCTTCATCTCATGTTCACACACATTATTACGTTTTCTACCCTGAACTAAAGTCACATTCATAGTTTTCAGCTCTACCTGTGAACGTAAAGGCGCTTCAGCTGTATGGTGCATCTGAACTCGTTTTAACGAAGGTCGCGTCCGTCGACCTGGAAGTTCGGAGTTTTCCGTGGTTTTCTCCGGAACTTCGGTTAAATACGGGTTAGAAACCCTTAGAAAGTCCCCCAAGGAGGGCATCCACCCCCCACCCCCCTTTGGACTAGATCACTCTTGCTGATAATCGGTCGCATTCCTAAAATCAAATTAAATCAAATCTGAGTTCGTCCGTGAAAAAAAAATGGCGAACGATGTGGACAGGGATTGGAGATGGCGTGGACAACATTTTGCATGACATGCAAAAGGCTGGCAACCCCTGCCCTAGATCGAAAACTCTACCCACACATACATACAGTATGTGGTTAGATCATTAGGGACACTAATCAAACTCTTAGGGAAACTACTTTTTTTAACCCTTTGAGGCGCAACGGCTGCCCTTTTTTCAGCATTGGGCAATCTGTCCAGCTGTTCTTGCATTCTTCCATTTTTCCAGCAGATGTCAGTGCTGTTAAAAATAATCGTGACAACCTTTTTACGGGAAATGAGGTGCTAAAAAATTAAGAATTCTTGTGGAGCTATGTCAACCGCAACTATTTTTATAGAGATCAAATCTAGTCTTCGTGGCTGGCAACAGTCAAAATCTCAGAGTTTGGTGTTCCCAGAGCGGGAACACTGCGCGTTAAAGGGTTAATCTACAGGGTTGTCCAAATTAAACTTCCCCAACTCAGAGGCCTGTGCAGGATGTTGTATGGGTGATGCATAATGTGATGAAATTTTGAAAAACAGACACTTCAGATCACGCGCTCGTGATTTATTAAAAATAAATTAGTAGTACAAGAAGTTGCCGATAGGTGGCGCTGTAACACTAGTAATTTGCATATTGCAAAAACGTGATTTTCAGAAATAAAGCTTCTGCGCCACGTATCCAAATAACGAGCCCTACAAAAGTGGAAGACAGGCGCTGCACAGGCAGTTGTTACCAGCTCGCTGATGCACAAGAACTCCTGTGCTGCGATAAGAGCATTCCGTCGGCTGAAGAACTTAACGCCGAGGACTAATGACACCACGCGCTTTACGAGACATGATGAAGAAGTTCGAAAGAACCAGACAGCTGAGAATTTCTCCAGGTAGAGGACGATATGTTGTGAATTCAGCACGCATACAAGACATTGCTTTGGAGGTCATGGATGCCACTAGCCAATCGCCACAGGGTGTTGTCAGAGTGCCAACTGTTTCTCGTGCTGTTGATATGCCGTATTCGACCATGGCACACATATAGAACATGTGTAGAATGTCTTGTTGATCTGCAGCGCCAACTATCGGCAACTTCTTGTACTAATAATTTTTTTTAAATAAATCACGAGCGCGTGATCTGAAGTGTATGCTTTCAAAATTTCATCACATTATGACCCATACAACATCCTGCACAGGCCTTTGAGTTGGGGAAATTTAATTTGGACAACCCTGTAGTTTAAAGGAATTTTTCGAGAACATAAGTTTATTCTCCTGAAGTTTCTTTTTTTCACTCGTTTTTTGCTGCTGGTATCAATAGTGTTGCTTCTGATTGAGTGTTAACACTTCGTCGTTGTGTGCGTGTGGCCGGGGAAATTACCTCCATAGAGAACATCTGGCATCTTGCTAAGTTGGCGATCGACAAAGAACTGACCACCACCAAGACGCAGTTAATTGAAACTCAACTGAAAGAATGGCATCAAAATACCGAACTCCAAAAACATGCACAAGTATGCTCCTGGAATTTTTTTTAAATATTTTTTTTTGCCGTGTACTTTCACGCAAAAAAGGAAATATAGCTACGTAATATTCCGGTTTTTTTTATATAAATTGAATATTCTCATAAACAAAAAAAAACCCTTCAAAAACCTAAATTGGGTTTTTACTCAAAATTTACGCAAACTATAAAATATAAAAATGTGCAGTACTGTCACTAGTGATTTGGTCACCTACTGTAATTCGATTGGGAGTGCCCTAGGCGTCAACTTTAGAAAAAGTAAATTTGTTAGAATTGACTCTGTGGTTTGGAAGATAATTTTTCACTCGTCTTTTCTGTAAACGCTTTTAGGGAAATGCAAATATTCTGAACTTTTAGGGAACTTAAAGAGAAGGCAATCTTAATGGAAAGTTACGGCATATCTGGGACATTTTCCGAACTTACAACGAAAATCTCCGAATTGCGAATTTCGATCTGCGAACAGATCCATTATAGCATAACTTGACTAAATGTACTTCAAGCAGATATTTAGAATTCAAGATGCATCATCTGTACACCTACACATATCACGTACTTCTTTAAGTACAGTCTGAAGTAAAACATCGATTCGAAAAGGATTATATGATGCGTAACCGAAATCTCCAATATTTAAAAACTTATTTTTACTTTTCCTTAATTGATTCTCGATACCTTCACACTATTTCTATGCATTTGTATTTACCCATTTAAACAACATCTGCATTCGGAAGTCTTTAGTATGCACCATAAAAATAAAGTGTTCTAGAGCGGATGAAACTTTAGAAGGAGGAATATGCCTGATACATGATTGCCGCGTGATTAGAAGCGTTACTTTCGTTTTTTCAATTTCGTAGTATCTGAAAGTCATTAAAATCAGATACATGCCGTAAAAACGACTTTTAAAGCTTCATAATTTTCATAGCAGGCCGTGATAAAAATTTATTGCCATGAGCTGATTGCTCATGACTTTCTTGGAAGGATAATTTGAGTGTATTTTGTATACTTCATGATGAAAGAAAGTGAAATAGATATCTCTCAGTATATATTTATGTTTGTGTGTATATTTTTTGTTTTATTTTATTAACTTAAGTCAAATAAATTGATGTATGAAGAGTAATATATAATTGCGGATACTGTTAACTTTTTAAAAACTTTTTTTCTTGTGATTAAGGCATAGCTACACGAGAGCAATATTCCGAGGGAGCTGGAGGTGTCTTGTGCGAAAGACCTTTTATGTAAAGCGACTAGAAGCAGCAACTGGAAAAAGATTCCAATTGACTATTGAAACATGACGTAACAAAACGTCACAAGTATCCAGTATGCTTCTGACGATAATAATTACTTGTGTAATAAGATTTATACTGCTGTAATCAACAAATGAGCAATATTGCAAGAATCTTTTGGATTAATATCAATAATTAACGATATAATTAACATAAAAATCGTTGTATTTAAATGCGTAGCGCTCGGCAGCCAATCAAATTTGTCCTTTTGCTGGTTTTAGTTATCTTTCTTTTTAACAGTAGCTGCATTGCTTTACTCTAAAGGAGGGTAAATCCACATTAAGTGTAAATACAGATTTTGTTCTGAAAACTGCATATGATGTAGCTCAGGGGCGTAGCCAGGTGGGGGGATATCGGGATATATCCCCCTCCCCGAAATTTTGGATTAGTGATGAAATTCCATCTATTTATACACATATAAGTTCATATCCCGCCCCGAAAATTTTTCCAGGCGCATAACCCCCCCCCCGAAAATTTTTCCAGGCGCATAACACCCCTCCCCGAAAAATTTTCCTGGCTACGCGCCTGATGTAGTTTATTATAGTAATTGTTGCACCGGACTGTACGGTGCTTACCACACCATTCTCACCGATCCAACGCCCGGTTTGACGCCAGACTTCGTCTTTGTTCTTAAATTTCCCTGTCCCTTAATAGGGGGTAACGCTGACCGCCTACTAGGTGCTCCTATAATTAATAAAATAGTTGACACTTTCGGCCCAGTTCCACCACCGGCCAATACTTGGATGGCGGGATGGTCCGCCATTGGTGAAAAAAAAAAGAAGTTTATTGAAAACTTTTTTTTAAACGATCATGATTATTACAGATTATTGCTTAAGTTTGCTTAATACTTGAACTGAACTTGAAATTCCCAATGTTGTACTAATTTTATAGAACATATCCAATTAAATAGAATTTTTGCGAACAGTAAGCGGAAAATTTAATTCTCGCTTGGTGAATTTATACTATATACGAAATTCCATTAATGCCATCAAAAGAATCTAGGCTTTAAAAACAATTCAGATATTTTCAAGATATGAAACAAAAGTAAGAAAATCTGAAACACTTTCAGATTTTAAATACGCACTTAACCAAACTTGGTTCGGTTTTGCTGCTATTTTTCTGCAGTAAATTTGGCAATCAATTATGGAAAATTGCAAACCTTGTGCGACTTTCAACATTACATTCTCTTCCCCGTTCTCAGCGTTATCTGGTGACTGTTCATGTCGGCAAAACCTGTCTACAAATCATGTCTACAGAATCGCATAGTCAAAATCTGGGCTTGCACGAAAGAGCACTCTAATGCTAAAAAGAAAATAAATAAATACAGTAGACCCCCGTATAACACGGTAAATACGCTCCGTGTTATAGAAATCCGTGTCGTACGGGTCCTCACCTATACTCCACCTAGAGTGCGAACTACGCGGTATAACCGCTGAAAAAATTATCTGTACTCCATAGGCACACAATTATATTGAGTGTTGTAATTCAAAATTAATATTAATTACAGGACCTAAAGCGTAATAAAATCAGAAAATTGTCTCATTTTATCGTACTGTACGAGTCTCTTTTAACGTGTTATAGGAACACGATTGCAATTTTTTCGCCGTGTTCAAGAAATCCGTGTTGTGTGGAGTGGATCTCTGTTTTAAGAGGGTCTATTGTAAGTAAATAATACATACATATATGTATACATATGCAAAATAAAACAATAAATTTCTTTCTAGCTAAATCTACTTTAAAATCATCGTGAATTATTTACTTTTAATATGATGTTTTTTTTTAATTGGAATTTCTTTTCAAATTATCTTTTACTTTTTTAAAACCTTAATAAATGTTTAATGTACTCATTACTGGCTTCTCTACATAATTCTGCAATGGCCCATCTCTTAAATTTCATTTTGTTATGATTATTTTTCACCTGGAAGTTTGATAGCTAGAATATAAAAGTTCAAATACGAAATCATCGCCGTACAAAAGTGAATGCTTAAGCTGACACTTGTGCAAGTTGAGTTAATTGTTTAAAACAAGATCATACTTAATTATGAAGAACGTAGATTTCAAACATAAAAGACATTTATATGTTTATTCGTTTATTGTAAGATTATGCTAATGAAAATGTTTTAAGCGAAAACTAAAAGCTCATTTAATTGAAACAGATAATGATCATGAAGTGACCTTCTTGTTTACATAAACAGTCTTGAATTTCGAGATCAAAGAGATTGGGAGTGTTTGAGAAAAAGCGAAATTTATCATCAAAGAGCATTCGATGTAAAAGAATAATTTTATGTTACTGTTTGATATTCATTACTTTCCGAACATGTACCATGTGAGTAAAGTATTTTAATCATGAAAAAATTCGACTTCGAAATTTTGATAGGTACATTTACATGTTTAGAGATCTTCTAAATTCAATTATGCTATTTTTATGGTAGTGTATGTAGGTATGTGTGTGTGTGTGTGTGTGTGTGTGTATACGCATGTATATATGTGCATGCTTGTGCATGAATGACCAATATAGCTCCTAAATGGTGCATTCGATTTAGTTCAAATTTTGTATGCATATTATAGATCACCCTAGCACGACTGGCATTGATTTTGTTGTTCACCAATAGTTTTTTTTTTTTTTTTTTTTTGTTACAGGGCTGCAAAAAACATTCTTATAAGTAACTGCCTCTACACGGAAATTCTTAAAAGTGTGTTAACGTCTAAACGGAGCACACAACGGATTGATTACAAATTTGGTGTGTATATTATAGCTCCCAATCGCATGAACTGCATAGAATTTGGTGTGTGTAGAACTGATAGTTTATTCGCAGGTTTGCAAAAAAAAAAATTCTTTTACATTATACCTATGGATGCAAACCATTTGAAGTGTGCTAGATTCTAAATGATGCATTCTAATAAGTTCAAACTGGGTATGTATATCATAGATCACTGTCACAAAACTTGTATAGCTTTTGGTATGTGTAGGGCTTATAGTTTTATACAGGGTTACAAAAAGAATTCCTATATGTAGGGTGGTTGTAATTAAACTTCCCCTATAAATAGCTTTCTGCAGCTGAAACGGATAAGTCGATTGCTACCAATTTTGGCTTATGGTCCGGTCCGCGAAATGCATTCAAGAAGACTTTTAAAAAGTTTAATTTAAAAAGATGAATAACTTGTTAAGTTATATTAAATTTCAATAACTACTCATGTGAAAGATTTTTTTAAATTACTAACAGTAATTTTAAATGTAAATTGTATTATAATTATAAAGCGATTAAATACAAGAATTAATTGTTACACAACAAGAGATTAAATAAATTTCCTATACTATGAATGAAATTATAACATTAAATAAATTTCCTATACTATTCATTAAGCTGTAACATAAATTCATAAAAGTTCACATACTCAAACAGACTCAATCTAAATTATATCCAACTATCAGAATCCTGCGCGATGGGAACGTTATAAATTATTAGTAGAACACAAAACAAATCTTTAAATTTCCTCGAAACATTGTAGCGAAATTTCATTATAATTCTCTGTTGTAGAAAGCGCACCGCTAAGCCATTACTGAAATACCGCTTCAAGTTTATTATATTGCGCACATGCACCGTTTATGAATTTGACGACTGGAATATGAAGCAAAAATGTGAAATCTTCATCGTGTATAGATACAGAGTGTACACTTGTGCATGCTATCTTAATTGTGTTAAACATGGGACGCAATAGCGCATTTGTTCATAAAGGAGCCCCGTATACACTCGTTACCATCCGAAGTTATGCTAATGATACGCTGTTCCAACGGAAAGCTGCAGACGCATTTAATTGAACCAGAATAATGATCATAAACGGTCTTCATCTTAAACACGAACGATTTGGGAATTTCGGAAACTTCAGCGATGGTTTTATTCACAAAGAAGCATTAGACAAAGTGCACTGAAATTATTTAAAGTTACTTTACCATTAACCCTCTCAAGCGCTAGCATTTTCACGTCAATATAAAAGGCCAACTGGATAGACTGCCAAACGCTGGAAAAGTGAAGCCGTTGCCATCGATCCATTTAACTACCAACAACATAGCGATCGATCGAATAGCTCATCGGGAGCCATAGAGCTGAAGAAGTTTTCTGACACAGTTGGTTGTGCTGCAGCGCAGCCAGCTGTGTCAGAATGTTATGCCTTAGCCCTGTGGCTTAGGAGCTGTGCTGTCTTTTTTTTTTTCATTTTTTAACGATTTAGAACAAAGTTGGAAAATGTTTTGATTTGGGTTTGTCTGTATCTCTGTCCGTTAATGCTTAACATACATAAATATACATCGATTACTGAGAAATTTAAATAAGTGGTTTTTATGTAATTTAACATGTCCCTTATCAAAAATAGTGTTATGTAGTACTTAGTTCTTTATGGAATCTCTCAAAAGAATTCCAAAACATTACACCCCAGGGGTGATGCAGACCATATCCATTGAGTGTCCCTTGACAGTGTGTGCCCTATGACAATAACGTTCAGAGACTCTCCGGGCAAGGCTAAATGTGCCAGTTCCATATGCCATTTCGGAAAAAAAAAAACGCTTTATCATCAATCATTGTTTAAAACGTATATATATAAAATTATTAGCAATGCAAAAATGGCATATAAAGTCAAATCAAACATCCATAATTAATTATTTAGAAGATATCCTATTTGTAACGCGCAATTGCAGCTATGACAAACAGAATAGAATATAACTAACAAGTAAAACACAAAACATACTACAAATAAGACATATCTCGCAAAAAAAAAAAAATATATATATATAACAGCTATTAGCAAGAATTAGAAACCAGAATTTGAAGCCAAATAAAGTGCAAGAATTATTGTGATTATATAATGGAACGGAAATTATAACCACTGTCACCATCTTCAATTATAATCCACTGTTTGTGGCCCCTGAAGATGGTGACAGTGGTTATAATTTCCGTTCCATTATATTATCACAATAATTCTTGCACTTTATTTGGCTTCAAATTCTGGTTTCTAATTCTTGCTAATAGCTGTTATATATATATATATTTTTTTTTTTTATTTTTTTTTTGCGAGATATGTCTTATTTGTAGTATGTTTTGTGTTTTACTTGTTAGTTGTATATATATATATATATATATATATATATATATATATATATATATATATATATACATATATATAATTCAGAGACATTCTATATTTCAAACAAAACAAAATTAAGGTAAATGCTCATGCATTAGACCACGTGCCACCAGTAGTGGTCCGTTTGAAGTTTTAAAATTGAAAAACAAGAAAAATTCCAACTATGTATTGAGATAACTACCTGAAATCCTCTGAGTGGCTGAAACCCTCATCAACTAAACACCTAAGTTGTAGCGCCTTCATTTCTTGTTTAGTTAGGTACAAGAAAGTTTGTAACTGAAGTTGATCTCCCACAAAGGGATTCTATGTCTATTTTTAGTGATTTCCTTGAGAGGCAAGTCTTCATTCAAACCTTTTTTTAACACACATTCTATTTGTTTTTAAAATGAATTGTTTCTAGTACTACTTGATTATATACTGAAAGCATTATAAACTACCATTGAATGAAATTATAATAGTAATTTATGGATAATGATGAATGGTCTAGTTCAATGGTTTATTAACTGATCCTGAAGTAAGCCGAGGTGCCCCAGTACTGGAGGACATACTTTTTATCATGTGCTCCAGTAGTAGGGCAGATGGCCCATTTCTGATTTACTAATAGTTCAATGCTGGCAGGCCCGTCGAGAAACAAACTCGGGCCCGGGGGGTGGATATCTGCCTATCCCCCCTTACCATAAAAAGCTTCAATGAAATGTTTCAATAGCAATAAGATAATTTTAACCTCAAATGTTTGCTGTGAGAAATTAAGCCTATTAATGAAGCACTGACGAAATATAGAAATAAACATACTTTAATAATTATTTAAAAAATAAATAAATAATCACTGTGATAATAAGAAGTGTAAAAGGGTAAGTAAACTCACCGCAAAAAACTGAAAAATCCACATTCCAAGAGCAATTCTGAACAATTTTATTCCAAGAACATTTTGGGGATGATGAATTTTCCCGCCCTTGGAAATTACCAAGTTTGCACCTGCCGGCCTGGAGTTGTCATGGTGATTCCCCGCGTATGAGAGCACAAAGGGTGGTGCATTTTCCCCCCTCCCCCCAAAAAAAACAGAGCGTACATTACGTCAGCAATCCAGTTTCGTTCAGGAGCTCGTCTCGTCTTTACTTATTCCAGTCGATGTAGGTTTTCGCTTATTCAATTTCGGTCTATACAGAAATTTTTTTTAAGTTTAGCCCGGGCCCCCATAAAACACGGGCCTGGGGGGGGGGGGAAATTCCCCCTCTCCCCCTCCCCCCTCCCGACAGGCCTGTCTGCAGGGCAGCTCGATTAATAAGAGTTCGGATAACCGGTACTCTAGTGCAATCGCTATTACTTACGGGCTTTTAGGTGGAACTACTGCGCGGTATAAATTGGTACTATTTTTTAGAATTGTCGTTGTAACCGAATTAATTACCAGTGTCAATACAACAATGTAAAAGTGCGCATTTAAATCGCATCGCATGTTACTAAAAGGTTATAATAATTCAATTTCCTTTAGGCAGTGCATGCTTCATTTAACATTACACTCATTTAACTATCAAGTCTATTTAGCAATCGCATTAATTTGTAGACATTTACAAACTGATTTGGGTGCAAAGTGAAACATAGCTATTTATCAAACTGGCGTGAAGCGTATAAGCTACAAATTAATTGTACAGCACGACGTAAATCTTTAAGTTTTCCTTAAATGTTGCCAAAATAATGCTTGAAGGAAGCACACTGCCTCATAATTATTGAAATTACTCTTTTGTCTCATGATAATGTGCTTTTATCACTCATAATTTTGGAATAGGAAATAAAAATATCAAAGAATAACCAAGCACGAATACAGTGTAATAATGCATGAATAGATAAATGTTTAAAACCTAGTGTAGAAGGATTTGTAAATACAGTCTTCGTTTGCTAATCGTGCATATAAAATTGTTTTTACAGTTAGCTGTTGACGCATTTATTGGAAAGAGGCTATGATTAGAAATGGCCTATCTTCAAATATGAAACCGTTTTAGAATTTCTGGATCTTCAGATAATTTGAATTCATTCTCTGAAAATCAATAGAAGTATTATGTGATAAATTTTTTGACGTACTTTAATGTGATACGCCATTTGTTAATTATTGGATGATGTCTATAAAGAGCATAAGAAATTGAAATTCCCCGTAAAACATGGAGTTAGAAACTTCAACTGTTAGTAGTACTATGTAACAGTGATATATATAATATATTCTTAATACCACAAACTCAGAGACATCTTTTACAGCAGCAGGAAGACATAATTATTTCTTTTAAACAGTTTCTAATAAACTTTAAATGAGTTTATTAGTTTCATCTCAATTTCAATGCGTTTTTTATTCGTGCTCTTGGTTGTAATATTTTCCAAAAGATGTCGCAAATATGCAATGATGGCCAGAAAAGCCAATGCCAAAGCCAAATGATCAGATTTACGCGGAGGAACAGTGTTAGTGCACAAAGTAAGCTTGATCCTACTTTTATGACCCATTCAAGGGATGAAAGGCTGAGTGAACCTTGTTTAGCTCAAGGTTCGAACCTTGGACATGTGGCGTGGCAGCACAACGCGGTAATCATTACGCATCTATACTTTAATATGACATACACTTAATAGAAAATTTAATAATTCTTTTTAAGGGTAGAGAAAAGAATTGCAATGCATTAGGAAAATTGGCCGATAATTTTCTGAAGGGCTATTTAAAATCCTTATATATATTAAGTGAAACATAACTGTTATAGTAAATCATTAAAATTCATTGTATAAGGGTTAGTCTCAAATGAAAACGGGACTGACTATATTACCAGCATGGACCTCAAGTCGGTTACGCAGACACGTGTTTATGTTGGGGCTAGCAATTAACGTTGCGAGAATTCACCACGGTGCGATTTGTGTTAGACGCACGGGGAGGAGAGGGGATGCAGCTTGGTGTGCGGATATTTTTGACAGAAGAAGGGGTGTCAGAAAGTGAAATTCATGTCCGGGTGTTTTCTGCGTATGATGAACGATCATGTCAAGTGAGCATATGCTTTAGTTGACGGCATCAATCTGTTGCACGGACCTTCCACCACCTAGTATGCCGCCAAGTTTGTTCAGATTAAGCTGCAAAAATTTCGCTGGGAAGCCCCTACACAACCTCCACACAGGCCAGATCTTTCTCCATGAGAATTTCGTTTATTTGGCCCTGAAGATAGACATTCGTGGTCGTCGATTTGCTTCCGACGAAAGGTGCACTCCTGTGCAGTGATATCTAACCTTTTTTACGTCACGGACCGCTGAACGTTTGAAAATTTTACCGCGGCCCGCTGAGGGGGGTAGGGGCAGGACGTTGGTTGTTTATATTTTAGATTGTTTCCATTTAATAATATTCGATTGCATTGGTGTTATAATTTTGAATGCCTTAACATTTATTTATTTTTCCATAAAAAGTCGTTTTATTTATTTGTTTGTTTCTTTCCTTTTTTTTTTTCAGGAAACCGGATTTATTTTCAATTTTGTGAATGCAATTCGAATTCATACACTTGAAATGTTTTATAATCAATAAACTGATTTAAAATAGTTACAAGATTGCTTCTGTTTTATAGGTATAAATTTGCAGAGACTGGAGAGATTCTTCATAGTAACTTATAGTAACTTATAGTAAAATGAATTTTAATACTTCACAGTAAGTAAAATAAAAATAATTTAATGATCCTTGTGCGGCCCAGCACCATTTACTTTACGTACCGGTGTGGGGACCACTGCTCCTAGATACGATCATAGTTCCGTAGCCAACCTCAAACTTTATTCCGTAAAGGCATTGACCATTTTTATTTACGATGGGGTAAATTTATAAACAGTTACTGCAGTTACATCATTTGAAGTAGTTAATAATTTGCATTTTCCGATTTTCATTTGACTGCCCGTTATACTATGTTATTCTCTGAAAGTATCAGGCAAGACATCAGCAATTCTTTTGCAGCGATATGAAAATTATTCGGATACATTGCTGACTGCCAGAATCAGTTATTTATATTTCCTTTGTATAATTTTTGTCTCCAAAAAATTAATATGTTTTATTAAAATCACTTTCAATGACTCTCTCAAAAGATTATGTATTCAATCAATTTATCTACTCGCGCTTGAATCCGTAAATGTGCAAAATAGAATTGGTAAATCTGAACGGCAGTTAGTTTGCTATGGAGAATAATTTACATAGAAATCGATATTTTTTTACTGAAGCATCGAAAAATTCCTGCAGATTATACTTATGAAATCTTGTTGAATGAAAATGTTTAGTGTGGATTTACTTACTTTCTATACGATTTCTCTTAGCACCCCCCCCCCGCCTGTTAATTCTGTTAAACCTTGAAAGATTGAAAACTATAAAAGCAACATAGCTATTTAATATATTTACATTAGTAAGAAAAAGATATATGGCTATCAGACTTTTCAAAGAGAATATATTGAGTCTGTTGCTTTACTTGGATAGAATATATAATTTTTGATAACTATTCTCTAAAACATTTCATGTCCTTTCTTGCACCATTATACTTATATTTCACAGTTGACAGTCTCACCAATATGGAAACATAAAAATTCGAAGACTTTTTATCTCAATAATTTACTTGCTTTCCTCTGAAACATGCATTAAATGAGAGAAAATTAGAATTGTTTTCCGTTAGTTGAAATCTCATAGTCTGATTAATATGTATACTAAAATTGCTTACATTTGGTTTGATCTAGTTCCAAACTCTTTACAGTTTTTTTTTCAGCATTTCATCGACTTACTCTGTTATTACATTCTACGTTCGAGTTCAAAATTTGTGTATGAGTTTAAGCCACTCCCTGCTGTCCAATCAAGCTGGAATTTTGCATGAACCTATAATTTCGATGACACTCAGTATAATGGTTACTCTTTTTTTATCGATATTCTTTTTAAAAAATTATTCATTAAATATTTTTTTCCAAAAATCGTGATTTTTCAAGCATATCAGCTCGTATTCATGGAACTATTGATAGCATATTTATGATCGTTGCATTATTGAAAAGCTCTTCCGATTATATTTAGATTTGAATCTGTTAATGTTTCAATTTTGAGCGACTTTTTGTTAAATAAAATAAAATACAGGTGAAAAGATTTCAAACTTGGCTTTATGTAAAAATTTGTAGGTAACTAGCAACAAGCTATGCTGTCAAATATTTAGATTTTTTTGGCTTTCATACGGAGGCTCGTATTCGTTTCCAGGTGTGAGAAGTAAATGTTGCTTCCAATATTTATTGTCAGTGTAAGCCTTCAATTGTCAACATGCAAAAAGAGATTCTTCTAGTGTTAAAGTTTCAGAGACAGGAATTACTCATCTGATTAACATTACACCATGTTACACATAAGAGTAGAGAGAAAGTGCATCGCCTGCCCTATTTTTAAGTCGATAAGCTAGAAATCCACTGTATTTTAATTATATCAAATTAAGAAATGTTAATTTTCTTAATTAAAACTATACCAAAATAAGAAACTTCAATATGTAAATGCAATTGAGATGACTGAAACCATAAAAAAGTTCCGACAACTAATTCAGAAATATATTGCTTGGCATTTTATAACCAAACATATGTTGGAAATTAAAATCTGTTTTAATTCTGTGCCATAATTTTTTACGATTTTTTAAAAAAGATCTTTTTACTTAAAAAACAACTTTAAATTTCGCTTTATGTAAGAAAAAGTGGGTAACTGTGGAAGTATTTGATACTGTCCTTTAAGAATTATTAATTAGATGAAAATGTTTTAAATAAATACATGAAACATTTTTTTAAATTAAGCTTTTTATTACAAAGAGTAAAAATAACTTTCGAGAGAGATTTCACAGACTTGCATACAAAGCCATCCTAGTAAACCGATCAGGGGAGTACTGAATTAACATTTCTTTCATGTATGTAAAATAATGTATAATTAATAAAAGCTTGGAGAATTAACACTTTTTATCTCAAATGTAATAATTAAGCGATTGTAAGTGATCAAATGTAATAATTAAGTGTTTAAAATTGCATATAATTTTACATTTAAAAGAAAGTAATATTTAATCAAGTATTTCTTCTACTTATCACTGAGCTTGGATGGGTTTGTATATTGCTATATGTTGTAGCAATGGAGCTTGAAAATTTTCCCAGAAATTATTTACCTTTTAAGTCCATATTTAAATAAAAATATTGATTTTAAAAACTTACATTTATTTTAGTTTAACTTTCTATGGGGGATAATGGATGATGTAAGCACGGAAGTTAACATCTGAAATAAAGGTCTTGCCAAATAATGATTATTACGACGATTTTACATTTAATTTATACTAACATATTTCTCGCTTGTAACCTATAAATACGCTTCCCTTTAATTATAGAGTGCTGGGTAGGAGAAGCTGCCGTCATTATGAAAATCACTGCCCACAATAAAATAATTTGATCCACAATATCAGCAATAAACCTCCAAAATTAAATAAAGTGAGAACATTTTATCTCTATTTTAAAAAAAGTAAAGGCCGCTGTCGACGCTGTCAAAGATTGTTAGGCTGTCTCCTCCTAAACCATGGGGATTTGAGTTTAGACTAAGGTGACCACAGATTCGAAAAATTCCGAGGAACCTGATAAGCTGACTTAAATTTCGAAAATCGAATTATTTTATTAATAAAAGATATTAATGAAAAACTGAAAAAATAAACATAATGGTTGCCAGATTTGGCATAAAATCATTCATTCCTTTGCAACAAAGCGTTTCCAAGTATGTAGAATCGAGTGAAATTCAAAAACATGATGTACAATTACACCCCTTTTACGCCAAATTAAAGAGTATATGAAATAAATAACTCAAAGTGTGTTACTCAAAGTTGACAATTTTCAAATAGTAAGTTCGCTTAGACAACAGGAGTTTGGAATTAGCGATTATTCGTTTTTTCCAAAACAGAATAACTAATTGTAACTGATTTTAAAAGCACCATCTTGTCATTAGGAATGATCAGGCAAAATAGTATCTTTCCAAGCAGGGTTAATCTAAGCTTCGAGTTCCAGAATGCTGGAACCCAATATCTTGAAAACGAAAAATAATTAAAGTGCAGATTATTTTAAAGGCGGTTCGGTCCAGCTGGATTATTTGCTACCAGTAGATATATTTGGTGGCGTTAACTATGCCTATTTGCCAGCGCGGCGAGATCATATAATTCGTGGTGCTAAATTCGCCAATCTGCAAAGGATTATTTATATGAAAATATGGATAACGGTTTTCCGGGAACCTTGCATGAGCAGTAGTTATAGGTTGTGAGCATGTGTAAATCGCCAAATAATGAAAAGTCGCCATTGATAGCAAGCTATCCTAGCTGTTCAGTAGTTTTTATCAAAGAAAACAAGTGAAGTACTGTTTTCTTAGAACTAATTATTAAGTATACATATACGCAAGTCGCCAAATAATGAAAAATCGCCATGGGTGGCAAATACGCAAGGTGTCCAATAGGTTTCACATAATTAAAAATACAGCTGAAACAGACGTTCTGATTTTATTACGATTTAACTCTTAATTAATATAACTTTTGAATGGCAATATTAAATATCATTGTGTTTCTCAGTAGTGCAAATAATTTTTCCAGCTATTATACGCGGAGTCCGCACTCCAGGTGGAGTATAGCTCAGGACTCGTACAACACGGATTCCCATAACAAAATATCTTCCGTGTTATGAGGGGGAGGGGGTCTGTAGTGTGAAGTTTAAATTTTTATGTACCAATGAACATGCAAGAACCAAGCAACGTGCAGGTCAGTAACATTCTATATGATCCAATCTTTGAGTTTTTTCTGTTGAAATAATGTAATTTTTACAAATACGCCTTATCAGGGGCCGAATGATTCATACGAAAAGCGAGCGTAGCGAGTCTAGAGGCCTTGGCCCCTAGTTGATATATAAAATAGGAAATATAGAAAAGAGACAATTCAAGCAATTACATCCCAAGAGTACAAAATTTATGGGTTTTAGGAGCAGAGGGGGAGCTACATTCAAGGTAGGCTTAGGTGTAACCTCAATACTGCATTCTACTTCCTCTTTGAATAGTATCGGGAGTATAGTGTGTTAAATATTGAACATATTTTAACACCAATGAAGACTATAAAGAAATATAAAAATCTACATTCAACATTTTTATTACGAATTAATCAATTTGGGCTCGACAGTTTAAAGTGTCTAACTTGCATAAATTTCATTGTGACTGAGTGACATTTACAGTAGTTGGAGCGTGAATGAATGAACAGACAAAATCGTGAACATTTTTCAACTTCGTTAGAAACAATTAAAAGAAATAAACCTAAATATTTTACATTTGTAAAAAGATAACAAGAGAGGATTGTAAAATACATTTACTAAATGCTGAAGAGCCTTTGTTTCCATTAATAATTAATGGAAATTAGATGGTAATTTAATCTCTCAGCAATACTTGATGGCACTTGTTAATTACAACCGAAAAATCGAATGAGGCATCGTAAAAGGATTTAGTGAATAAAATAGGACTGTAATGCATTTGCATGCATTTTACGAATTTCGTTAAATAATCGAACTTTGTTTCATTTGAAAGCATAAAATGGAATTGCAGTTTTTTAATAAAATGTAAAATAAATTTATTTGTAAAACATTTATTTCTAGATTCATTATGTTTGCAGTACCTTTTTCCTAAATGTGTTTGCAATTCTATGAGTCGAAATGCGAAACTTATAATAAAAGAAAGCTATCGGCACTATAAAATAATTTCAACGAACGAAATTACAATGGGAATAACTTTTTTTTAATTAGAGAATTAAAGAAATGAGTTAAATTTTAAGGAAAAAAATTTTTGAAAAAAAGAAAAAAGAAATTTCTGAGCTTTTTTTATAAGGTACGACGAAAACGAAAGAAATTGAAGCATTTTAGTTTTCATAGAAATTTTATGAGAATAAAATTTTGCCAACGCAGATATTTAAAATGTGCACGGATTTTTTTTTTTTTTCTTTTTCTTTCCCCTCGTGGAAGGTGAATTTTTGTACTTCTGCTTCGTCATTGAAAGACGTTCACAATTACTGAAAAGGAACCGCTCCAGAGGTGAAGTGGCTAAAGGTTGGCGGCCGTTCCCTTTCCGGAATCTTTCGTAGAGTAGGTCTCTTTTTTAAAAGTTTTTTTCGTTCTCGGACTACGGAACAATACTACAGAGCAGAAGGGGCAATTTTATTAGACTTTTAAGGCTTTTTACGAGCAGGGTTATTTTTCTTTCAGTAGAGATAAGCTTGCCACGAAGATTTAAGAATTGTTCTGACTTGGCCACGCTTAATTTTCAGGCATGGGAATCTTTTGTGCTTTTATGACTGTTTAGTCAGACACTTTCAGTGGGCTTCTATCTTCAAAAAAAACCATTCTATCACGCCTTCAGTTCGGGGTCGATTCCTGGCTTAGGCTTGGGTATTAACTTGTTCGTCCCTTCATACCCTAGTAGCACAACTAGTTCAAAAAACGTTTAAATTACGTTGGAAACACGTTTTTTGACGCTAAAAAACGTGTTTTAAACGTTTTTTGGACTAATTGTGCTACTAGGGTAGGGAGGCAACGTCGGCCGCCCATTGACTGCCCACATAACAAAATAGCCCATACTCCGGGCCATAGTAGTAGTGAATGACTGATGGGCAGGTGCCCGCATTCGGAGGGGAAAAAAAAAACTGTTACTGTAAAAGGGCTGAGGGAACGAATTTGAATGATCTTCGGTGTGGTGATGCCGGTGCCGCAACAAGATACTGTTGCAGAATACTCTGCTTGTTTCCTGTGTTCGTCGTTCTAAAGTCCAGTTGGTGTAGAAAGTTCCAGTAAAATGTCACATGCCAGGATGGAACACAAACTTTATTCCTTCTATGTTGCCAAGCTTGGTGACTTCTGGCGAAATATCGCCAAATTTTGCGCCAAAAAAGTCCCCAAAAGTGAAGTTACCGAAGGCCTAGGACCAATATTTCTCGAGATTTCTAGAACCGCCATAGAAAAACAATGGGGAAACCAAAACCTCCGTATCTCCAGTTCTAGTTGACCGATATTGATGCAACAAAAAGCAAAATTTAACTATTTGAAGCTTAGAACACGAATTTTGAACTATTTTAAGCCCCAAAACAGCGGGTTGCCCCGAAAATTCGTAACGATACGATATCATCCCAGGGAAAACTTAATTATGGCGCTCCCCCCCCAGAATTTCTGAACTGAGTAGTAGTATACCGTGAGTAATAGAAAGTGTAAAATGCTGAGATGCAACGATCATAGTCAAGAAAAACGCTTGAGCATGACGTCGCGAGAGTGCAGCCCGTGTATCTCTGGTGTGTGGCCGACCTAACAGATGTACGATTCTGAAGGAATTTGGGATTTATAAGCCCGTTTCACGCAACAGCCGTTTCGAACTTCACTGTTAACGCTTTGAGGCGCAACCCTTTCCCAATGCTGAAAAAAGGGGCACAGCCAGCTGCGTCAAAAATGGGTCTCCAGATCTGTGGCACGCGATGAACGTTTCGATCGTCCGCCATCTTGCTGGTAGTTAAGTCGAGCGATGGCAACGGCTGCCCTTTTTTCAGCATTGGGCAATCTATCCAGACGTTCTCGCATTCTTCCATTTTTCAGCAGATGTCAGTGCTGATAAAAATAGTCGTGACAATTTTTTTTACGGAAAATGACGTGCTAAAACGTAAAGGATTCTCGTGGAGCTATGTCACCCGCAATTATTTTTATAGAAATCAAATCTATTCTTCGTGACTGGCAACAGTCAAAACGTCAGAGTTCAGTGTTCCCAGGGCGGGAACACTGCGCGTTAAAGGTTTAAAAATAATCTGAAAAATCAGGATAATTTTAGTCTCAATTTTAAAGAAAATGTCAATTTTTCCCAAGAATTGGTAATTTACGGTTAAAAGAAGAAAAATGATTGTAACTTTCAAAAATTTCAGGTAAAAACGGTAAATTTCCGTGTTTGGTTTGGTTTTTTAGGTTTTTCAAGCAGTTTTGAGAAAGGGATTTTCGTTATGTATTTTAGGTGGAGAAAACTATTGACACTAAACCTATTCTCATGAATAATTAAATACTAAACTATAATTAATTACTTTATTAACGAAGAATTCCCTTTCATAATCAAGAGTAGCGTTGCCAGACGTCCGTATAAAGCCGGACATAGTTAGGCTTTTTGATTGCGTGTCCGGCCAAACTTATCGGTGTCCACCTTCCGTTAGGCTTTTTACTGGTGACGTTGGCTGATTAGTAATAAAGTACTTGAAATGATTTGGCATTCGATGTTATTTATATTTCATTAGAATTTAACAAGATTCATGGTAATAATCAAAAAAGCTTGATTTTACATACAATTTTTTTGTCGTAACCTATTAATACTGAGATAAAATCCTCAATATTGTAGGCTGTCCGGCCTTTTTACCCAAATGTCCGGCCAAACTGGCTGGTCTGTTCAGCTATTTGGTTTGGCGACCTGGCAACCCTAACCAAGAGTGTTTGAAGTCACATTCATAAATGCATAGGACTGGCTAGAAAATAATTTCTGTTTTATTATCATTACCAGACCGCGGATTATATGCAATCGCATATTTGCATATGCAATTGAATATTTTAGGTGTTTTTGATGATTTTGCATAAAATGACACATTTTCTCTGTTGGATGCATATTTCAATCTCTTTTGCTTTGAATTTGTTACTTTTTTTTTTATCTTCCTCTCAGTATTTTTTTCTTCCTTTACTCTTTATATCCCACGCTTTGAAAAATTTATACAACCTCAGGTTCGCAGCAAAATAGCATATACGCTTTCAATTTTTTTTCGTGTGTATTTGCAACAGTTTAAATTAACTCAGCCTATGTATTAAAATTTAAGAAACGGCTAGAATGAAAGCAAGCATGCCAACCCTGATGAAGACGTGGATTTCGGATTATGGACAAGACCTAACTCCATAAAAGATGTAGTTAATTCTTTGGACAGCATCGATTCTTCTTCTTTTTTCATTGCGGAAGAAATGCTTAGCGATATGTCCATCCCAAAAGGTCTATAGATAATTGAAACACATTTTTCCTTCTTAACATCAGACATCACAAAATTAGAATATCAAAATTTGCTTCTAAGTGATGTAATGAGTCAAGTTGTAAAACTACAGGAATGCGTTGGTAAGATTCCCGAGTCATTAGAAGAAATCAGAGAGAAACTGAATTTTATTTTAAATAAAAATTCAGGATTTTTGGCAGTGAATAAAATAAATAATTTTAATAATGGTGAGAGGAATTACTGGAAAAAGTAGAACCATCCAAAGCGAAATATTATAAGTACTGTCCAGTGAGCTTCATTGATCTTGAAAGAGCATTTTCAGCATATAAAATGGTTTTAGATGATAAAAGACAGCGCCTTACTATTGAAAATTTAGAAAAACACTTAAGCTGTGTATTGCAACAAAAATTACTGAAATCAGTTTTAATTCATATTTCATATGACTAAGACTGTGAATAAAAATTTCTTCTTCTGTTTTTCATGATGTTTTGAAGTTTCAAAGAGAAAAAAATGTGTCATAATTTTACAAGTAAATACGTTTTTATTTTCTGGTAATATGTGAATATTTTTGCAGTGCTTATTTTTAGATTTTTAGTGCATATTTTTAGATTTTTTTAATGCATATTTGCATGCATATTTTGTCACTTTTTAAGTGCATATAATCCGCGGTCTAATCATTACTATTATTTTTATTATTTTTTTTATTTCAAACTGGAAACGTAAAATCAATGTATATTATTTTCATATTTTTACCAGCCAATGTATTTCTTTTTCCAATTTTCTGTGTTTGTCAGCATATCTCTATAGAAATCTAAACCGATATGTCAAATACCTACAGTAAATGTTTCTACTGCTTAATATATTCGTGAAAATGAAATTAATTTTTTGCCAATCCAATAATTTGACTACGTTGATAATTACTGGAAAATATACTTTGTCACGAATTTGAAATTCTAAATCATGAAAAGAATTCTTCTCCCCAAGTCCCACCATGAGACTAAAATAACCTTGACCTCACCGTTTGACCAATTCGGAACTAGTCCGGTAGTGACTGGCGGATACAACCTCTGTTTCTCACTCCGTAGGTTGAGTGTTCGATCCTAGCGATAGCAGAACAATGTTTTATTCTGTAGTTTCAGTAATACAGAAAGTTACCGTCTAGAAAACGGGAAAACAATAAACAGAATGGACATTTTTTGGCAACTTTGCCGCCAGTCGTTTAAAAGTTAATTTACAGATATATTTTAAACAGAGTTGACTGAAACCAGTTTGATGCCGGAACGCTCAAACCACATTCGTAGGTGGTCTCCAGACCAGACGGTGAAAACGGTTTATGATTCCTCGAAGTCATCTAAATAGTTTCAAAACGGTTTTTGATTAAAAAAAGAAAAGATTTCGTTTTGCCTATGTGCAAGTTCTTATTCATAGTGTAATTTTTAAATGTATGTATGAATATAAACAAAAATGTGTGTATACCGTTAATGCTTACTGGAAAATATTCCTTTTTCACATAGGTGTGCATTTGCGATTGTTTTACAAGGTCGCGCGTAGTAACATAGTTCTACACTGTGTGGTCGGAAAACCAATGAAAATTGCTTTAATTGTTCTAGGTACAGTAAAATATCACAAACAAGATATATTTATTGAAAAGTTTTTAAAATTTATGGTTTTGGCATGTTTTACCCTCTTTTTTTTTACTTCCACTATTGATCTTATTCTGGTTTTTCTTTTACACAAACTTTCAACCACTGCAGACGATTTTACAGATGGAATAAATCCAATTCGCAATCAGCAACTACGAATCAAATGAAATTCTGCGTAAGTGCTTTTTGAATTGAATTTTGAAGGTAAAAGGAAGGTTACGTAAAAGATTAAAATATATTTTAGAAATGAATGTTTATTCATACACTGGCTACATTCTCAGAAGAACATGTTAATGAGAGCAAAACTGCGTCTACCTGAAAACACTTGTCGTAAGTTTGTGGAAAAGAGCTGAGATATTTCAAAAGTGTATCCCAATTGCACTCATAATTCTATTCAGATGACTTGATTAGATAGAAGCTCTCATTAAAATCGCCATGCATGCTCTATTGAAAAGTGGTTTACAGATTCTTGAAGAAAAGTTAAACCTGCGAGTGTTAATTTTTTTCACTTTAATTTTATAGTTAAAGGAAAGTTTAAAGCTATGAAGGATATGAAATGAATTCATATTCAACAAAACGTTTGAATATTGGTAAAAATTGAATTTAATAAATAGACTTTCGAGGGCAAAACAAAACAAATGGTGCAAATCTCTATTGAAAAAATTTATTTCAAATTTTATTACAACTGATATGTTGGAATTGAATCCCGTAGTACGTTAGTAAATAAATAGATAAAATAAATAAAGTATATATATATATATATATATACATATATGATATTATTTCATAATATATATACAGTGATATTATATTTATGGCCATTGTATATATATATATATATATATATATATATATATATAGAATATAGAATAGCTAAATTACTATATAAATAATCTTGTACAGGATGAGTGTAGATAAATAAATATATGCATTTGAAACAAATGTGAAAATGAAGCTTTATATTCAAAGATGAACTAAAAGGAATGTAATAATTGTTGAAAGAATTTTCAAGCTCAAACATTTATTGCAACACACACATCCATCCAAGACCTCAACATAAGTAAAAAGTTTAAAAAAAAAAGATAGAAAGAAAGAAAACATGACAAAACAGGAAAAAGAGTTTTCCATATTGGCTGCGACAATTTACATAAAGTACAGAAAAAAGTATTTCACTCTCAGAGGTTATTTTATCAAATTAAGAATTTGCTTCTCGTTTCATGAAAATTCTTAACACATCGATGCATAAAATATTGTAAAATATTATTACAATAAATATTTTAGAAGAAACAAAATATACTCCTTTATATTTTCATTATAATTTCCTTTAATAAATTTATTTTACTTATTTATTTGTACTTAAAATTCTCAATATATATTCTGCTTTATAAATTTTGCATTTGACAAATTAAATTAAGTTTGCATTTAAGGAAATGTATCAACAAGCATAATAAATATAAAATATAGTTTCGTACTAGCAATTATTTGCATCATAAACCGTATATTCCTTTCAGCGATGTACACAAAAATAAAATGGCTTACTAGAACTCAAATCTATATAATACGAACGCATTTTGGAAAATCCAGTTGCTTTTATTTTATTTCTGAAAGCTGTTTACGATCTCCTATTCGAATAGTTTATTGTAATTAACAAATACCATCAAATATCGCAAAGAGATTAAGTTACAGTCTAATTTTCATTAACCGTTTGCAGTTTACTTTAGAAGTTTAGTAAATATATATATTTTAAAAGAGTCTTTATCTGCTATTCGTCACAGAATTTAATGATTGTCTTTTTTTTTCTTAGTACATTAATTAGTTTAAGCAAACTGCAGATTGTTTTTAATAACTGAATGAAAAATATTTTTTTTCAAGAATTTTAATATTTCCAGTTTAAATTGTGCACGCACTAAAAAAAAACCTTTATATTAGAAAATAATTTAACTACTTATTTTCTAGCATACTGTTAATTTACCAGAAGGCGTTCGTGAATAATTATTTACTGAGACGTGTGAGTTAGTCCTGAATTGCCAGGAAGTCTTTACAATCCTGAAATTTCATTAAGTATTTTATCCCCTTTCCCCCCCCCCTTTTTTTTAATGGGGTCACCCAGTGGGCGGCCAATATTACCCCCTATGAAGCGACAGCCGGCTGTGCACCCGCACAGCCAGCTGCGTCAAAAAAGGGTCTTTAGATCTGTGGCACACGATGAACGTTTCGATCGTCGGCCATCTTGCTGGTAGTTAAGTCGAGCGATGGCAACGGCAACGGCTGCCCTTTTTTCAGTATTGGGAAAGGGTTAAATGGACAAGGTAAAAAATCGGTGCCTTAAAAAATTGGTCATAAAAAGTATACATATATATATATATATATATAGTCGACTGTACCGGTGGCGTCCATCAAACATCCAGGTAGAGAAGTTTCACCTGCTTTCACGAACTTAAAGCGGGTGATTTTCGAAGAAATCTTCCAAACATTTCAACATTTACTAGCCTTACGTTGTCAAGTAATTAGTGAGACATTGCATGTGGTGTAGAAGTCTCAAGATACTTGTTTTCTGTTAGGTATGACTTGAACCAAATTAAACTTTATACTATTTTTTTTCAAACGGAGCTTTATAAAATATCACGAAATGTTACAGCGTATAGTAATTTATTGTCATTCTAATGTTATAATTAATTTTTAGTGTAATGTACTTCAAGAAAAATGTCAAAACCTTTCAGTAGAATTTCTTTTCTGATAATAATTTGAAGCCATACGTTATTTAAAAAGTTATTAATAGTTTAAGTATTTGTACTCTTAAATACTTAAATTCGCAACTTTAAAATGTAGAATCTTTTTAAATGCAACATCTTACATTATGAATTACCAATATTTTACTCTAATTCTTACTCTATCGAAAGGTACATATATAAACAGCAATAGTTTATTAAAAATTTAATAATTCATATACGTAATGTAAACACACACTTCATTTAAAAAAATTGACAGCTGTCTGAATAAACTCAATTACATATCTTAACATTTAGAAAAATGCTGAATTGATTAACCCATTGTTTTTGCAAGAACAGCGAATTTGTAGCTAAAGGTAGAAAGATTTAATAATGTAAGAACAAAATTACCTTCATTACGTGAAAGATATTGTTTTTCGCAGGCATTTTCATTTAAAAAATGCTTTAAAGCTCTGAAGCTAAAATAATACATTTAAATCATTCATACGACTCCATTAAATGAATATAAATAATGAGTTTCAGTAAATAAAACAGTGATGAGACACACTTTATAAATTTTAGAACAAATCGTTGAAAATATATTACACATTTCAATTGGGTTGTTTGTTTAAACTATTTTCTATTTATTTCAAAAACTGTGTAAAAGGAAAATGTTCTTTTATTAAATAATTAATGTATGTATGCACAGAAAAAGAACACTAAAAAAGGTTTCGAACGAACTTAAAATTTGCGAAATAATTCCCAAGAAATCTTCTAAAGAATTTTGAAACGTATAAAAGAGAAACATGACTTTTTACGAAAGAAAAAAGTTCTAAGAATTTATATGATAATATTTTTTTGTTTTAGAAAAGCAAAACACGAGATTTTTTTAAATCTCAATTAAGTATAAGGTATTGGGGTCCGTTTAATCAATTTTCACAACAAAATTCGCAGGTTTCTACATTTTTAAGCGATATGCGTAAAAATATTTCTTCCGTTCCCGTAAAAACTAATTTTGAACAAGAAGACTTCCTGCGAAACAGAAGCAAATCCAACCCCAACCCTTTCCAGTAAAAGAAGCAGGTTATATTTTTATTTGAACTGTCACTTTAGAAAACTGTTAAGGCATCCTAATTTGTATCTCTGACACACAGCAAAATTAAACCAATCTTTATGTTTAAACTATAAATCAGCCTTGTTTAAATCAGTACTGGTTATTTAAAATTCCAAAATATGTTTATTAACAATTAATATTTTCATGAATTACAATGTACGAAGCTTGTCACTTTACAATGCTAAAAGCTTTAATTGTGACAGTTTTTAAGTTCGATGGCTTGAAAGGCATTGCAACTACTGGTGAGTTATTGATTTTGTTTCGAGCGAGAGGCCAATGAAAAACCAAGCGAATCTCACTTCTTTCACTTACTGCTTGTGCGTATGTAGTAACTCTTCACTGTTGAAGAAGGACGAACTTCTTGTAGCAACCGAAAAGGTCTATACAGCTTGTTTTCCTATTTATGCGTATTATTTAGAAAGTTCTTTAATGCTTTAGTAGTTTAAAATGTTTCGGATAAAACCATAATCAACATTTCTCAAGGACGTAAATTTGTAGTAGAGGAATATATTAGCCTTTAAAATGAGTGCTGATTGGTCTGGAAAATGCTAAATATATTTTTTCCTAAACAAGCAAAAGCTCTGTTAGTGAAACTAAGTTGAACTCTTTTTCATTTATTATGTTTTTGTGGGATTTCGAGTCTGCCAATCAGTCTTTCTGAAAGAGAAAGTTTAAATAAAGAGGCAGGGCCTTATTATCGCATGGGCACATCGGGACTTTGCCCAGGGCCCCCGCTCAAACCCCCCCCCCCACGCAATTTCAAATATTGTTCTGAAATATATTTTTTATATCAACATTTTATGAAAAATAGAACAAATTTCATAGATGGGGGCCCCCAAGTTCATCAATGCCCGGGGCCCCGTTGGTCATAATCAGGCTCTGTAAAGAGGTTTTATTAAATACTAGCAAGCATCTTATCACTCAGAATCATTTGTGATTGCATATAAATATTCTGTTAATAGATGAAATACATTTTTAAATCAAACTTTGATATTGATAATTTTTAATCGAATTTTAATCTAATTAGCTGAATAAAAAGAAGAAAAAAGGAGATAGAGACTAATCGATCCAACTAATTCGTTGATCAAAAAAGCTATAATTATTAACAAGAACTTTTTAAAATTTGAAATGAAAATAACAATTTAATACTTTAATATTGAAATCGCATTTCTTAATCGGTATTGATTAACTTCAGACTGTAATATAATAAAAATAATTTTACAACATTAATTTACTACTACCAATTATTTATTTTATTGCTATCATTCAATACTTTAACACAGAAAAAAAAATGAATTGATCAATTTCAATTCTATTAAAAAAAAAACCTCTATATTTATTTTAAGTCACAATAGTTTACAGTTTGCTTTTAACCAAATCTTCGCCTAATACTTGACCTGAAAACTTTCATTACGGTACAATAATATTTTCATAAAAAACAGTAATTAAAATTACAAAACTATAAATTCGAGATAGTATATACTGCAAAATTATGCGTTAACTGAATAATCCGTAGCGGTTTCTGCGGATTTGGACACGAACATTCCCTACCTCTCTTTGTAATGGCGTGAATGAGACATAAATTAACATTTCATGCACGTATTTGGGGATTGAGATTTTTCGTGATCCAGCACAATTTTAGCTTACTTATATTAGCTGAAATATTTTTAAAATCTTTTCTGACTGTTACCAACAACTGTTTTTCAGTATTTCGAAATGCTATAGCTATATAAAACAAAATAAATTTATGTTTCTATTTAAAATTTACTAAAAAATCGATTTAATAATTCATTATAGTAATGTAATAAATTTTGTAATCGGAAAAAGGGCGTAATAGTTACCTTAGGACTTGGGGCTTTTCCAGAACTGAATGGACCAATTTCAGTTGCTTTATAATTCTAACGGCCGTATTCACCAAGTATTTAACACCCGTGTTAACCTACGAAAACCAGGGTCAGCTGACGAATGGATGTATATTTGATGTCTATTTAATGTCTGAAGGGGTTAACACGGGTGTCAAGTTCTTGATGAATACGGCCAATAGACTATTGAAAAGTAATTGAATTTCAATCCATGAAAATTTATATTTTAACATTTTTGGACCAGTTGAATTAATGTAATGAAAAGATAAGGATTTCCACTGAATTTTTTAATTTTACGCTGCATTTTAATTTGTAAATGATTTTCTGAAGCAAATTTTGCAGTACCTCATTTACTGAGAAAGACAATACCTTTCTTTTAGCTGTATGTCAATTAGAACAAATGTCTCTTGGATTCATAATTTTTGTGAGGGTCGCAGGTTACTTTACAAGACATGGAATGAAAAAGAGTTTCACTTCAAAATGGGAAACTATAATAAATTATGAAGAATTTATTCTTTAATCTTTACCGTGCCGCACTTAAGCCAAACACACATTTAATTATGTGAAAATAAATAAGTTCAGTTAAGTTTTACATTATTAAATAAATAAATATATCGACGAAGATTTTTTGTTAAATCCGCCATGTACCATTTCAAGTTAAATTGAGAAGTAATCATCAAAGCGTAACGATCTTGCGATGAATGGCTAGACGCACTTCCCTACTTAAGTGCTATCTTGTGGTCGACCTGATCATTAATCAATACTTGAATCGATCTCTACGAAACAACTGCCTACATTAGAAGAAGGCTACATCGTGCAAGACACATGCTTTATAAAACATTTTCCGACGCGACTTCATGTGCGCCTTTGCTTTAACCCTTTGAGGCGCAACCCTTTCCCAATGCTGAAAAAAGAGCAGCCGTTGCCATCGCTGGACTTAACTACCAGCAAGATGGCGGACGATCGAAACGTTCATCGCGTGCCACAGATCTAGAGACCCTTTTTTAACGACAGCTGGCTGTGCGCGCACAGCCAGCACAGCTCTGTGGTACATAAAGTATATGTACTGCTTTCCAACAAAGTTGAAAAGTATTTATGATTTCAGTTTGTCTGTCCGTGCATGCTCTCACTCCTGTAAATGAGCATCGATTTCTACGACATTGATATATGTTGTTCCTAGGTACTGTACCATGCACCCTATTGAAAATGGTGCATGCAACATTTATAGCTCTTCTACAGGACAGCTCAAAAGATTTTCAATACATTACGCTCTACGGGCAGTCGTTCTTTAAATTGCATTTTAGAGATATTCGGCTATTTCAGAGGAAACAAAATTGATACGTATTATTAAGTATTACAAGCTAAAGCTCTCCATCGAAAATAGTGTTTGTATCATTGATAGTTCTTCTACAGGAACACTCAAAATAATTCCAAAGCATTACGTTCAATGGCAGTTTAGAGACAGGCATCTATTCAAAGCACAATAGTATCCTACTACATATAATTAGTTAATGATCTAACGATGATTGCGTGCTCTCTCAAAAGTTGTGCAAAAAGTCGACAATATTGGCGACTTTTGCGATAAATCGACAAATAGGGTGTGAATTTTTTTTTTCGAAAAATGAACCCTACCTTGCGGATATTTTCATTATTCGCCGGGAAATCAAAAAAAAAAAAAAATCTAATGTGATAATATTAAGCTATGACGATTTTAATGGGAATTTTGAAAATTCGTTACACGCGCTGGAATCAACTGATTTAGTGTTTTGTCTTGTGTTAAGACAAAGCTACGCAAGGCTTATTTGCCCAAGAGGGGGGCTGCGTTGCTTGGTGGAATTTTTAAGGGTTTATAGCTCATTAAACGATTTACATGTAACAAAATTGCAAATATTGATTTTTTAGCCTGCGGAACATTAATTTTAGGCTGTTAACCCTTAAAAGAATAAATTTCTCGCTCTCCGTGTTCGTGCGATACCGTTATTTTGTATATGAGGAATACCTATTTATATTTTTATCTTTCCGATAAGACTGAGAGGTGTTTATGATTTCAATTCTTCTGTCCACCGGCCCGTTCTCTAACTGCCGTAAATATACACCGATTAGTGCGAAAATTACATATAGATATTTTTTCTACATTTGCATGGCGCTGTTCATGTACAGTACCATGTACCCTATTGAAAATGGTGTATGTAGTATGTATAGTTCTTTTACAGAAGCCAAGAGAAAAAAAAACCAATGCATCGCGCTCTATGGCCAGTCATTCTTGAAAGCGTATTTTAGAGATATTTGATTTTTCAACGAAAGCAAAGTCGACTTATATGTTATTAAGGCTCTTAAAATAACGTTATCTATTGAAGATAGTGTCTGTGTTATTAATAGTTCTTCTACAGGGACACTCAAAGGAATTCCAATACATTACTATCTATAGCAGTTGAGAGACATTAATCTAGTTCAATCGCAGTACAATAAGTATAAAAATGTTTATAACAGTATCTCCAAAATCACGCCAGATTTAAGGACAATAAATCGCCAAATTTGGCGCATAAATACTGCTGTGTTGGAAGGTGTTTTATAATCGATGCGTTTGGCAGGATTTATCTTTCTTGATTTTAATTGAATTTTAATTGTTATTTCATCAACAGCATAACATCAGTGTATTTGAGAGAGATGGTAGAGTAAATTAGTGCTTTTTTTATTATTTTAACATTGTTTCATTCTCTTATGATACGTAATTGCCTTATGATACGTGGGCGTTTCTAATAAAATCTGTAAACAAATTTTTAATTTATCTGGTTTTTAAAAACAACAGCTCATTTGAGCCAGAACGTTTTAATGCAAAATTATTACAATTACCATTAACAACATGCTCCCTTGTTTGAGTCTGTGCAAAATGAAAGGAAAAAAAGTTAATAACACGTAATTAAATCCAGCAAATATGCTCCTGTAACATAAATTCAGAATATCTATAAAAATAAAATTAGACTTTTGTCTGTACATTTCTTGGAATTCAAACATTTTGCGATTTCTATCCGTTTCAAGCACCCGGGAAACCGATGCGACCCTCAAAAAAAAGTTTCTCTGTCTGTCGTTCTGTCATTCTGTCATTCTGTCCGTGACGCTTTTTTTGTTCAAGCATCACGTAAAAACGACTGAAGGGAATGATATGAAATTGGGTGTCATGATAGGAGCTCAACTTAAAACATAGGCGTCGAATTAAAAGAAAATCTTGATTAGATTTTGAGATTTTGCGAAAATCATTTGAAACTGCATAAATTTGTGTTCACACATCACGTAATAACTGCAAAGGTGAAAAAATGATATTTGGTGAAATGATAGGTGGTCACTCACCTTAAACTATAAGCATCTAATAAAAAAAAAATGGATCAGATTTCGAGATTTTGCGAAAAAAATCGTTTAAAATTGGGTGAATCTTTGTTCCCGCATTACGTAATAACGATTAAAGCGAATGATATGAAATTTGGTCACATGATAGATGGTTGCTCAACATAAACTACAGGTGTCCAATTTTTTAAACATTTTTATTAGATTTTGAGATTTTGTGAAAATTCTCCCAAAATACGTTTATATTTCTTCAAACATCACGTAATAACGACTCATACGAATGAAATGAAATTTAGTGATATGATAGGTAGTTGCTAATCTAAATTTATAGGCGTTGAATTTTTAAAATATTTAGATTACATTTTGAGATTTTGCGAAAATCGTTTTAAAATGCTGAAATTTTGTTCCAGCATCACGAAATAAAGACTGCAGGGAATGAAACGAAATTGGGACACATGATAGGTTATTACTCAACTTAAATTCTAGGCTTCCAGTTTTTCAAAAATGTTGATTAGATTTTGAGATTTTGCGAAAATTATTTCAATATGCGTCAATATTCGTTCGCGCATCACATAATTACGACTAAATAGAATGAAATGATATTACTTATTTGCTCAGTAACCTGTAATATTTTAACAATACATAAAAATTATAACTTCGCTTTCTTTACTTTGGCAACATACTTCATCCATTCTGTGTACTCCTACGATGCTGACGAAAGTTCTTGCTTTTTGGAACTTTGCATTCACTAACCCGTCAAGCACGGGTACTTCAGCTAGTATAAAATAAGACACGGGGTGATAAATTAAAATTTTACTAAAAGTAGTATATCGTACAACAGAAACTGCGGCATATATATACAGAAATGCCAGTGTGGCATGTATCCCATTTTGTACGGTACAGATGTAAAACACCACAGTTGCTTGTCCTCGCAAAGGAAACTGGCGTAACCATACACACAGTACTCTATACAGGTGTTACACTTAGTTTTGACTTCGAAATCATGCATGGATTCAGTAATTAGCGTAAAAAAGCACTTAAGCGTAACGTGTTTATAAAAGTTTGGATAGTGAAATCATGTGCTTATCTCGAAGTAAGGATTGTATAGTTACAGCTAAAGCATTAAACGGGATTCCCGCTAAACACTAGTTAACCCTTTGAGGCGCAACCCTTTCCCAATGCTGAAAAAGGGGCAGCGGTAGTTAAGAAATCGCTCGACTTAACTACCAGCAAGATAGCGGATGATCGAAACGTTCATCGCGTGCCACAGATCTAGAGACCCTTTTTTGACGACAGCTGGCTAGCTGCGTCAAAAAAGGGTCTCTAGATCTGTGGCACGCGATGAATGTTCCGATCGTCCGCCAGCTTGCTGGTAGTTAGGTCAAGCGATGGCAACGGCTGCCCTTTCTTCAACATTGGGCAATCTATACAGCTGTTCTCGCATTCTTCCATTTTTCAGCAGACGTCAGTGCTTTTAAAAATAATCGTGACCACTTTTTTACGGGAAATAACGTGCTAAAAATTAGAGGATTCTCGTGAAGCTATGTCACCCGCAACTATTTTCATAAAAATCAAATCTATTCTTCGTGACTGGCAACAGTCAAAACGTCAAAGTTTGGTGTTCCCAGAGCGGGAACACTGCGCGTTAAAGGGTTGAGAAAATATCACTGCATACTTATACTGCGGGTGTGACTGCTATCTATTTACAATTACCAGAAATACAAAGGGTGCGGCATCTGTTCCGGATGCGGTGACTCTGCTGGAGCTACCCTATAAATCGAGATCATTATTATTATAGAAGGAATTATTGCGCGTAGAGATTCGAATAACACTCAGTTTCGTCTCTATGTCATAGGTTTATTTTGTAAGCATTTTCACTAGCCGTGAATTATTATCGTTCGTCATAATATACCACTTGAAGTTACTCCGCCAGCCCAGTGGCATAGCTCCGGGCTTTTAAAAAAGAAAGAATAGAAAATAAATATCATTTTAACGAAAGAAAAATAAATAAGAATTAATTATGCTACTGAATTTGTTTGCTACGCTTCCACGAGTATTTAGTATCTTTTTGTGTTATTAGCAAAACTTGTGTAAGATAAAAGTTTTTATTATAAGTACTTTTTATTTACTTTTTCAGATGACCGCTTACGTGGCATATAGTTTGGACCACTTGTGAGTGCCTTCAGCAGAGAGTCTGACAAATTCATGAATTCAGAAATACGGCCACAGAAGACACGTCTGGCAGAGTTACCCTGGTACCGGGGTAATCACGCAACAGCGTTATATTTCTAAAAACTAAACACCAAAATCGCATTTCAAACTTTTAACGCATTTATGCCATGCGTAAGAAACTGTTAGACAAAATAATCCCATTATTTAAAAAAATAATTTTCAGATAGCGTGTATAAATAACTTTGATTTATGAGCATGTCAAAATTTTCAAACGTGATTAAAGAGACGTTTTATACTATCAATGTATATTTTGAAGTTATTGCGAATTTAAAGCCCATATAACGGGTGATTATATTTAAAAGGACTATCCCGATGTATGAATCTTTAGCAGCCTATAATTTTATTTGAAGATATGAACTCGATTGTGATTATTTAAAACAGTAGAACTCTCACTGTTACGGTTGCAGTTAGAAAATTTCAAAAATTTCCATTGGCAAATCCCACTTTTTCCCCACGAAAATCGATCTGCATTGAAAAACACAAATGACATTGGAACGATAGGAATAATTTTAAAACGCACACAGCTGTTACAGATTGCGCTTAAAAATAAACTAAGAGATTACTATAAAATGCTTGCTTAAAATCTATGTTGAAAAAAAAATTCATCCATAAATATTTTCACAAACAACATTTAAAAAAACACCATTTTCTTTTTAAAAGATTCAAGATAATTATATTCAGTGCAATCGAAAAATAAAAAGTTAGACTATATAGAATATTAAAGCTGCAAAATGCGAAATAATTTTCTATACTACCAATTCAATATATATAGAACAACTGTGTGAACTTTTAAGAGTTGAAATCTCCACAAAATCCAATATTTTGTATTTTAACCAAAAATAAAAAATAAATAAACTCTTGAAATTGAATCTGTATTTATTCAAAATGGAATTAAATAAATTTAGCAGCTTCAAAAAATAAAAATAAACAAAAACATGGTAAAAGGGAAAGAAATATAATTTTTATGTGTAAATGGAAGAAGATAATTATTCAGAAGTTTACAAAAATACTTTTTATTTCGTATTCAAAACGAAAATTAATTCTCTTTAATTGTTTTTTGCTACCTAAAATATTTTCAAAAAATTTTAAAAAGCAAAATTTTAGTCACTTTAATTGTTTTCCATACAAAGATTGTAGGATATAATATTTCACATGAAAAGAAAAGAAAAACGAAAAAATAAATAAACGAAGAAAAGGAAAGGAGGAAAGTAAAAGAAAAAAGAAGAAATGAAAATATTATTGTGTTTAAATAAAGTAGAATTGTTTTTTAAATAAGCAGCATTTGTTAGGAAAAAATTGTATGTTTCTCATACATTCTTTGTTTCCCATACATGAAAATTGTGTCCTCGAAATCATTTCTACTCCCTCTACTTTGACGGAAGAACAAAAAAGATGTTTTTTCGTTGGCAGGGAAATTTCGTCGTTTCACGTTTCGTGAAGTAACATGTTTAAAAAAATGAAGAAGGAGAAGAAGAAAGAAAAAGAAAAAGTGATGTACATGTTGTTTGTAAAAAGAAAGCTGTTTGTAATGTGATGAAAAAAAAAAGTCTTTTATATGAAAATTTGGGGAGCGAAATAATACTTGGTATTAAAGTGTATTATTTATAGGTAACTCTAAAATGTAATTTTAATAAAATTTTGTAAAAATATAGTAATAATACTAAATACAATAATAAATTATATAGTATGTAATAAAATATTTTATAAATATAGTATAAAGAATCTCTGTGAGGGATTCTTCTTTTTCCGTCTTTTAGGCACCCTAAGAATTCATATTATTTTATTTATTTATTTTAGTCTGTTTACCTAATCTATTCGTTTCTAATAATGTATTTTGTATTAATTGATGGTTTAATATGAAATTAAGAAAATACAACCCATAAAAATTAAGGACATCAACACAAGGTTCAAAATAAGGTTCAAAACATCTTGATAGTATCTCGTTTTATAAGTATAATAGTTGTACATTTTTGCAGGTAAGCAATAGATTTACAGTATATGCTTAGCTAACCTTGTTTCACTATAAATTAATGAAATTCTTCTAAATATATAATGAATTTATAATTAATGAGCAATCGGCAAGAAAAAATACGAATATGAAACAAATATGAAAAGGAAAATTATACAAACGTTAAAACAAAATTGCTCAGTGCTAGTTTATCTCATATTGATATTATATTGCTTAATAATTTAAATATCTTATTATAATGACAACCTTAAAATAATGTTCCATGTCAAGGTAAAACTTCTAAATTTCGGACCGCAGATAAAACTATAACTCAATCTATTTTACACACAATTATAATACAATCATTTAGTTTCTATTTAGTTTTTAATTTATTATGAGACAATAAACTTAATTAAAAGTAATATTTAGGTATTTTATGATTTATGAACATTTATAAAGATATGATATAAAAATATACTGATATTATGATAATAGCGAAAAATAATTTAAGTATCTGACATTAATTTTATATTTCTAACAAATTTGATCAACTTTTCAATAATTAATGGTTTGCATTCATATACTGATGCTTATTAACTGGAAAATACTAAATTATCATATTTAAGTTTAACTTATTCCAATTCATTAATGTAACTAAATTTATATAAAAGAGTAATAGTTCCGCAAAGAGAATGAGAACAAATATATTTACATAGTATATTTTTCTAAGTTACTTTGTAAAAAATGATATTTATGTGCTAAGGCAAGCTGATAAAAAATTAAGAATAATAAATATTCAATTTTTAAAAAATTATTTAATGCACTGAATAATTTTTCAGCCAATGTATGTTTATCTTACGAATAAGTAATTTTTATGTAAACAATTTCAAGAGACAATGTGATAAAATGAGGTTTAACTCCCAAGTTTATTAGAAAAGAGAGTTTAGTATTTGAAAAAAAAATTAATTTCAAATTCAATGTAGATTATCTAAGCCTTTATCATAATAGAAACATAAGTAATATAACAACTGGTTTTAGTAATATAACAACAAGTTATTTTATTTATCGTGGTATATTTCTCTCAAAAATTTATAAGAAAATATATATATATATATATATATATATATATATATATATATATATATATATATATATATAAATTTTTTATTTATTATATAAAAATAAAATATAAAAATATAAAAATTTTTAGCGTACGTCTTTTTAAGTTCAACTTTATTGTAAGCCATAGTTTGTACAGATTACCTGAATTGCGGTACCTGAACTCGCTATAAGATCATTAGGTTTTTCTTTTTCAAGAACTAACTTCTGTTACATTCCATTAAATCCACTAATGAATTAATTTTAAATTTGCTTTTTTTTTAATTTCTATATCTATAATAATTTAAAATTATATTATACATTTTTCTAATTTGAAGAAAAGAAATTTTTACCTTCTGAACACCCACTCAAAATGTATTCGAGTAACAGACAAATTTCCTATTTATTTTTCTCAATAACTCAGTTTTTGGAAAAACATAAGAAAGAAATATGAGAAGTTATTATTATACATGACATAATTAACTTATGCGAAAAATAATGTTTTAAATATGAAACCAACATAGGAATTTTGACTTACGCTCGAATACTTTTTTTTCTTTTTAGTTGGTGCATCATGTGTTGAATTCATATTTTAATTGTTTTACAATTTAAGAGAAAATTGAGATTTACTCATAAAATAAAATTGCATAATTTAAAAATACACAATATGAATACACTCTAGAACCCTTTAAAAGTCTTCCACCCAAGGTACTCCCCCTTAGGCAGGTAGAACTCGCATAGCTTTGCTTAACGCAATACAACAACAACAATGCACAATTTTATGCATCCGAATGTCTTAAATCATGGATAAAATTAATACAATACTGACATTATATTAAATCTTTATGTTAATAGAAATTATTTATTAAGAAGCTTTAAAGAATATTAATACTTTAAATTCAAACAATATTTTTTGTTCAATTCTCATCTTGATTGAAGTTTCTGATTAAAATTCAGTTCTACATTTTCTGATTTTCAAATATGTGTTCCAAATTATAACATTTTTTTAAATTATTTATTTATTTATTTATAAAGAAAATATTTCAGTAAAAAAAGTCTGCCGCGAATATTCATTTAAAAACATTTATTAATCTTTTTTGATTTAAAGGAAACCTAAATTTTAAATATAGTGTTAAATTGTATATTAATGTTACAAAAATACCTGCTATTGTGTATATGAATGAACGAAACAAATTAAATGAATTGGTTGAATACTTCAAATTTTACGCAATTTTCATCTTAATTATTAATTAAGTGGGTTTAAAGGCTAGTATAACTATATTTTCTATCTTTATAACTATTTGTAGTAGCAATAAATATATATTTTTTTTGTTTATTAAAGTAGTTGTACAAAGTATTATTATTCGTCTTCCATGTTTTTTTTAATTCAGGGGTTAGCATTTCCTTTTCTTATTTGCAAGACAACCGAATCTTACTAATTACACAAATTTCTCTACTCTTATTTTTAAAGTAGCCTGCTGTTTGTAGAAAATAAACCCCCCACATACATATGTACATTTCATTATTATTCACAATTTAACAGCTACTCTATTGGGTAACAAAAAATTTTTAAAAAGTATTTTTATCTCCTTTATTTACTAAATATATAATTGAATATTTAACTTTTTACAATTAAAAAAAATGATAATAGATGCCACTGAGTACGGAAAATTTACTTTTATACCCTTAAAGCATATAAGCGCTTGCATACACGAAAATTTCAATTATACAGAACAGTCACTTTTTACAATTTTCATCTCAACATCGATGATTGATTACATGGATTTACAGTTAATACATTGATTATTTATGTTTTTTAATTATTTAAAATAATACTAAGCATGTTAACATATTTCTAAGAGAAATTCTGCTTTACGTGGTCATTTAATTAAAAGTAAATATAATTTTCTTTTATTTGAGAGAGAGCTAAATAAAAAGTAACTAACCGTTATTAAGTGAACATGTACATCTATCTTACCTACACTGATTCCTGCAGAATGATAAATCTGATATTATATATATTTCATATTATCTTAATTATTCCATTCTGTATAAAATAATATTTTACTTCCCATCTCACACTGCATTTTAGTTAAAATTGTACCTATTTGTGGAGAGAAAAAAATATTTTAGTATTACTTATTGGGTTAAATTGTCCTTTTCTATCTTATTAATACACAAGTTTGTTTGAAGGAGTGATAATCTGATTACATTAGCTTTGATAGATATTCTATTATTCTGTACTGTAATACAATGAGTGTAGAAAATGTTCTTTTTCCATCTTATACGCGATCTTGTGATTCAAGGAGTGTTACTATTGAAGGGGGCATTCAGAAGAGTGCTGAATCTCACATCTCTGTGTGAAATGCATTTTCCTGCCATAAGAGTAAGCGGGTGTGTGTATAGAGATGCCTGGAATCATGTGTAGGTTAAATACAGACTCTGAACTAACCTGCTTCTCACTGCCGTCTCCTAAAACAAGCAATATTTCACAGGGAGCTCTTCCAGTCGGGATTTCCAACCCATGTTCTTCATTTTTCTGTCTCTTAGAGATCGAAATCGGGCTGTTTGGAGACATACACAGCACCAGTTTGGAACACGGGGTCAAAATTGAGCGCAGATAGTTCGCTTTTCCCCCTTATCACTCTATCCTTCATTGATGCGGTGGAGCTAACCGTAAGGCGCCGTTTCACAGACGGCCATTTTGGCACATTTTCCATCCGCTCATCTCGTACAGAGGGCGCTCCGCTCGCCTACACAGCCGGGTTGCCAGATCCCGCTGCTTGAATGCGAACGCAAAAATTCGACGCGGCCAGAGAACAAATGTGTGAAGATGTAGCTTATACTGTTTTTAATTTTTTTCTATTTTGTTTCATTTTAAATTTCTTTTCTCCCCCTATTTTAGATTGTTCGTAAAAGAAAGCTGCTATACTTTTTTTTTTTTTTTTTTTTTTTTTTTTCTTCACATTTTGAGTAGGATGCGAAATTTTCACATTTTACTTTCATGAAATCTTTGCCTATCATCGGAGCATCACGGTTTCAAGAGTATCGGATTTTAGTCCACGTTATTGGTTTAAAGGGAAAAAATTGCAAAGCTCCATATGCTACTTGGAGCAACACTAGTACAACTGTAAATGATTTTTTTTTTTTTTTTTTGAGAAAAAAAAGTTTGTTCGAAAACTCTTATATTCTGCGTGTCACTTCTTTTCCCATCACTTCATTTTACGTTGTAGCAATTATTATTATTTTTTTTATTATTTTAATGCAGTAAAAGTAGACTTGTGTGATTTTAAAAAGGATTTGTAATCCTTATATTTTTAAATAAATCTGCATAAACTTTACTAAGTACAAATCCTTTTTCGTATAAAAATTTACCCCCCAAAATATTTTGATGTTTTGTTTTAAATTCAGAAATACTTTAACAGCATTCTAAAAAAAAAAATAATCAAAAAGGATTATTAACAATAAAATTTTTAGCCCCAAAAATGTTTATAATTTTCTTGCAATTTATTTTTAGAAATCTTTAAAGTGCTTTGTTCAGAAAACTCACACATTGTCAACCGATAGGTTTCGAATTTCTTCATAATTTTATTTTTTTTTTTTTTTTAAGAGTTCACTTCGATACTTTTGGGGAATTTTTTTTCCCCAGCTGAATGACAGTAATTGGCTGCATTTATAAATTATTGTATTTAAGAATTATTTCCAATTATTTTATGGCTTCTACGTACCGTATTCGAATAACACTTAAAATTCCCTATCAAAATGCGGTCCGACAGAGCGAAATTCGATTCTTTTGGTAGTGGACAGTTAGCTTCTCCTTCGAATCGTTTTTTAACCCTTTGTGGCGCAACCCTTTCCCAATGCTGAATAAAGGGCAGCCGTTGCCACCATTCGACTTAACTACCAGCAAGATGGCGGATGATCGAAACGTTCATCGCGTGCCACAGATCTAGAGACCCTTTTTTGATGACAGCTGGCTGTGCCCGCGCACGGGAAATGACGTGCTAAAAAGTAAAGGATTCTCGCGGAGCTACGTCACCCGCAACTATTTTTATAGAAATCAAATCTATTCTTCGTGACTCGCAACAGTCAAAACGTCAGAGTTTGGTGTTCCCAGAGCGTTAACACTGCGCGTTAAAGGGTTGAAGTAGAGATGTTTCGAGGCCGATTGTGAGAAAACTGTTGGGCCAAATTGAACAAAATTTGCAGTAAGTACTAATTAGACCATGGGGTTTTGATTTTTCGGATTTTCGCTACTAGGGTCCAAAATGACGCTGCAAAGTCCATTTTTGCTGCAGTTTACTGCCTCATTCATCATAGGTCCATATTTTTTCTAGGAAAATAAATCGATTGGTCGAAAAACTTGTTCCGTCAATGTTGAGAGATATCGAACAATGCTGCTGAACTTTTTTATTCCCCAACTTCAACAGCGTGGATACCTCGAATCTACGATATTTACGCAGGATTGAGCACTTCCTAATACTGGATTTCGCGTACAGATTGCCCAACGACAGTATTTTACTAAAGACCGTATAATTAGTATAGCGTTACCTATGAAGTGGCCAGCCCGCTAAACCTTACCTAACCCCTTGCGACTTTTGCTTGTGGAGTTATGTAACGAGATTGGTATACCAAGGGAATGTGGATAATTTAGCCACTTTGAAGGACCCTATAACATTGCAAGTCAAGCGAATCAATGGAGATCTGCATTCTTCCATAGGGAATGCTGTTCAGATAATGCACTTCTTGGAATATCTGCAAGAAGACATATGAAACCACACATGTCAATGATGCCAGTTGCTGGTAAATGTTAACTTTCTGTGCTTTCTATGCCTATTTTTACTCCAAAAATGGACTTTACAGCGCCACTTTAGCGCCTGATGTCGAAAATCCAATTTTATTTTTTTAAATAAAATCCCCACAGTTTTCTCACAATCGGTCTATAAACATCTCTAGTTTAATTATGACCACCCTGTAGAAATCTTTTCAGTCAAATACTTTTTGAAGAATAAATATTCACTTCATGGAGGTGTAAATTCCCAGCTTCCTACTCTATTCACTGACTTGATTGGATTTACTATTTCCTTCGTTTTAAAGTGCGCAAACCCAGTCTTCGGGTTCCTTTACATTTGCATCAGTTTCAAATCGCATGCTGTTTCTTTTTCTCATGCTTGTTTTGCACAGCTGTTGAAACACGAAAAGCTTTGTGTGTGCACAAGATGTAACAAGCTGGTGCCTTCGATAGAAGCATGTATGTATATGTGTAAAAAACTTTCATCTTTGCCTATAGTAAATGAGAAAAAGAAAAGTTATCCAAAGAGTATTCCATTATAAAAAGATGATGAACACTATATACATGCATGAGAACTGACCAGATGTTAGATACAGAATTCACGGAATCTTTTATTTTACTTTCTGTCTCTGTGGGTGGGTTGGTCTTCTTGTACTAAAGGTAACAGAGTGCATTTGTTCGTATAGAACACAGACCTAACACATGTTCTACCAAAAAATATAGTGCATCAATAATACAGAATTATTTCATTTCAAGTCGTTGCAACCCACGCGCGCACTTAACAATATCAATCCAACTAAATACAGGGTTGTCCAAATTAAACTTCCCCAACTCAGAGGGCTGTGCAGGATGTTGTGTGGGTCATAATGTGATGAAATTTTGGAAACAGACACTTCAGATCACGCGCTCGTGATTTATTAAAAAAAAATTAGTAGTACAAGAAGTTGTCGATAGGTGGCGCTGTAACACTTGTAATTTGCATATTGCAACAACGTGATTTGCAGAAATAAAGCTTCTGCGCAACGTATACAAAAAACGAGCCCTACAAAAGTGGAAGACAGGCGTTGCACAGCAGTTCTTTCCAGCTCGCTGATGCACAATGGCGAGTTTGAAAGACAAAGCTCTGTTAGTGAAACTTTTCTACCAGAATGACGAGAACTCTTGTGCTGCGAGCATTCCGTCGGCTGAAGAACTTACGCCGAGGACCAATGATACCACGCGCTTTACGAGACATGATGAAGAAGTTCGAAAGAACTGGACAGCCGAGAATTTTATCAGGTAGAGGACGACATGTTGTGGATTTTGCACGCGTACAAGACGTTGCTTTGGCGGTCATGGACGCTACTAGCCAATCGCCACATGGTGTTGTCAGTGTGCCAACTGTTTCTCTTGCTGTTGATATGCCCTATTCGACCACGGCACACATATAGAACATCTGCAGAACGTCTTGTAGATCTGCAGCGCCACCTATTGGCAACTTCTTGTACTAATATTTTTTTTTAAATAAACCACGAGCGCGTGATCTGAAGTGTCTGTTTTCAAAATTTCATCATATTATGACCCATACAACATCCTACACAGGCCTCTGAGTTGGGAAAGTTTAATTTGGACAACCCTGTATATAAATAATAGTATATTTTACAGCCACTTTTTTAATGTACTCCTCCGTAAATAAATAAAACGAATATAACTGAAACACAGTAACTATGCTATTATATTGCTGTTTGTCTGTATGAGTAGACAAATATGCGGGGCCTGTCCTCTCATTCTAAAAATGTAATAATATGCGTCTATGATAATGCATGTTTCAAAAAATCATCTTATTTATTCTTATTTTTACAACAAAACATATCTATATTCGCTTTTAACATTTATTCAAAATTTTACCGATAACATTAATTTTTAGAAAAGCGACTAAATGTTCATCTTGAATTTTTAAAAAAACTGTATATATACCGAGGAATGTGAGAGGGGGGCATCGTAAGTTATTCTTTGTTGGGAGGACATAATGTGTAAAGGTTGGGAACCGCTGGTCTAAAACATTGAAAATATTTTTCGCTAAATGCCATGGACAAGCTAAGTTTAGTTAGCTGAGTTTTCTCGCGAAAATTCTAAAGAATATGTGTCAATCAGTAGGAACGCAATATTCCTAATCTTTTTACCAACCAAATTCGAGACTGGGAAAAATTTCAGCCTACGTTAACGGAATTGGAACGCCATTTTTTAAATAAATGGCAAGTACGTTTTAGTTAAAGATAGTTATTCCAAAACACTATGAATAAAATTACCTATATAATTAATTTATTACCTTTTCATTTTTATTAATTAATTAGTATTAATCGTAACTGTTTATTGTAAAAACAAAGCAGTTTTGATTATCAATGGCTTCAATGACGTACGTAGAATTTTTAGAAGGGGGATTTTAAGGGGAAGTTTGTTAATCTTAACAGGCGGCATTTTAAAAATAAGTTCCCTTAAAATAAAGCTACCTGTTCTCATAGGAATGGGGAGGGGTATTGAGGAATGGGGGGGGGGGGGTATGGGGAGAATGGGTGAGGAATGGGGAGGGGTATTGAACCGATGACCTTTCTACTTGCGTACACCACTGATTGGTTTAGGTAGAAACTTCATTTTTCTATTGACTGTTCTTTACAATTTAATGGCAAGGCAAGTTTTCTTTTGTACTTGTACTTCATTTCTTGGTAACCCGATTTTTCTCCCTTTTCGACCACTCTGGAAGACACCCCTTGACCAAGAGTGCATTTGACGAGAGAACTCAGTGAACTCTGTTTCTAGGAATACTTGTACATTAATTAGCATTTACAGAGGGATTGTAAGTTTCCTGAAACACCTAAGTCGAATTTAGACTTAGATGCTCCAGAAAACTCGTTTTCTTTTAAATTTCGACTCAGAATATTAAAATATTAGATACTGAAATAGTTTTTTAAAAACACATAAATTGAGCGTTTCTGTAGAAAATATCAGGGCAGCCTATCCCTGCGTATCTTCTCGACTTGTCCTTTGATGTTTCTGAAATAATCCCTCAGAGTCATTATTTAGCATACTATTCTCTTTTTAAAAAGTAATTTCGGAATTTGAGAAACCAGATTGCCATAAAACAGCATTTATTGTCGAAAATTGGAGTTTTGAATCAGGTACGGCTTGTAGCAAAGAGCTCACCCAAGAAGAGACATTTCATTCGTGACAAAGTTATTACTTCTTCTCCCCCCCCCCCCTGTGAATTATTTCAACTTAGAAATTTAATATAGAGATGTGATTTTTTTCGTAGAATGTAAATCGTCTTTTAATTCTTTTTTTCACACTCTGTCTGCAATCTGATACAGCAGCCATTGAAGGGTGTATAAGATTTACTGGGATTCATGATGTTACTTCGGTTAAAATTAAGGAACAAAAAGAAAAAGAACTGGTTAATTTATTTTTGCAGATATCTCATCGTTATTAATATGTTTTAATGTCTTTAAAATATATGTTTTACTGTTTTTTTTAAATAATGTTCTATAACATTTAAATAATTTATTCTTAAATGGTGTTTTTAATCTTTTTATACATGTATTTATAAATATATTCATAAAATTGCATCAAGTTTTATTCATAAATGCTTGAATGCAGTCTTAAAATGATTTTTAACTACACTCAAGTATTATGCAGGGTGTTCCATAGAGGTGGTAACACACTTTAATTCGTTATCTGTTAGAGATAAGTGGTCAATGTAAACTGAAAAAAATCTTCAAAACAAAGTAGGAAAAAACTAACCAAAAAAGAAATTCCTTTCGTTAACCTTCAAAAAGTTACACAATTTAAATTTGTAAACGACCCCCGTACACAAAAGTTTTCAATTAGTAAAATATGCCCCATACACTAATGGAATGATGTACAAAATTTTAGACTTCCATCATAAAACGCCTCAATATATATCCATCGGGGCAGTAGGTATACAAGAGGGGGGGGGTTCCAAACACCCCCCCCTTGTCAAAATTTTTGTAACAAAATTCCATAAATTTTGAATTTTTAGCTTACGTAATACATATTTCAACACAAAGTTATGTCTATCCTTGAAGGAAGTTTGCATTCGCCTCTGCATCGGGGGCAATGCATGAATTTGAAGGTAAATATTTATTGCTAGAGTGTAAAAAAAGATATTACCTTTCGCAATTTCACTACGACCCCTGAAATGTGTTCATCCGACGTGATTTTTTTCGCTGCGAAAGATATGAAAAGTGGTTTAAGTCATCATATATTTATCTTCATACCTCTGACACTTTTTAGGATACAATTTTCAAACTTCGTGCATCACCTCAATAGTGTGTGGGGGCACAGTTTACTAACTGGGAATGTTTCTGTACGCGGATCGTACGCTAATTGAAAAAGTGTAACTTTATAAAAATTAACGAAGGGAACTTTTTCTTAACCTAGTCTTTTTTCCTACCTTATTTTGAGCATTTTTTAAAATTTGCATTGCGCATTTATTTCTAGCAGCTAAATAATTAAAACGTGTTACTACCTTTTGTGGACACCTTGTATACTTCGAGTGTTGTTTAAAAGGATTTATTTTATGTCAAACAAATTTAAGTAAATTATGTTTAAACATGATGATTTAATGACACATAGCCTTCCCTCATTATCAATGACATTTAATATTTTAAGAGAACTGCTATGTATTTTACTTTTGCAATAGAAAAAGTATTCGCCGATTTCTCTATCAGCATGCGATTCAGAGCTGTGTGATTTATCGTGAGCTGGAAATGACAAGATAGATGAGCCCTATCAAATAAAACTTGATTCGAAGTTTATCATGCAAAATTAATTAGAAATTCAATAACTTTATCATTCGGGTGTTCATATATATCTTCGGCTTCCCAGTGTTAGAATTTGATGCGATGCAGTTCTTTAATTTGGACAAAATTTTCATTTCCGGCAGAGTTAAACAGTTTTGCATGAAAACGGTTGAAGCGAATGAAATTAAGTTTAGCTAAGTGTGTTAGTGACACGCGGTAATTCAATGTAATGAATCAACAATTTTTAAAAACTAGAAGTCGAAGCCCGTTGTGGAGGCAATTACAACGGGCGCTAGAAAAAATACTTGATGAAAATATATCTGCACTCAATATATTTAATCTTCGTCCACCTAAAATGAATAAGTTCATATTCAATTTTTATTATATACCGGAATCGAATTTCACGCTCTTCTGGAAACGCGCGGAAACTTTCCGCAGTCGAAAGATTTCGTTTTGTGTACACATCCATTCTTATATCCAAGCAGATGATTTATTTATGAAATAAAAATTAAACTATGTCATCTGGAAAAACTATTTTAAACGAACTGGAATCACACTTTCAAGGCCTGGTGACCATGATGAATATGACGCCATAACGATTGCAACAGCTCATTTCGTCACGCAAATGATTCACTATTTTTACTCTCGGAAAAGAAATAGAGCTGAAAATAGCAAAAAAATCGCTTAAAAATGAAGGAACCGGTGGATTTTCAGATTTTTAAAGTAGCACAGATTGCTTTTTATATTTTTATACGTAATTCTGAAAAATTTCAAGCGGATCGTATAACGGGCTAGAGTCATTACGCTTTTTCTGTTTTTTAATCTTCTTGGAGTAATGGCGGTAAAATATTCACATTGAAGTAGTTGCCCGGAATAGGAACCAGCGCAACTATACGCGGATTGGAAATTTTGGAAAATTTGTTGTTGGGAATTTTTCATTCTTCATGAAGTTCCTCTAACCATAAATAGGGTATTATAGTACACTGGTGTCCAAAATTAAGGTTGCAATCACGAAATCCGCGATAACTAAAGAAATATTTGGTTTATTGGTAAAATTTGACACTGAGATATTTTATCAAGGGAGAAAGAACACAGTAATTTTTAGAAATATCACAAAGAGGGTGAATAGTTAGTTAATACACACAGGGTTTATCAAAAACTGTCCAATCATGATCCAAAATCTTATTTGGAGTGAGGCTACCGTGCACTGCTATACAAGGCCTCACAACAAGCCGTTATACTGTTAATGGCTACGAAAAATGCTTGCAGCAATAAATCCCATTTTTCCAAAAGTGCGATTTTTAATATCTGTATGGCTTGAATGTCGTGCAATGATTTTCCTAGACCATATAAAACATACTCTTTAAAACGTAAAATAATTTGCTCTTCCACGGCGTTTGCAGAATCTTTCCAAATAACGGACCCCAATGAGCTTTGATTACTCCCCTAAAAATGACTTCTGTTAAAATTCTATTTGTTTTATATTTATCTCCTATTTACAAGACCAAAAACTGTAGAAACGACTTCACATTTCATTTAATGTTAATTAAATTTGACATTATGGCAACGATTGGGTTAAAAAAATGAAATTAGTTATTTATTTTAAGTGCAAATTGAAAGTAAGATCGATGTTAGTTTTATGTAATACTAGCTGCGTGCCCGTTCTTCGCACGGTAGGAAACGAAAATTTTCCTTACATGTGTAATTCGAAATTATTCGTGATGTGGAATTAAAAAAAAAAAAAAAAGAGCAAAATTATTTGACTCTTAATTGTGTTATGAGTACTAACCTGATCATTGCAGTATAATGACTCAAAAAACTACGTCAGTGTCATTCACTATCAAAAAAGTGGAAATCTTAATGGTTTGCAGAGAACTCCTGGCTTTCAAAATGTCTTATTTCTACATAATACTGTTTTTTAGGCTCAAGTTGTAGCATTAAATACCTAAGACACTACATGAAATGGAGCACCATTTATTTCTTTCCGAACATGTACCATATAAGGAAAGTATTGTAATCATGAAAAAATTCGAGATTTTGGTGTATTTACAAGTTTTGAGGTCTTCTGAATTCATTTATGCTATTTTCAAGAGATGTTTTTAAAATAGCTGCGCAACGCTCTTCATACGGGAAGAAGGGAATATTTTACTACTAAAATCATATCTGCATGTGACAAAACAGAATATCATTTTTAAAAAAGTTCAAGTAATCTCCTCTGTTGAAATTACTGCGGGATATATTAACGCAAATTAGAATTACTTTTCATTTAGTTGGTTGTAAGACAACCGTTGAAAAAGGATAAACACTTTTAATTTCATGAAATATTTATTAACGTGGTACATTGCGATTTATTCATATTATCTTTACAAATCTAATAATACTACCTATTACGTACATTAATACTATCTATACTCGCTTCTCCCTCTTCAAGGCTCCCTTAAAAGAAACAGCTTAGATTATTTGGCCTCAATGGGATCTTGTGATTCTGTGGCGATTCTTTGCAATTTACGCATTAGCATAAATAATAATCATTTCACATAATGGTTGCCATTAAGGAAACTCTCCATATATATTTAATTTATACATAGTTTTATAAGATTGGCGTATTTAGCGCCGCAAACCATTTCATCTTACTGTGGGGAGAAAATATCCAAGGGGTGCCATTTTAAATATCCATGTATCTAATATAGCAATATCTTTTATATCCTCCATAGTCCTGTCTCCTGAAAAACATCAAACTGTGTAATCTCGAGGAGCTACTTATTCCCATTTTAATTGTGACAGGGCGTTAGAGTTGCAGAGTTTACAAATTTCACGCATTTTTTTTTAATTTATGACGTCACTGTTTGACTGCCGTAAAGGATACCCCGGTAGATTGAGGGGGTTAATTTCGATATTTCGCATAATTGTTTTCAAACGGTATCATTAAAACTTTGCGTTGGACCTTTATGGAGGAACGTAATTCAACGTTAAAATAAAACTATACTCGCAACCTGCATGCGTATGTTAGGCAACGCCTGCGCTAAATTAAATGCCAAAAATAAAAATAGTAAATAGAAAAATTTTAATATATCGCGCTTTGAAACGAACTTTGTAACTTTTAAAATGAACATTTTCAGCGCTGTGAAAACATTTTAATTTTTAAATAAGCGCCGAATTAAAATACCACTTCTAATAATAATAATCGTGAATTTCTTAGTTTATTTCTACAGTAAATTTTAATCAAAATATCGTCTCCCTGTGTTGAAAATAGAGCTGGAATAAATGAGTTAAAATTATGGCGGGGAGATCTTAAGTTGCTTACGTATCTTAAAGCATTTGACGTCATAGATCCTCACTTGCGAATTGAAATTCTGATATCCCATTTAAAAACTCGATTGGTTGAAAAAACCCTTTTTTTTAATCCTTTCTGTGGCAACAACCGAACATAAATTCTCGTGCCGTGATCGCAATGTAATGAATGGCGTAAGATCGCGTTGATGCTATTAAATTCTAAACATTAGGCTGCATTAAAATTCGTAAAAAATCATCTAATTTACATAATTTTTTCGTTTTTATTTTAAAAGAGGGAGAAAAGAATGTTTCACGATTTGTCAAAATATCTAAACGTTATGACGGATAGAATTCAAGATGCGACAGTTTTAAAATTATTTTACGAAAAAAAATCGCGAAGCAGATGTTTAGTAAAAAAATTCCTAAAAATCGGTAAATTATGTTACGTATTCAGAACAAACTGGTTTTAAAAGAAAATTTCTTCCTCTATCCGATGATACAAATGCCGTTTTGCTGCGAGCGTAATTTCCGCCGTTATTACGAATTAGGTGAGAAAAAATGCCAAAAATCGTATAAAACATAAAATAAAAAAAAAATCTAGGTCGAATTTTGAAAAAATCGCTTCGAGGTGCACAACTACATATTTACATCTTCCCGAGTACCAAATTTGGTGTTTCTAGGTGTAGCCGTTTGTCCGTAACGCTGCCGACAGACACACACACACACACACACACACACAGACACCTTCTTTTATAATAAGTAGAAGAGACTAGCTGAAGTACCCGTCCTCGACGGGTTAGTGAATGAAAATTTCCAAAAAGCAAGAACTTTCGTCAGCATTGTAGGAGTACACAGAATGGATGTAGTATGTTGAGAAAGTAAAGAAAGCGAAGTTATAATTTTCATGTATTGTTAAAATATTACAGGTTAGAGTGTAACTAAGTAATATCATTTCATTCGCTTTAGTCGTAATTATGTGATGCGCGAACGAATATTTACGCATATTGAAATAATTTTCTCAAAATATTAAAATTTAATCAACATTTTTGAAAAATTTGAAGCCTAGAATTTAAGTTGAGTGACAACCTATCATGTCACCCAAATTCGTTTCATTCCCTGCAGTCTTTATTTCGTGATGCTGGAACAAATTTTCAGCATTTTAAAACGATTTTAGAAAAATCTCAAACTGTAAGCAAAATATTTTTAAAATTCAACGCCTATAAATTAAGATTAGCAACTACCTATCATATCACTCAATTTCGTATCATTCGTATTAGTCGTTGTTACGTGATGTTTGAAGAAATATAAACGTATTTTGAGAGAATTTTCACAAAATCTCAAAATCTAATAAAAATGTTTAAAAATTGGACCCCTATAGTTTATGTTGAGCAACCATCTATCGTGTGACCAAATTTCATATCATTCGCTTTAGTCGTTATTACGTAATACGGGAACAAAGATTCACTCAGTTTTAAACGATTTTCACAAAATCTCGAAATCTGATGGATTTTTTTTTAATTAGATGCTTATAGTTTAAGGTGAGTGACCACCTATCATTTCACCAAATATCATTTTTTCACCTTTGCAGTTATTACGTGATGTGCGAACACAAATTTACGCAGTTTGAAATGATTTTCGCAAAATTTCAAAATCTAATCAAGATTTTTTAAAAATTCGACGCCTGTGTTTTAAGTTGAGTGACCACCTATCATGACACCCAATTTCATATCATTCGCTTCAGTCGTTTTTACGTGATGCTTGAACACAAATTTATGCAGTTTGAAAGGATTTTCGCAAAATCTCAAAATCCAATCAGGATATTTTAAAAATTGGACGCCTATGTTTTAAGTTGAGTGACCACCTATCATGACACCCAATTTCATATCATTCGCTTCAGTCGTTTTTGCGTGATGCTTGAACACAAATTTACGCAGTTTGAAAAGATTTTCGCAAAATCTGAAAATCTAATCAAGATTTTTTAAAAATTCGAAGCCTATGTTTTAAGTTGAGTGACCACCTATCATGACACCAAATTTCATATCATTCGCTTCAGTCGTTTTTATGTGATGCTTAAACAAAAAAAGCGTCACGGACAGAATGACAGAATGACAGAATTACAGACAGACAAACTTTTTTTTGAGGGTCGCATCGGATTTCTAGGTGCTTGAAACGGATAGAAATCGCAAAATTTTTGAATTCCAAGAAATGTACAGACAAAAGTCTAATTTTATTTATATAGATTGTCTTGATATTGCATTAAGAGTTCAGTAATGGTATGCTGTTTCGCCAAAAGAGCCATGACCATCACGGAAACAGGGTGCATTTACGTTTTTACTTTCCGAGCATGTACCATTTAAGGAAAGTATTGCAATCATGAAAAAATTCGACTTTGAAATTTTGGTGTATTTACTCGTTTTGAGGTCTACTGAATTCATTTATGCTAATGTGTGTGTGTGTGTTAACACGATAGCTTCTAAACGGTGCATTCAATTGAGCTCAAACTTGGTATATATTTTATAAACCACCGTCGCAACACCAGCATTGATTTTGGTATGTATAAGACTGAATAGTTTTTTTACAGGGCTACGAAAAAGATTTCTTTTACGTTGTGGCCAATGGATGGAAATCCTTGAAAATGCGATAACGTCTAAACGGTGCATTTGATTGAGCACAAATTGAACTTGTATATAAAAGGTCGTGGTCACGTGATCTGCATAGATTTCGGTATGTATAGAATTGATGGTTTGAGCACGGGATTGCAAAAAAATAATTTTTATGCATTACGGCCTACACGCTTAAATCTATTGAGTAAAATAATAATCAAACGGAGTATATTTTTACTCAATTTTTGACTTCAAACAGCCATTCTCCCGATTGAGTAAAATTTGCTCAATCGGGAGAATGGCTGAATGGCGAAAAATTCTCAATTTTTGAGCATTATACAACAGCTCCATTTAGGCTAAATAATAATCAAAAATGAGGACTGTCTGTCCGTTTTTGATTAATATAACTGTACTCAATTATGATTATTATTTAAGCTATAGAATGAGCGTTTTTGCAAAATAAGCCCTTTTTTAATTAACACATCTGTACTCAATTAAGATTATTATTTTAAGCTAGAAAAAAGGTGTTTTATTAAAATTTGCTGCTTTTGATTAATATATTGAATGATTCGTTTTTTATTATCAGAGCTGTATTCTATTATTATAAGCCCGAGAAAATAAATTTTAAATCAAGGCAAATACATTACATATATCTTAAAAAGTATTTTTTTAATAAATAGAATATAATTTCACTATAGTCTCTCGTTATAAAACGAATTCACAGTACAGTCAGAATACAGAAATGCAATCATGGTTAAACCAGCTGTGAGATTTAATTAAAGAAGCAACCCAATTTATTGACATGAAAAAGGTAAAATACTACTTACTCACTTTGGGTGGAGATATCATAACTTCATTTGTTTTACAACAGCTTTTTATAATCCAATCGTAAGAAACTATGTCATTAAAGCGAAATCTTTACCTAAAGCATCTCCTCCATATCTAGGCTGAATTTATTTCACAACTCTGAATATGAAAAAGATGCATTTGGTATTCGGATATAACATAAAATTATCAACAGCGAATACACACACAACTATGCCCGACTATGAACCGTTCGTTAGCCGTTGAACAGCGTGGGTCACGTGGCTAGGTAATAGGATAGTAGTAATAGGATATGGGTCGTGGGAGAGAAGAGACAGACAGAATACTCAAGTAGACAAGATTTTTGCGGAAAATGAGTTAAATAGAATATAGCGGATGGGGAGTGCTGGGGCGAATTGAGGCATTCACAAATTATTGTCTTGAATGAGTATTTTTTGGCGTAAAAGGATTTAAATCGGCTGATAAGAAATTTAATCAATAAATGAGTGTTAGTTTTAATCAATAGATTTAAGCGTGTATGGACGCCAAATCATTTAAAATGAACTAGTGTCTAAATGGTGCATTCGAAGAAGTTCAAATTGGGTATTTACATTATAGGTCACCGTCAAACAACACGCGTAGATTTTGCTGTGTATAAGACTTATAGTTTTTTGACAGCGCAACAAATGAATGTTCTTTTACATTATGGCCTGTGGACGGAAATTCCTGAAAGCGCGTTAGTGTCTATAGGGTGCATTCGATTGAGCTCAAATTGGATATGTATATTATAAATCGCGGTCTCATGACCTGCATAGATTTTGGTGTGTGTAGAGCTGACAGTTTGTTCACAGGCTTGCAAAAAGTAATTCCTATACATTACGGCCTAAGGATGCAAATCATTTTAAGTGAACTAATGTCTAACTGGTGCATTCGATTGATATCAAATTAGGTAAGCATATGATAGGTCACTATCTTACATATTGCATGAATTTAAGCGATTGTTCGTCCTACAGTTTTTTACAGGGCTACAAAAATTCTTATACATTATTCTTATTACTTTACGGCCTGTGCATTCAAATCATTTTATGCACTAATGCCTGAACACTAGATCCAATTCTGTTGAATGCAATTTATTTACACGCCTGGTAAACATCAAATGTTCGGAAAGTCGATTAGAGTCACTCCAGATTTTTTATATTTTTATCCGGTGTCCATATCAGATTTTTTTCTGTAAGATTGATACATTTCATCGCAGTGAAAGCTATAGAATGGTTTTTGTGCATCCCTGTGCCTCCCTTCCCTGAGAATAAAAGCACCACGTGTTTGTGCGATGGTATCATCTTCAGCTACACAAAAAGTAATGAGTTCTTCCATAGTGTCTCTTGCAATTCTAACAAGAGAAACTCCTGTTTAAAAAAACTTTAAATATACCAGCTTTATTCTTTAAAGTAGTTTGCAACTATGAAAACATTTTAAATTTTTAAACGCTGCATGCCTTAAAAGTCTCACTGTCATAAGCTTAGCGCGACCGAAAATTTTTAGGAGCACACAAAATATTTAAGAGTAAAAATATCGAATTTTTTCCAGATTTTTAAGCAAAGCTTCGGTATGAATGATTTTTTAGAGGGAGCTGGGAGGGTACATGCCTCCCCCCTTTCGGAGCTACGCTTATCCTCACTGTAATGTTTACTCAAACTAAACTCTTTTATTTCTGTCTCGAGTCCCATTCCTGTGCAATGATCAAAGTATTACTCACGAAGTTCTTACTCCCTAGTTTCAGATGTTCATTTTAAATTCTGCTCTTCTCAGATAAAATTTACAGTAAATCGAATTAGCTCGGATCGAAATTTCTGTAACTACCAAAAAGGGGTTTCTATTCAATTTATTTTATTCCCTTAAATACGAAGCTTCCTTTTGCTTTCTTGAAAAAAAATACCTGCAGCTTTTCTCGTGTGGAATTAATTACAACAAATTTGATTTTCAGTACATGAAAGAATTCAGTTCAGTTTAAAACCATTCTCAGCTCGTTACACCTTCCTTCGAATTTCAGTGAGTTACTGATGTTATTTTTCAAAATGAAAAGAACTATTACATGTCCAATATTACTGCAGTAATATCATGCAAATACTTGTTTTCTTGCGTTATTTTCCAAAATTAAAATAAAGTGTGTACAAGTTTTTTTTAAATAAGAATCAGGGGTGAACCAGAGTGCTGTGCCTTCCACCACAACGTAGATTTTTTTTAAGAAACTGACATTAATCAAGCCGTTTTGTGAAAAATTCTCCTTTTTAGATACCCCCAAAATTTTCTAGAATATAATACGAGAAAAGTACTTGCTCGAGAAATACTACTTACTCGTTTATTCTTTTAGAAATGCTTACACATAATATATGTAAATATAGATTACTCATTTTCAAAAACATTTGTTAATTTCAATTTCAATTTTATTTTTGTTGCTATTATGTGTGCGTGTTGTCAACAGCACGATCATTCAGAACAAAAATATATTAGTGATTTTATGCGGTATATCTTCTTTTTCATTTTACTTAATCTAGTGGTCCGATTTAGAATTCTAGGGGTAAATTAGAACATATACGAGGTTGGGAAATAATGTTCTTCTTTACAGAATAAAAAAAGATATGTTTTTTTTTATTCTGTAAAGATTTTCGTTAATGATTCAGTCCGAATGTGATCGCGAACTAAAAGGTAAGCGAAAACACATCCCGGGTGTAACGGTCTCTGTCCTGAAATTATAAAATCAACTGGTTTAATAAGTGCATAAAAACATAAAAATATAATATAAATTTTTGTATGTTCCAAACCAGAAAAGAGTTATCCCTTCTTAGAAACAAGAAAAAATGGTGTACCTCGAAACAGATGTAGAGAATTGTTGTGCTTTATAGAAAATTCATCTATATTAAACAGATGTCTTAGGAGGCTGTTCAGGTGTGCCTATTAAAAAAGAATTAAAAATGTGGGAAGAGGCCAATGCTGTGAATTCAAAAGATAGTCTGGAGTAAAATGACGACTTATCACAGAAAGAGAATCTTCGTTGCGAGTTTTCAGAAATGGAAGAAAATATTATTTTAATGTGTTCGAAATCCTTTAAATTTTACTACGTTAAACATGAAATTCAATTTTCTTTTAAAGAAACAAAAGGGGATCCGTAATCCCTTGAAAAAGTTCTGCTAACGCCATTAAATTCAAGCAACTTAGAGTATTAAGAAGTTAATAAAAGAACCCGTGTTAGAGGAAGTACTTCTTACAGATATTGAAGTTGTAAAATAACCAATGATTTTTTCCCATTTTAGCTAGCTTAAAAAAAAAAAAAGCAAGTAGTAAATTATTAATAACCGATTACCAGTTGATACTTTTCTACTGTATCAGAAAGATCAAAAAATTAAAAAAAAACACTTTCGACTCTTTTCCGTTAGGATTTGAAAAGGCTCTCAGACACGACGACTGTGCTATATAACCTTACGATGAAGGTTATACTATAGTGCAACGCAGTGGCGGATTATTGCAAGTTTGTCGGGTGGGGAGGGGGTAGTTTGTCGGTGGCGGTGGTTAGTTAGAAGATTGACATATACATTAACTTTATGGAAGTAAAATACGTCTTTTACATTAATTTCTTTTTTCTCGGGGGCGATCGCCCCCTCCGCCCCCCCCCTCCCTTTAATCCGCCCTTGGTGCAACGTATTGGACTAGAAAAGTCATTGATGGTACTACAACAACCACCTCATTGGTGTTCAAAAAGGTTAAATTTAGGTTAAAGAAAAGGTTAAAGAGAGAGAGGATGCGTTATCCCCCGGAAAAATTCTATTGGATTCAATCAGTTTTAATAGCTCAAAAAAGTCATAAACTTAGATAAGGCAATTGTTTTCAGAGACTAGGGGCCAAGGTCCCCAGACTCGCTACGCTCGCTTTTCGTAGGAGGCATTCGGCCTCTAATAAGGCTTATTCGTAAAACAGACATAATTTCAACAGACAAAACCGAAGATTGGATCAGATAGAATGTTACTGAGCTACACATTGCTTGGTTCTTGCATGTTCATTGGTACATAAAAATTTAAACTGCACACTACAGTAGACCCCTCCCCCTCATAACACGGAAGATATTTTGTTATGGGAATCCGTGTTGTACGGGACCTGAGCTATACTCCACCTGGAGTGTGGACTCCGCTTATAATCGCTGGAAAAATTATTTGCACTTCTCAGATACACAATGATATTTAATGTTGCCATTCAAAAGTTATAATTAATTAGGAGCTAAAGAGTAATAAAATCAGAACATCTGTTTCAACTGTATTTTTAATAATGTAAAACCTATTGGACACCGTGCGAATTTGCCACTCATGGTGATTTTTCATTATTTGGCGACTTGCGTACATGTAAAGTTAATAAAAGCTACGGAACAGATAGGATAGCTTACCACCCATGGCGACTTTTCATTAATTGGCGATTTACGCATGCTCACAACCTATAATTACTGTTCATTTAAGGTTACCGGAAAACCGTTATCCATGTTTTCATTTACATAATCGTTTGCAGATTGGCGTACTTAGCACTACGAATTATACCATCTCGTCGCGCTAGCAAATATCCAAAGTGTACTATAACTGCTATAATGGCATAGTTAACGCCGCCCAATATTTCTACTGGTAGGAAATAATCAAGCTGCACTGAACTGGCTTTAAAATAATCTGCATTTTAATTATTTTCCATTTTCAAGATATTAGTTATTCTGTTTTGGAAAAACGAATAATCGCTCATTCTAAACTCCTGTTGTCTAAGCGAACTTACTATTTGAAAATTGTTAACTTTGTGTAACACATTTTGAGTTACTTATATCATATAGTTTTTATTTTGGCGTAAAATGGGCATAATTCTAACTCATGTTTGTAAATTTCACGCGATTCTAGATACTTGGAAACGCTTTGATGCAAAGGAATGAATGATTTTATGCCAAATCTGGCAACCATTATGTTTATTTTTTCAGTTTTTTATTAATATCTTCTAAAATAATTCGATTTTCGAAATTTAAGTCACCTTAGCAGGTTCCTCGGAATTTTTCGAATCTGTGGGCACCTTAGTCGAAACTCAAATCCCCACAGTTTAGGAGGAGTTAGGTCAACAAGCTTTGACAGCACCAGCGGCCTTTACTTTTTTTAGAATAGAGAGATAATCAACTCAAATACAAACTGAAAGTTTAATGAAATTTGAAAATAGCCTATTATAAGACTGTATTTTAGTTTTTAAAAATGTAAATATATTGCCAAGGCCATAACAATTATCGACCCAAATGAATTATACGCGTGAGAAGGTGAGGGAGAAAATATTTTAAAGGGATTTTTGCAACTCAAGTGTAAAAAATAAAGTAAACGGAATAATTTGCTAGAAAATTCTTTATCTATTTCACTATTCTCTATTATCATATTTTGCGCTCTTTATTGCGTCAAATAGCTATATAATAAAATTAATTAAAAATGTTATATATTTATTGCAAAAAGGTTTCCGAAAATATAGCCTGAACTGCCAATGCTCTATTCAGACACTCGAATTCGGAAACATAAACTGCATTTCGAAGTAAAATATTCAAGTCGGTAAGAAAACCTTTATTTCGGACATTCTGCATAAGCGCGTTTAAATCTTTTTACGTTCCAGATCTCTCCCCTCTTTTTTGAGGGGAGGCACCCCAACTTAAGTGGGGGGTGGCATCATATATATATATTTTTTAATTATAACATTTTTATCTATATTTCTTCATTAAATATTAGCATAAGTTTATAATTAAACAAATTCTTAAAAGTCCTAACGGCTTCCAAGAAGTTCGTCGGCTTAAACAGAATGCATTTAAAGCTTCAAAGTTTATGTTTGGAAGATGAGAAGACACAAAACAATAATGACTATAATAGAGTATCATAAAGAAAAACTTATTAATGTATAAACTTTAATAACCTTACTTACTATTAATATACAAAACTTTTTCAAAACATCTGCATTAAACTTTTTAATGTGAAATCCTCTAGGGGGGGGGCAAATGAAGCTGCTAGGTGGGGCTCTGGCTACCTCTTGGCTACGGGCCTGTCCAGTTAGCGAGATTGTTTGTTTTTCCATTCATAGACAGCGCCACTAAACTTTAAATTCGGACGAGAAAAAATAAGTTGATTACAAGTTAATGGATTCATTATTCTAATAGAGGGAAACCAATAAATTCACATCTGAAAAACTCGATAACTATGAGAAAAGCAATAGAGAAAAGAAACGAATTATCATCGGTTGTTCCGGGGTTTTCATGTTTCTAATTACGGGTTTACTGCAGAAAACTAGAATTTATTCAACGAAGTTATACGCCTCAGAGGCGCAAAGGGTTAAAATACTTTAATGCTTGGACAAAATCTGAGACACGTTGATATTTTTGTAAATGTCTTATCCTGTTTACCTCGCTTTAAAAGCAGAAACAACACATCTAAGAGCTTTAGAAGATAAAATAGACTTTGAATGTATCTCGTTCATCACTTATGATTTAAACTTGCAAAACAAATCAATAGATTACACTGAATTCTGGAAAATAGTGTAAACTTGAGGCTTCCTGATCAATAGGGAGCCGAATCCAACGTTATTTGATTTGTATTGATCTCACGGAAAAGGTCTTAGAACCGGCTAACAATTGCAGCAGAAACTTTCGACCTGGCTTAATGCATATAATAGCTATTATTATCATTTAAAGTAAGAAATCATCAAGCAAGAAAAGAAGAGTGATTTATGGGACGCTTGGAACAATAAAATGAAGAAAGTGGCGGTTTTCTCTTCCACGGTAGTTTTTTTAGCAGTGTTACTTATATCGTCAAATGGATATAAAAAGCGAAAGAGAAACGTTTTGTTAGGAAAGCGAATTTTAGACGATAAAAAAAAATGCCTCGCGATAATATTTCTTTCGTGATATGAAATGATTGGCCAAAATAACAAGCGAAATTAAATTTCTTTTAACTCAAACGGTTTGCATGATAATTTGATAATTAAACAACTTGAGAATTGATTTCTCTGTTTATTATAAACTAGTGAGTATTCATTAAAATGTATAACGCAAATAAAGAAAATTTTCGCGTTTTAAAATGTTTATTGTGAAGTGGTTTTAGATACATACAAGGTTTTAGCCAGAAAAAGAAAATCTGGGAGGGTTATGGAGCGATAAATTTTTTTGCACCTATAATTGATATCTGGAATCAAAGCAAATAAAAAACTGCTTATGCAGTGACTGAAATTTCGGGGCAGATATAAAACCCTCCCATAACTACTTTCTACACGACTAAGTCAAAAGTTTTTCCGATGCATGATCATGGCACATACAACTGTCCGTGTGAGGAGCATGGATTTTCCAAATTTAATCCAAATACTTGCAGCGATTGTCCCTGTGCCTTGTTGATGGTAACTGCAAGTGTGAGTTGCACCGGAAACTGCAAATGTTGAACTCAAATGGAAGTCGGAATTATTTCAAAGTACTTACCGAACTGCCAGCAAGTTACTGCGGGAGCGACCTCTTTAGTTACGATTGAGTTACTTTTTAAACTATTATGTTGATGCTGGACTGTAACGGCTAACTGGAACTAGCAAAGGTACTCTGCCAGCACGAGTGTGTTTGCCATGCAGTGATTTCCAAGCTTTCAAACACATCAAATCACTTTTTAGAAATTGAACGTGTAGGAATTATGCGAAAATTTGAAAAGAAATAAAGGAAATCCTAATCTTGAAGTCAATTTGAAAAATATCGATATATCGCATGAGATATAAAATGGGCAAACTATCGATTTCTGAAATTCCAATATTGTCCAGAACAAGTGTTACCCAAACTTTTTCTCCGATAGAGCGCCTATCTTATATCTGAGTTTAATGATCGCTAGACTACGCAACGCGATAGTTCAGAGCTTCTCAAACTGCGCTTCGCGGAGCTCTAAGTTCTTTTTGAATTACGGGTTATACTGAAGCACGGTACTGAAGTATCCATGCGAAGCTAGCAAGTATTTTATTGATCTAAGCGAAAATGTACATACTCTATCGCTGCCTTAACCTATAAGACACTAACATTTACACAAGATTTTCCGTGAAACTGTATGAGGTGCTCCGTCAAAATTCAAAGACCCTCACAATGCTCCATCATGGAAAAATTTGAGAAACTTTGCGATACTTTATCAGGGAGGGATAGTACATTGAACTTTTTTGAGAAACCACCTCCTCCGATGACCAATTTTTAAAGCACCGATTTTTTACCCTATTTACTTAATGTTAGAAGATCCTCAAGAAGAGACCACACAAACCTCTATAAGCGACCAGTATCGGTTCACTGTCCGAAAATTTTCTTGCATTTTTCGGGAAATAAACATATACAGTATAACCTTTCCGAACGGCCACCCCTCTAAACGGCCAATTTTTCATGGCAGGGATTTTTCGGTTCATAGACCTAATTTTAAAATAACCTCTATCAGTGGCCACCCGACCCCCTCTAACGGCCACCGAGTGAGAGTGCCCATCTCATTTTTCAGGAAATTCTACTCACTCCATGCTTTAATGTTGAGCGGAAAAACTCAAGGTCAGGAGTCTGGCGAAGGTAAGTGTATTTGAAATCCTTTTAATCAAATGTAAAATTAATTTGAGGTTGATTTAAATTAATTAAACAGTATGTTTGTGTATTTAAACGTTTTTACAAATGAATTTTTGTGCCTCTCAGAGACGCTAATTCCGTTCCTGGCGAGGAATTTCCCGATGTTTGTAATGGCGAGCAAGCTAAACTTTCAACACAAGCGACTTTAGGGAAAATCGATGAAATTATCGAAAATTACGAAGCGGTTACAAACGAATCAATTACAGATCTGCTCTTTAAAAAACAAACTTGAAAAATGGTTGTTTTAGAGAAAAGTAAAAACTTGAAACAGACGCAAATTGTATCCTTTTTCAAAAAATGTAAGAAAGCCCTAAATAAAGTAGGTACTATTTTCTCTTTAGATAAGTTTTAAATTTCATTTTAAATAAGGAACATTTGTCAGACTTGTTTATAATACGCATTATAGCAATTATATTATAATAGTAAATAAAGCCCTTCAGAGCGGCCAAATATTCTCGGCACGCTGGGATGGCCGCTCAGAGAGGTTTCACTGTACCGTATTCCAAACCAGTCGCTCTACTGCAGGTGCAAGTACACGTACACATCTCGTTCAAATCTTGTAGGTAAGGGAAGAGACATGTCTAAGAGGAAGTGATTCTACTGTTGGAGCTGCGCATTGATGTAATCAAGCACACGAAAAAGGAATTTCAGAGAGGAAGTTAATGGTTGCTTTTGGTTGCGGGAAAAGCAAATTTCAAACAGATTTTATTACGGAAAATTTAGAATACATGAAGAATATCAGGATAAATATATTTTCTCATATGTAAGAAATAAAATAGAGAGATGAGAAGTACTCTCGGAAAGAGAAAAAAGAAGGAAACAATCCGATATTTCTAAATATTTTATTAAATTAAAAAAAAATTGTATAATTACAACTGTATTAGTATGCAGTTTCGTAAATAACAAAACTAACAGTATGTTTTAGCGTGTTTTTCTTGGATATTAAATGTTTATACTTTGCGCAAAACCGTAAGCAGGGGGATGGTCAAGGAAGATACGGACCCCATCTCTCGGCAATTTCGATTTCTGTTAAAAGTGATGACGTCTTTTTGTGAAAAATTCTATCTTTTCCACCGTTTCGACCCTCCCTTAATTTTTTTTTTCTGGGGAGGGCCCTGTATTTCAGTGACCACCTCTCTTAACGACCGATTTTTCACAAAATAAGGGTGACGAGAGAAGTTTCGCTGCACTTGGAAGGGTGGAGCTGCTGTTGGAATGATATTAACAGACTTGCACACATTTTCAACCTCATGAAATGAAATGTAGAAATAAAAAAAATTATGTATGTGAGAATTTTGGTACCGAAATTTGATACCGGAAAAAGTAAATGCAAAGAGGAGCATTAAATAAATAAAAAAGAAACAGAAGAAACGAATATTCAAATGAGAAAAATTTAACTCGTGTCAAAATGTTTGTCATAATTCTATATTTAATAACAGATTTACATATTTTTCTTGCCCGATAATATATTTTCATTTCGAAAATGTCAGAATTTTTATGTGGCTTTCCCGTCGTATTTCTAATCTGAATTCGCATTCAAAAATTTCTCACAGTGATGTGAAAATTGTAAAATAATGTCACCAATTTGCATTTCAAATTCTTTCAACCAGTTTCGTATTCAAAGATGTCACTTGCAGATTTCAGTATTATTAGTCTTTACTAAAAAGGATTTATTTTCCATCTTAATTTAATATTCTCTAGAAGTAAGGAAAATATTTTATTTCAGTATAGTAAGCTTTACTATGATTGAAAAAATTATGCAAAAGTACTTTTAGGAAATTATCTTGCAATGTATCTAAAAAGATATGAGTACAGATAAATAAATAATGCCCATGTATTGAGTTTAAAAATTTTTCATCGTATTTCTTTTTAAATTTTTTATGCAAATAATTTTTAAAGAATAAATAAACTGAGCAAATGCCCAAAGCAAAAATTAATACGGACGTCAAAAAAAAGTATGGTCGAAAATCTATCAAAGCTCTTATATAAACCTTTGCTTATTTAATAAACAAATGGGATCACATTAACAAATTAGCTTCGCTACTAATTTGATAACCCCGGCTAATGGAACTGGCAAAACCTGCTAGTATTGAATCGGACATGTATTTCATGACAAACTCTATTATAAAATTTTAGAAAGATATACTCTGGGAAAAAAAAAATACACATAAACTAAGTTAAAATTTCATATGCAATCTGTTAAAAGCTGTGATAATGTTTTTACAGACTAAAGACTTCGCCAAATATGCCAAGTATATAGACTGAGCAAAAGCACTAAAAAAAAAAAAAATACTGTTAAAAGGTAAAATTAATTTATCATCAACATTGGCACGACAGCCCTTTGTGGGCCCTGGCCTTCTTCAGAAGTCTTTCCCATTCCACCCTTTTCCCTGCAATGGACCTCCAGTTTCTTATTTTCAGTTCGGCAAAATCCTCATCCAGGCTGTCCCTCCAACTTTTCTTAGGTCTTCCTCTAGGTCTTTTACAAAAAGGAGTGGCATTGAAGACCTTAAGAGCAGTTCTCTCAGCACTCATTCTCATTAGGTGACCTGCCCATCTCATAAGCCCATTGCCCATCCAAAGAAAATAATACTTGGAGGAAAAGATATAACTTTAAAATTAATTTTAAACTTTCTAAAATAACACACATAAAGAAGATACTCAGTACGACTGTTTCAGGTGATACAATCCTCATCAGTCAAGAGGTCTTACATCATCAGTCTTTTACAAAAAAGTTCCCCCATCCACATAGGTAGAAAGATTAGAGCTCGTTAACAGCAGAACAGCATTTTCAAAAAAGTTCTAAATTTTCTTTGAAATGCTGGTATATTTTGCAGCAAATAACACACTTTAGAATTATATCGGAATCGAATATTTATAAATTATTCGAATTATTTCGGAAACAAACTCGACATTCATTTACAACAAATATGAGGTAGTAGTTATAGATTTTTATTTTTAAAAAAACTTTCGTTTAATATATACAGATTGAATAGTTTAAATGAACAGAGACTAATTTAATTAAAAAAAATAAACATTAAGAAATGAAAACCTAGAATTAGAAAAAAAAGAAAGAAAGATAAATTAAACTAAACACAACAATTATAAAACACTTTTCAACGTAACAATCTTTTTATGCCAAATCTGGAGATGTGTTGTCTTAAAACTTGGCCAGATTTTGGGATAACCTCAAGGAATCTGTATATCACTATTAATTTAGTTTTGCGAGACTCATTTCACTCTTTTTAACTGAAAAATAAACTGTTACAGATGTCCATTGTGTTTTTGAAATGGATGAATGTCTGTAAATCGCCATACACCGTAATGTAATAGAATTCTTTTGAATGATCCTGTAGAAGAACATTAAATGCTACAGACAGTATTTTCGACGGAGAGAATTATTTTAAATTCTTTAATAACATATGTCATTTTTTTTGTTTGAAACAACCGAATATCCCTAAAATACGCTTTAAAGAATGACTATCCATCGGGCATAATGTATTGGAATTCTTTTGGACGCTCCAGTAAAAGAATTTTAAATGCTACATACACTGTTTCCGGTGGAGAACTTCAATTTATAATCTTTAATAACGTATATCAATTTTGTGCTGTTTGAAACAGCCGAATATCTCTAAAATACCTTTTAAAGAATGACACCCATAGAGCGTAATGTATTGGGTTTCTTTTGGTTGCTCCTGTAAAATATGGATAATAAATGCTACACACTCCATTTTCAATAGAGCATATGGTACAGTACATAAGGATAATGTATATATATGTATATATATATATATATGTCCTAGTAACCACTCCGTATTTATGGCAATTGGAGCACGAGCAGACGGACAGACAGGCAAACAAAAATCATAAACAATTTTCAATCTTGTTAAAAAAAGAGAGATCGGATGAAGAAACGCAAATCAGGCTTCCAATTTAAAAAAAAAATGTATAGATATCTTTTATAAACTCTTATAGCCATTTATTACTTTTCGAACATGTACCATGTAAGGAAAGTATTGTAATAATGAAAAAATTTGACTTTGAGATTTTGGTGTATTTACACGTTTTGAGGTCTTTTGAATTCATTTATGCTAATGTGTGCGCGTGTGAACACGATAGCTCCTAAACGGTGCCTTCAATTGAGCTCAAATTTGGTATATATTTTATAAACCACCGTCGCAACACCAGCATTGATTTTGGTATGTATAGGACTTAATAGTTTTTTTACAGGGCTGAGAAAAATATTTATTTTACGTTATGGCCAATGGATGGAAATTCCTGAAAATGTGCTAACGTCTGAACGGTGCATTTGAATAAGCACAAATTGAACATGTATATAAAAGGTCATGGTCACATGATCTGTATAGATTTTGGTATGCTTAGAATTGATGGTTTGTTCACGGTATTGCAAAAAATAATTTTTATACATTACGGCCTACGGACGCAAATCATTTAAAATGAGCTAGTGTCTAAATGGTGCATTCGAAGAAGTTTAAATTGGTTATGTATGTTATAGGTCACCGTCACACAGCATGTATAGATTTTGCTGTGTATAGGATTTTTGTCAAGTATTTTTTCTAGCGCCCATTGTAATTGCCTCCACACCGTGCTTTGACTTCCAGTATATATTTGAACGATGAGAAGTTAGAGTTAAAAGTATATAGCATAAAGTAGTTCTTTGATAGCTTAACAAATGAATGTTCTTTTACATTATAGGCTATGGACGGAAATTCTACAATGTGCGCTAGTATCTATAGGCTGTACTCGATTGAGCTCAAATTGGGTATGTATTTTAAAGGTCACGGTCTCGTGACCTGCATAGATTTTAGTGTGTGTAGAGCTGATAGTTTGTTCACAGACTTGCAAAAAGTAATTCTTATACAAGGTGAATCTAAACTCTTGGACAAAACTTTAAGAGATGATAAGGCACATAATAAGGAATCAGAATCACATAGCAATGTGGGGTTGGCAACATCGTCTTCATGTAGCTAGTTGTTAATAATCACTTTGGAAAAAGTGCTGAAACAACAGTGCACTTTCCGACCATTGTTCGTCAGAAACTAATGTATTTTTCTCCGAAAACAGAAGACTAAAATTCATAGTTTAAAAATTCTATTTTATTTCATGGATGGAATGTTTGGAGACGAGCCTATTATTTATAAAACTTGGTTAAGAAATTAGACGAACGCTTCAATACTTTTCATAAAGTGATTATTACTAGGTAAGTGAAAACTGCGTTTTTGACCCCACATTGCTGTGTGATTCTGATTGCTTATTATGTGCCCTATCTTAAAGTTTTGCCCAAGAGTTTCGATTCACCCTGTATATTACGGCCTAACGAAGCAAATCATTTAATGTGAGCTAGTGTCTAAATGGCGCATTCGATTGACATCCAATTGACATTAGGTACGCATATTATAGGTCACTGTCTTGCATACTGCATAAATTTTAGCGAGTGTACTATGTACAGTATTTTACAGGGCTACAAAAATGTATTCTTATACATCGCGGCCTATACACTCAAATCATTTTAATTGCACTGGTGCCTGAACACTAGATCCGATTGAGTTGAATTAAATTTATTTAAACGCTTGGTTAATAGCAAGTATCCGGAGAGACGAGTGGAGTCACTCCAGATTTTTTTTTGTATGTACACACTAATTTACTGAGACGTTTTCGCCATTTGCTCAAAATAACATATTAGTCACACAAAGTACATCTCTTCGCTCCACAGCAACAATGATTGTTTTTACGACTGAATTAGATATTTTGTTTCAGTCTTTACATGTAAACTCTTTGTTTACTTTTTTGCTTATTTTGAAGGAAGAATGCGCGAACTCCCTGAATAAAACTAGAGCCATACATCCTGAACTCTTTAGAATTTCAACCTTGAGTGTTCACAAAACCGTATCAGTCCCACGCCCATTCCTCTTTTATAAATATTAATCCGAATGAAACTGCTTTCAGAGAGAGAGGTTATCGGGCTCAAAATTTCATCCGCTCACTTACACTCTTTTGACTAGAAAAATCGAAAATGAAAGCAGATTAATACCCTCGTGGCCATACTTTTAGAAATGTTGAGGAACATTTCTTGTACCTTTGCAATCGTGGCGTGACGGAATCTCTGGCCCGAAGAAAAACATTAGAATCTCTTCGTAAAATTCTAACAAGGAAGATGGACCAGGCCAAATACCCTTGAAACCATTATGTAAGTAATAAAGGGACAGACACAAAACTGCAAAAGCCGTCTAAGTGTTGAATTTCGTAATCTAAATCAATAGCTCTTACCAGTAACAGCGTTTATAGGTGTTCATTTCGGGGGAAGGTCTAAAATCATATTGTTACAAGAGTTAATATAAATGTTTTAAAATAGCTAATTGCTTTACATTTTTGGGTGCCCCTTTATACACGACCATGGCTCTAAGTTTTTTGTTTGTACGTTTAAAAAATATCAAATGTGTATCTTTAATATTTAGGAATATAATTGAGTTTTTATAATAAGCTCAAAAACATATTTTCTTTGCAAACGAAAATCTTAAATGGCTTTTTCACTTGCATGCTTCAAAAATATCCAGTATTTATGTATTATTGTTATAGTTGAAGACTGAGATTTATTACTCTTTGGTGTGTTCTTTAATGCGATACAACTATGGACTAAATCAGTGTTATTAGGTTTGAAAAGTAGTTTTTGTTTTATACTGATTTTTTTTAAATCACATAAAAAAAATAGTAAACTTGGAGAAAATGTGACGTTAAAATTAATGTTTGATACAATTGATCAAAAAATTTGTAAAATAATACACATACATAAAAAGTAGTATATAATAGTAGGATCGTAATTACATGCGTATTTTAGGAAACGTATTCCCTTTTCTAAAACTGATTTGTAATATCGAAAATACAGTGGTAATTCATATTGTAATTCTTAAAATGAAAAATTATTTAAAAGTGATAAATAAATAACTTACTAGACCTCTTATTGGTTATTATAACGTCATATAAGCCTAACCTGCCTGTGGTTTAAATTATTATAAAATTAAATATTATGCCAAACTATTACATAATTAATGATTTATTATTGCATAATCTTATATAATAAAATCCGAGAGTAAACAAAGTTTGTACCTGGCTGGCCGGCTATGTATGTGTGTAGGTTTGTGACCTCCGATATTCTTTTGCGAGCGCCTTTCGATCATATAGCGCCTAGAAGGGTGGTCGCAGACCTACCAAACTTTGTATACCGCTTCACTAGGAAATGTCCTAACACACCTCGGAACGATTTTTTCAAAATTCGAATCATAAAATGTTTTATTTTATGTTTTATGCGATGTTTGGCATGTTTTCTCACATAATACGTAATAACGATATTTGCATCATCGAATAGAGGAGAATTTTTTTTTTTTTTTTTTTTTTTAAACAGTTTGTTCTCACTGTGTAACATAATTTGCAGATTTTGGGGAATTTTTTTTAATTACTTTTGACGATAATTTTCGTAAAATAAATTTAAAACTGTTGCATCATGAATTTCTAACGGTCATAACTTTTTGATACTTTGTCAAATAACGGAGCATGCATTTCGCCCTCTTTTAAAAGAAAAACGGGAGGGAAATAGAAATTGGGATGTTTTTAAAGAATTTTTAAGTGAAGAAGGATTTTGAATTCAACAGCAGCTGCTTACAAATTTCGCTATCATATCTTGCAGTTTGGTTGTTTTGGAAACAGTAACAAAGAATAAAATTGCCCGTTGAAAAAAATAAATAAAACTACTTTTAAACATAACACTCAGAGTTTTCGTAAGTGAGATAGATCTACGTCCTTTTGATGTAACGAGTTCCCAACACCTCTTCGGAACTCAATCAGAATAACAGACTATCCCAAGCCAAAAAATACGCCACACAAGAAATAATGGACGATATCGATACGAGGCTATTTCAATATCAAGGCTCATGGGAAGTTGTTCCATGACTGATCAACAAACATGTTGCTGATGTAAAAACCAAAGTTTGTTTTCAGAATCAAAAAGTTACATTTAGAGGACATATTATTTTTCTTCCATAACTGTAAGAATTAAATTTTGTTTAGAACTAATAAGTACAAGTTTAAAAGCATGTTTTCAGCTACATTTATGCATATTTGAAAATGGTTAATTCTTAACATAATAAGATATGGAAGCCATTTTGTAAAATACTTGCGTGTAGTGTACCTTGGAGGTACCACCAAGGTATACGTCTAAATTTTATTAATAATTATGAGTAAAAGTTGTTAGAAAGTGTTTCTTTACTTTAATAACCAAAGTGCTGGTCAAATAGTCCTAAATCTAAATGTAGGACTGTTAAATTCCTGGAGTTGTAAACCTAAATATAAATTCAAAAACAAAGTTATTTGAGCTTAGTATTAGACAGTAAATAAATATTTTAATAAATATATTAATAACTATTTATATATTATTGTTTCATGAATAATATTTTTTACAATTTTTAACACTTTGCATTTTTAGAAAAATTTTGCACTTTGCATTTTTGAAAAATTATCATTTGGCATAAGTTTAGATCACCTGAACGTGGAATAGAACTAAAGGTTACACATAAAAGAGAAGATATTAAACAGTGGTTATTTTATTTGACTAAACTTTATTTTATGCCTAAAATATTCCAACTTTATTATTTTAGTTATATGAACAATTTTATGTTTTAAAAACTGTAAATTTAAAACTAATAAGACTAATATTAGCCCAAAGTAGGCCTAGGCAAAGTCAGATTACTGTAAACAAATAATAAACCAACTTTTCTTCATGCTGTGCAGTACTCCCTCTGTTAAAAATAGATACTTCCAAGGTACGCCACTGGTGGTGTACCTTGGCTGTATTGTAAGCTATTTTTTAAATAATTAAAAATGAGTATAGAAACGTATTTGGACATTTTAAAAAATTTTTGTAACTCCTGATATCTTTAAATTTATGGGGGAAAATGTTTTACTAATATTTTGAAAACACTTTTTTTTTTTTTTTGTAAAAAATCAAAGTTTGAAAATACCTCCAGGGTACACCAACTTCTCCTACTTTATAATAAGAATAATTTGATTATTTATTTCCCAGTAATCTTGCTAAAATTCCTCTCTCTTTCACTAATTGTTTTGCTCTGCGTACTATGTAGTTTGAAGCACCAAATTCTTTCTGAATCTTTCTAATACTCCAAATTTTTGGAAAAACTGTCAATATTTGAATTTTTAGACTTATATCATTCGTTGATTTAAATTTCTCTTTTAACTGTAATATCATTTCGCTCTCTGGATTTTCTGGTATTTCATCTGTGCTCTCAGATCCAATAGTTTTCTTTTCTAATGCAGAGGCAATTCTTTTAATTTTTTTCTTCGGATAACTTTTTTCTTCTATCCTGTTCTTCCTTAAAGGACTTTCCCCTAAACATTGAAGACTATCATTTAGCAAACTCAACGCAGTATCAGGAGCACCAAGGCCATCTTGAAATTCTTCAGACTGCATTGCAAAAGTTCCTGCTTCTTTTTCAGTTTTTTCTTCTGTAATGTTAGGCATTTTACTGAGTTTTGTATAATAATATGTACATATTTTGTAGTTTGTAGAAATTGTAGTAATTTTTTCTACCATCTAATTTTGAACAGCGCGTAAGTTTGTTTTTATTTTTCTGTGTCCTTTTAAATTAAAAGGATTGCAGCAGCATATTGCACTAGAAAAATTACACATTTTCACTTGAGTCAATTTCATTTACATACAGCAAAAATTGCACATGCATTAATAACTAATCATAACAATAATTAGAACATAAAAGAACCGAACACTCACATACAAATGTGTGCTGTAAGCTAACTCATTTCTCAGAACAACTGCATACTTTCGATGACATCAATATCAGCCAATGAGATAGATCTCCGGGCGATCTCATTGGCTGACAGTTTAGCATTTTTAATGCTAGATTTAGCATTTTTTATTGTGATTGAGAATAAAAAATTTCAATCTAGCATTTAGCAGGAAAATTAGAATTAAAACAAACTTAGTTAGCATTTTTATATACAAGTTTTTAATACGCAATTTCAATTAAAGAGACAACAATAATAATAATAAAATGAAATTTTATTTACTCATGAAAGGTTAAAGATGTAATTTTGGGTACAGTTTTTATAATTAGAATTGTTGTTAGATTGTTTTGATAAGTGAAGAGGAAAAGAAAAACAATAGTGCTCTGCAGACGTCTATCGTTGTTGTTTCTTTAAAAATTCATAAATTAAAAAGTTTTGCCAGTGACAGCTTGAAAACCTGCAATCTTATAAAACAATAGTAGGTGATTATAATATAAAAAAAAATCAAGAAAAACGAAAGGGATATGTTTTGAGATATTCAAGATCAAAGGTCAAGGTCAAGTGACCTGGATATTTATATTCCAGTTTTAGCATCATGCTACATATCCCTGGAAACCTCACACTAAGAGCTTTAAAATGAGTTCTTATTTATTTCAGTAGCACAGTTAGAAGAGAAGTTATAGGCTGTTTTATGAGGTAAAGTATATATTTTTTTTTCACTTTTTTAAAAAGTTAAAAAATTTGTAACTTTTGAAAAAAACGACGTAGAAGTCTAAAATTTGATATTTGGCTACATGTCATAGTGTACAACAACTGAGCCATCCAATGACCTATCGCGCTGGTCAGGTCACTTTGAGCCAGAATTTAAACTCAAAAATTGTTCAACAAAATGCTAAAAGGCCGCAAAAAAAAGAGAGAACCGCTCTCTCTCGTTAGTGTCAAGAATTTTTTTTCTCTTATTGCTTTGCCGCCCCCCCCCCCGAAAAAAATAAAATAAAAAACTCACCTTGTTACAAGTCGAACTGACTAAATCACTGTATCTTGACGAAACAAACTAAACCTTCTCAAAGGCAACCATTTGCACATCGATATAGAAGAACAGCTGGATATACTGTTCAACGCTGAAAAAGTGCAGTCGTTGCCATCGTTTGATTGAACTTCCAGCAGCATAGCGATCAATCGAATCGCCAATCGCGTGACACAGATCTAAAGAACTTTTTATGACCCATCGGGGGTCATATTGTTACTACCCATGGAGTCATACTTTTTTGCGACTAGCAGCGGAAACATTGGAACTAAATATTTTCGCGGCACGATCACCGCGCCTTGAAGCAATAAATGATCTCTACTGAAGCGTTAAATGAAACAGCTTATCTTCGATTTTGTCGGGGTGGATTTACTAACGGACTGCACTAGGCAAAAGTTTATCCCCGAACACTCCCGAAAACAAAGAATTGAAAATAGAATCTTTAGAATGTTTCTTCACAAGCTGTATTATGCACTTTCATAAACGCTTGTAATAGATTGAAGGATTCAAAAAGAAAAATATACAGTGTGTCCCCAAAAACTTGACATAGACTTTTATTTCTTAAACATTGATTATAAACATATAGAATAAGTAATAAAGTCACATAAAAAGAGGTGCAGAACAGACATATATGGCACCGATTTAAATTTTCTGTATATTAAATTTGAGTAAATGCAAAATTTAAACTTGTATACGGCCTCCCTTCAAGAGAAAAATCTCAATCCGTAAAATGTACCCCTTATTAATTAGCGGATGTACAAAATATCAGCCTTTCATCATAAAGGGACCGTTGAAGTACTACGTAAGAAATACGACTGGGGGAGGAGGTATCACGACAATTCTTAGTAAGCATTAAATAGCGAAGAAATTACAGAACAGCAACAGCAGCATGCGTGGGGAATGGGTGTCTTTCGGTCAACTTGAAACTTTCCATCTATTTTCGGATTTGTAGGATATTCATGTTTACCAACAAACCCGCTTGCTACCAGCCAACTCGGCTGCCCAAATTTAAAACACAGTAAGTGACAAATTCAAAATCTTCCAGAAAATCAATAAAACGTTTTTTTCTTTTAGCCGCACGAAATGGTATTTTAGCACAACAAAAAAACCCTTGATTATTGTCACAGATTAGGATGGTAACATGTAGAAAATAAAATAGGTTTTTAAAATTGTTGAAAGTGTTACTTTCTTTTAAATTTTTTAAGTTGAAAAAAGAAAAACACTTACTAGGTTTATCAATTTTGATATCTATACTAAAAAATTAAATTATTGAAAAGTACCAAGTAAATCATGGTCACACGACTCTCTCTTAGAACGAAAAATGCTAAAAATCCATTTTGAAAAACTTGTCCCTTACTGTGTTTTAAATTTGGGCAGCCAAACTATTGAGTAGTACAAGAGTGCTGACGCAGTGACATCCCTGAAAAGTTGAATATATCATTTCAAAAAGTTGAATGATGGATGTGCATCCTACAATGTTTAAATGATGATGAAGATGTCGAATGGCTCGATGAAGAAGAGGTGGAAAAACAAGGGCTGGAAATCGGCAGTATTCCAGCCCACAATTCCAGTGTGATACGTATTAGAAAATATAGAAACGTGGATCCGAGGATCACGGACATTAGAAAAGAAATGTAATCGGCTAACAACATAACATCGCTCTAATTATTATCAACATTTATTTGAATCTAGTTAAAATTCCTGTTTTATTGTTCAATTCAATGAATAATGATATAGTATTTAAACCATTTTATATTCTGACGAACCTGATACCTCAACCCATATATATTTATATAAATTTGTAGGATTAATAATGCAATTTATTGGTAAGCGCTTTTTTTCTTCCGAACAGTACTGACGCACAAAATGTCATAAAATCTTACGTCAGCAAAAGGGGGAAGGGGGGTGTCTAATACTTGCTTATTTTTTCTTACAAGGGGAGGGGTGTAAAATGATTAAAAATATGCTTACATAATACTTGAACGGCCCCAAAAAGGCGCAAAGATATGAAAACAAATATATGTTGACTTACATCACTTTCCAGTGGCTCTCGAAAAGAAAAATATTACATCAGAAGATAAAGTTTCGGGAGCTGAACACTAACTACTGAAGAAAACATGGATTGTATAACTACACAATACTTTGAACGTTAGTAGTATTTTATAACCCCTTACCAACTTTGTTTAAACATATCTTTAAGACTATTTATGATGAAAAGCTGAAATTTCGTACACCACCTAATTAATGTATAGGGCACATTAAAAAAAAATTCCAAATTGGTAGATAATTGAGATTTTTTATCTGAACTGCTCACGCACAGCCAGCTGCCGACCAAAAAAAGGGTCTCTAGATCTGTGGCACGCGATGAACGTTTCGATCGTCCGCCATCTTGCTGGTAGTTAAGTCGAGCAATGGCAACGGCTGCCTTTTTTTCAGCATTGGGAAAGGGTTGCACCTCAAAGGCTTAACTATATTTGGGGTATGAATGAATCTGTTTATTGAATTATTTACTTTTCAGGCACCTAAATAACAGTCATCTATACCAACACATGACTCAATTTTGAAAGCTGGCTGATCACCCAAATCATCCCCAAAGTCCACGGACCTCGGCCAGAAGTCCGGCCTGATCTGTTACATAACATTTTGTACGATAATTCAGTGTATGATGAAAATCACGCTTGAACAAAAACAAAAAAAAAAAAAAATACTTTACTTCGAATATTCACAGTTATTTTATTATTTATTTTCTTTTTTAATAAAATTAAACACACTAAATTCTTCCATAGAATGATAAGATGAAGCTTCGTTCAATATTACGCTATGAAAACTTATAGAAACCAAACAGAATCCGTAGCCTGGAATCCAGGCAAAACGTTAAATTCTGTGGCTCTTTAAGTTGAAAATGTATTGCAGTCATCAATGCCTATCGTTTCTCCGAATTCTAAATCAAATTGATTCGATTTCAAAATTTCAAGCTAGTCTTCGGCTTCGGGTGGATGAAAAGATTTGATCGTGAGAACATCATGTCGAACGAACACCGTACCACAGAACGGACACTCGTGCTGCACTTCCTGACAGAAGGGAGACATCAGGGGAATCCAGAATAATGGAAAACTGAAAAGAGAAAAAATTAAAAATTAAAGGTTGAAAAGGTTTTCATACCCTTTTTATATAGTACTAACTGAAGTACCCGTTTTTCGTACGGAACGGAAATTATTAAACTAATACAGTAAGAGTCCCTCTTAACTGGCCTAACTGGGACTGGGGAAGAGCCGGTTAAGCGAAAATCCATTCGGTTAATGAGGAGAATGGAAAAAATATATACTATAATTAATTGATGGAACCGCATTATAACAATTGCTTCAATTTATTAGGAAAGTTTTATATATCATTAGGAGGAAAATTTGAAAAACTTCAGACATTTTTTTTTTTTTTTTTCCTGCTGACTAAAAGTACGAAAACTTACTGCACAGTTTCGTTATTTTGGAAGCTGATGCTTGTTGTTCTACATAGCATGAAGGCTTTTTCCGGTGCTTTTGCTCCATTTGTATGTGATATGACGAAAGTCGATGTCCGTCATTGCCGAAACTTTTTGTATCTTTTAAATCTTTTTTGACTTTCTTGTGCGGTGTATAGGGAAGTAAATGTGATCGCGAAAAATTTCGGGAGCTAGATTTCGACGAAAAAAATCAATTTTGACTACCTCTAAATTTACTTTTAAGAATTTTTGCGATGCATCTCATCGTACGCATGCATGTACGTTCATATAAACGCATGTACAACTATACCATTTTGACCGGTTTTTCCATGGCGTCTGTACGTACGTACGTATGTATGTAACTGGCATATCTCGAAAACTAATGGTCGTAGAATGTTGACACTTTATATTTAGGATTGTTGTAACACCTAGTTGTGCACCTCCCCATTTGGTCCCAATCGACTGGATACACAGTAAAAAAATTCGGAAACGTTACATACTTATAGCGGAAAGGTTTCCGAAAGTATAGCGTAACCTACCGATGCTCTACTCGAACTCACGATTTCGGAAACATAACCCATATTTCGGGGTAAAGTATTTACGGGAGAGAGGAAATCTTTATTTGGGACTTCGCGCGCATGCGCCAAGTGTGCCAAGAGACGGATAAGAGTGAACGCGTTTTCCCTAATAGCACACAAAAGAGTTGCTGTGACGTCACAATTGTCACAGGACTGTCACATTGTAACTTCTTGCGCAGCCCGATTATGACCAACAGGTGCCCCGGGCATTGATGAATTTGGGGGTCCCTATCTATAAAATTTATTTTCTTTTTCATAATATTTTGACATATAAAAGAATATTTCAGAACAACATTTGAAACTGGGGGACCTGGGCAAAGTCCCGATTTGCCCATGCGATAATAAGGGGCTGGTAACTTGTGAGTGATGTAACTTCACTGTGTGGTCACTGTGAAGTTTATTTGTGACCAGTCACCAGGTGACGTCGCCGGATGAATACTTAAATAAAACGGGTGAATACTTAAATAAAAGAGCACATTATCTCCTGAAAATAATTTATGTGGAAGAAAAAAGATTTAAGATTTTTAATTTATATTTATTAATTATGGTATTTTCTCTCCATTTACAAAATACTTCAAAAAAATTTTAAGTTTCCAAAACAAGCCGTAAAACAAATAACTTTTGCAGCAGTCAGTTTACTTTTAAAGCAAAATTCGGCAAGAAAACCGTAGCGTCATGGTACCGTGCTTTCTTCCGATTGCGTAGGTCCAGCGTTCGATTCTGGCTCTGGTCGCTAGTCCTCACCGCTCCTTCTGATAGAGTTTGGTGCTGCCATCTAGATTAAGATACTCGAAACGCTTCATCTAGTGCATGTTACTTTTTTCTGAAAAACTCGGAAAGGTTACTCGTTAATTCGGAAACCTTTCCGAAATACACGGAGAGGTTACTCAATATTTAACCAAAATATACAGAAACGTTACCCATCTTTTCCAGAAACCTTACCTAAAATGCAGGAAAATAGGTAAATATGTTTCCGACATATGCGGAAACGTTTCTAAATACTTTACCCGCATGGTTCGGAAACGTTTCCGCAATTTTGAACTACAAGAGCTGCCCCATTTTTTGGGGTAACGTTTCCGAATTTTTTTTTACCGTGTAGTTTATCTACAGGGCCGCCCAAAAGATTCTGAATACATTACGCTCTATGGGCAGGAATTCATAAAATTGTAACATCTAACTGCGCATCTCTTTTTTGATTGCAATCGACTGGGTACTTTATTTACTGGGCCACCCAAATGACTTTAAAAATATATTAAGGTGTATGGATACATTCAATTCATTGAAAGGCTGTGGTCTATTACTACTTTGGCTATCCCCAAAGTCTCACAAACTATCTCAAGCTTGTCGGCTTTTGGCAAAATATCGCCAAATTAAGTGTCAAAAACAAATTTTTCAAACTGAACCCAGCTTGGCGATATCTATATAAATAAAATTAGACTTTTGTATGTATATTTCTTTGGAAATCAAAAATTTTGCGATTTCTATCCGTTTCAAGCACCCGGGAATCCGGTGCGACCCTCAAAAATTTGTCTGTCTGTCATTCTGTCGTTCTGACATTCTGTCCGTGACGCTTTTTTTGTTTAAACATCACGTAAAAACGACTGAAGTGAATGATATGAAATTGGGTGTCATGATAGGTGGTCACTCAACTTAAAACAGAGGCGTCGAATTTTTAAAAAAATCTTCATTAGATTTTCAGATTTTGCGAAAATCGCTTTAAACTGCGTAAATTTGTGTTCGAGCATCACGTAAAAACGACTGAAGCGATTGAAATGAATTTGGGTATCATGATAGGTGGTCATTCAACTTAAAACATAGGCGTCGATTTTTAAAAAAAAATCTTGATTAGATTTTGAGATTTTGTGAAAATCCTTTCATACTGCGTAAATTTGTGTTCGAGCATCATGTAAAAACAACTGAAGCGATTGAAATGAAATTTGGTATCATCATTGCTGGTCACTGAACTTAAACATTAACACAGCGTATTTAAAAAAAAAAAAAAATCTGTATTAGATTTTCAGATTTTGCCAAAATCGTTCCAAACTCCTTAAAATTGTGTTCGAGCATCACGTATAAATGACTGAAGTGAATGAAATGAAATTTGGTATCATGATAGGTAGTCACTCAACTTAAAACATTGTCGTCGAATTATTTAAAAATCTTGATTAGATTTTGAGATTTTGCGAAAATTGTTTCAAACTGCGTAAATTTGTGTTCGCACATCACGTAATAACAGCAAAGGTGAAAAAATGGTATTTGGTGAAATGATAGGTGGTCACCTTAAACTATAAGCATCTAAAGAAAAATCGATCAGATTGTGGGATTTTACGAAAATCGTTTCAAACTGAGTGAATTTTTGTTCGCGCATTACGTAATAAGGACTAAAGCGAATGATATGAAATTTGGTCACATGATAGGTTGTTGCTCAACATAAAGGATAGATGTCCAATTTTTTAAGCATTTTTATTAGATTTTGAGATTTTGTGAAAATTCTTCCAAAATGCGGTTATATTTCTTCAAGCATCGCGTAATAACGACTAATACGAAATTTGGTGATATGATAGGTAGTTGCTAATCTTAATTTATAGGTGTTGAGAGAATTTTAAAAATATTTTGATTACATTTTGAGATTTTGTGAAAATCGTTTTAAAATGCTGACATTTTTGTTCCAGCATCACGAAATAAAGACTGCAGGGAATGAAACGAAATTTGGTGACATGATAGGTTGTCACTCAACTTAAATTCTAGGCTTCCAATTTTTCAAAAATGTTGATTAGATTTTGAGATTTTGCGAAAATTATTTCAATATGCGTAAATATTCATTCGCGCATCACATAATTATGAATAAAGCGAATGAAATGATATTACTTAGTTACTCTCTAACCTGCAATATTTTAACAATACATGAAAATTCTAACTTCGCTTTCTTTACTTTGGCAACATACTACATCCATTCTGTGTACTCCTACAATGCTGAAGAAAGTTCTTGCTTTTTAGAAATTTGCATTCAGTACTAATCCGTCGACGACGGGTACTTCAGCTAGTCGGAAACATTTGGCAATAGGAATCCCTAAACCTTAGTATTACTGCAGTATTTTATCTCGTTCAAACAAAGTTTAGATGAAGTGCGCCGAAAATATTTTTGATTTAACAGACGTGCAAGGAAGTCATAGAGTTATCCACATCAAATTTTTTTTAGATGTAGAAAAAAAAATATGTGACAAATTTTTGTTCGCGTAGCATATTTGCAGAGCGCTATATTGGAGGAAATGAACTAAATAACTTAGTTTGATTTAACGAATGTTTAAGTTTTACAAAATTCAACTGGATATTTAAGATATATTCAGAAAATGCAAATTTTGCATCGTGCCAGTAACTAGATAGCGGGGGAAAAAGATACAAAATATTAATAAATGCAGATGCTATGAGTGAAATATAGGTTAACATAGCAGGGCCGTACCCGGAAAGAGATTTCGGGCAGGGTCTAAAAATTTCAGGGGGTCCAAACGGTGAAAAAACAGAATTTTTCACAAAAAGACTGAGTCATTATTATTTTGTTAACAAAAACATAAATTTCGGTGGGGTCCGGACCCTTTGGACCCCCCCCCCTCCCTGGGTGCGGCCCTGTAACATAGTCCCATATGATAACATGTGACTTTCTGATCTTGTCTTCCATTCACAATTATTATTGCCTTAAAAATGGAACTTGAAATTCTGAGCTGTTTTGGAAGTTCCAGGGGGCCGGGGGGGGACGTAAATTTTTGTGCGTGTATAGCAAAAATTCTCCGACACGATTTTTTAATGATTTTTAATGCGTACATATGTGTTTACTAGCACTAAAGAACAATTAATCAGACACGTAGTTTTGTCTACGCGAGTGTCAACGGCGAATCACTTTTCAAAGGTTGTCAGATAGCAGAGCGGTAGTGAAATGTCAAGAGGCTGGTCACTTTTGCCGCGTTATCGCCAAGTTTGGTGTCAAAAAATAAGTCCGCAAAACTGAGCCCAGCTTGCTGAAATTCTCTAAATTTGGCGAGAAATTGCCAAACTTTAGTGTTCATTCAATGGGAATATTAACTAGTGTCCATGAGGATTTTAATATTAGTGTAAATAAAGGTGAAATAGTATAAAAAAATAATTTTGAAAAAAATTCTAAGTTAGTAGTTTTAGTAGGGGATTTTAATATAGATTTGAATTGAAAAAACACTCAAAATACTGGTGTTAAACGATAAAGTAATTAAAAAACTTTGTAAAAAACACACATAAGAAGTAAAAGGAAAAACTTTTACTTCTTATGTGTGTTTTTTACAAAGTTTTTTAATTACTTTATAGATTTGAATTCCCCCTCAACCGCCAAAAAAAGTTTGATGAAACAAGAAAGACAAATACGGCCTACTCATAACTTATGACACACTTTCGAACGTTATGGAACACAAGGAAGAAAAATAGAGCCGGAACGTGGATTGTGGCAGAGATGCAGAATATGTCCGATTCGGTAATCTAGGATCGGGAGAAATTTTAGCCATCTGGGGGAATTTTGCAGAAAAATATTCAACTGATTTCGATTTTAACGATGAATTACAAAATTCTACGAGTTTTCCTTTGCCTTTCCCATGTTTTTTTTTAAAGCGATTTTCTTTTCAACTTTTTCACCGAACAGCCGTTTGCTTTCTGGCAGTTTCGGTTAGCGCGATGTTTGGCACACTCCGTTTCAGCCTCGAAACATTTTCTCTGTGTGTTATAAATAAAACTGTCCACTTATTAATAAATATTATGCATAAGAATTATATTAAAACTTAATGCATTAACTTAGTTTACCGTATAAGTACCTAAGCATGATGTAAGTTCAGTTATAGGTTTTGAAAAATGAAACTTGTACATTGCAAATCTTTTTATATCTATATACAGAATTTATGGAAGTCTGTAACATATCGAAAATTTTCTTATGGGTTGGAAGAAGTGTTGGAAGTAAAAACAATTTCCGCATCCTGAATTGTGGTACACTTTTCGCAATATAATGAAACAAGAAAAGGCAAATAAGACCAACGTGAATATGGATAATTATGCCCTATGCCCTTTCATTAGTAAGAAGCAAGAAAGACAAATACGACCGATGTATGTATCATAATGCGCTTTTAATATAGCACTTAAGAGCGTTTTTAAAATATGAAAGTTTATTAGATTTTCACTCTTTTTTTAGTACTAGACAGCTATTTCGTTCACGCTGGTTTTTTTTGCATCGAATTTTTTTTTGTGGACATGATTTCCGTCGACAGGTTTTCGTCGCATTCTTCAATTTCTTTTTTTTTTATGAAATTTGCTAATTTTTTTTTATATGTCGATATTAATTTTCATTCTAAGCCTTCTTTTGTGTGCTGATTAGGCTTTCTTGTCTACCTAATTTTCTAGATAAGGACATTTGCCGCGTCGTGTCACTTTTGAGTTTCTTTTTACTTTCCGAACATGTACCATGTAAGGAAAGTATTGTAATCATGAAAAAATTCGAATTCAAGATTTTGGTGTATTGACACGTTTTGAGGTCTTCTGAATTCATTCATGCTATTTTTACGAGATGTATGTATGTATGTATGTGTGTGTGTGTGTGTGTGTGTGTGCATGTGTGTATGTGTGTGTAACACGATAGCTCCTGAATGTGGGATGTCGTTGAGCTGCATGTGTGTATGTGAGTTATAAACCATAGCTCGCATGAACGGGTATTCGATTTTGGCTGTGATTAGGTATATAGTTTTATCTACAGGCTACGACAAGATTCTTTACATTATGGCCTATGGGAGGAAATTCTTGAAAGTGCGCTAACGTTTAAACGATGCAATCGATTGAGCTCAAATTTGGGTATACATGTTATAAACCATCATTATAAGACCGGTATTGATTTTGATGTGCATAGGACTTATAGTTTTTCTACAGGCATACGACAAAGATTTCTTTTGCATTATGGCCTATGGGAGGAAATTCTTGAAAGTGCACTAGCGTTTTAACGGTAAATTCGATTGAGCTCAAATTGAGTATACATGTTATAAACCACCGTCGCAAGACTGGTATTGATTTTGGTGTGTATAGGACTTATAGTTTTCCTACAGGGCTACGACAAAGATTTCTTTTACACTCATGTCCATAAATTAAGGATAATGAAGTTCAGGCAAAGAAAGAGAAAGAAGCAAAACAAATTTGACTTATTTGTAAAGTCTATTTATTAAACAAAAAGTAAAGAGCAAAGAAGATGCTATATGTTTGACATAATTAATAAAAATTGCAAGTTTTACTCCCTTGACCAAATTTCAAAAAAAGAACCTATTTACAAAAAACAGTATAACATGGTTAGTGGGATGGTTAATACGGAGTATGTCTCCCGGACGATGCAATACAGGCCTGACAACGCCTAGGCATGCTGAGTATCAAATGATCAATCTGATCTTGGGGAATATTACACCACTCATCAAGCAATGCACTCCGAATTTCGGGTAGACAGGTGGGAGGGGGTTGACGGGCTGCAATTCGTCGGGCAAGCATATCCCACACATGCTCTATTGGATTCAAGTCCGGTGAGTATGCTGGCCAATGCATACGGGTGATATCCTCCGATTGAAGGCATTCGTCTACAATGTTTGCACGGTGAGGACGGGCGTTGTCATCCATAAACACAAATTCAGCACCCATGGCGCCCCGAAACAAACGTACATGTTGTTCCAGAATGACATCCCGATAGATGTGGCCTGTCATCGTTACACTCTGAACATGCAGGTCAGTTCTGGAACCAAGAATAATTCCTCCCCAAACGAGCCATCATGCACCACCGTAACGGTGTCTTTCAATGGTGTTCTCTTGGTGGTAACGGGTACCTGGCGCTCTCCAGATGAATGTCCGGCGAGAATCAGACTCCAAACTAAACCTGGAGTCGTCGGAAAACATCACACAAGACCACTGTTGCGGTGTCCACAATGCATGCTCTCTACTCCAGGTTAATCGCAGGCGACAGTGAGGTGCGGTAAGTGGAACACAACTGACAGGCCTACGAGCATATAGACCAATGTGCCCTAAGCGTCTGTACATGGTCTGCCTTGAAACTGTCGTACTGGTAGCTGAAGAGAGCTGACGAGACAGGTTTGATGCTGTACTCCGTCTGTTTCTTTTGGCAGTAACTGCCAAATAGCGGTCCTCATTCGGCGTTGTAACTCGGGGGCGACCTGTGCTGTAACGTCTACTCACATTACCATCATCTTGGAATCGTTGCCAAAGCCTGGAGATGACACTCTGGGCGATTCCAAGTTCCTCGGATACTTCCAGCTGGGTACGTCCACATTCCAGTCGTCCGATAATTCTGCCACGTAAAACATCATCCAAATGCCTCCTTTGTGCCATAACGATGCGGTTTTTGCACTGAAAGGCTTTCACAGCGCTTGTGAACAATTTTACTTCTTTGCCACCATTCCTTATATACCCCTCTCTTACACTCTCGTCATTGTGACGTACCATCCACGCCATCTGGTGGTTTCCTGTAATTTGCATATTCTTCTTCAAGATGTGTGTGATCATTCCACAGGTGAAATTTTTATTTTAGAGATCAATTTCTGTGTGATTCTGAATTATCCTTAATTTATGGACATGAGTGAACATTATGGCCTACGGGAGGAAATTCTTGAAAGTGAACTAGCGTTTAAACGATTCATTCGATTGAGCTCAAATTGGGTATACATGTTATAAACCATGATCGTAAGACCGGTATTGATTTTGATGTGTATAGAACTTATAGTTTTTCTACAGGGCTACGACAAAGATTACTTTTACATTATGGCATATGGGGAGAAATTCTTGAAAGTACGCTAGCGTTTAAACGGTGCATTCGATTGAGCTTCAATTTGGTATATATGTTTGAATTATTCATCGATTAAAATTAATTTAAATGCTAGGTAATGATCTTAATCGTAAGTGTTCGGAAAGTCGAGTGGAGTCACTCCAGATTTTTTTTTAATGAAATGTACCTTATTTTTGAATTAATACTGAAATTACTAAAGACAAAACAAGTATGAAACTCGTCTTGAATCTTGTCTATCAACAACATAACTAGGATGTTTCATAGCGAAGATAAAACTTGCTGTATAAAGTAGTGCGATAGAAAAAGAAACATCACTCTAGTGCGTAAATAAAATCTGGAAAATTTTCAGATATTTTTAAAATTTTTATAAAGTGATTATTAATAGTTTTGATTTATAAATGAAGATTAAAACAAGTCTTGATAAAAAAAAAATGAAGATTAACAGTCGTGATTTAAAATCGTGACATTCGTAGATTAATAGTCGTGACATTCGTACTTCTAAAAGTCAGAGCCGCCGATCTGTTATGGCTTAGCAACAAATGATAATTACTTTCCTTTTCTTCTTTTCTGCGTCACCAAACCGTACATGTTGATTTTTTGCCAAGCGATTTCTGATTCTAGTAACTTATCGCAGAATACTTATTTGGAAAATAGCAGAAATTATCTCAAAGATATGCGACCACGAGACCTTCGATATTTTTGTCTCCACTCCTATCTAATGTTGCACTATTTATTTACGTTTTCTAAGATGTTTGAACTCATTTTATAATCGACGCATATGAGTGAACTAATTCTTGCGCGAGTACTTTTCTACAGCTGGATTAAAACGATATTTGTTTCTCTCTATTCTAACAAAAAGTAACAGCCGCTGTCGCCGCCGCCGTCAAGAGCTTGTTCGGCTATCTCCTCCTAAACCGTGGGGCTTTGAGTTTCGACTAAGTTATCCATTTATTCGGAAAATTCCGAGGAACCTGATAAGCTGACTTAAATTTCGAAAATCGAATTATTTTAGGAGATATTAATGAAAAACTGAAAAAATAAGCATAATGGTTGCCGGATTTGGCATAAATCATTCACTCCTTTGCAACAAATCAATTCCAAGTATGTAGAATCGCGTGAAATTGACGACCAGGGTGAATCTAAACCTCGAGTTCCAAAATGCTAGAACCCAATCTTGAAAATAAAAAATAATTAAAATGCAGATTATTTTAAAGCCGGTTCGGTCCAGCTGGAGTATTTTCTGCCAGTAGAAATATTTGGGGGCGTTAACTATGCCATTATAGCAGTTATAGTACACTTTGGATATTTGCCAGAGCGGCGAGATGATATAATTCGTGGTGGTAAATACGCCAATCTGACAAGGTTTATGTATATGAAAATATGGAACCTTGCATGAGCAGTAATTATAGGTTGTGAGCATGTGTAAATCGCCAAATAATGAAAAAAGGCCATTGGTGGCAAGCTATCCTAGCTGTTCCGTAGTTTTTATCAAAGAAAACATGTGATGTACTGTTTTCTTAGAGCTAATTATTAACTATACATATACACAAGTCGCCAAATTATGAAAAATCGCCATAATTGGCTAATATGCAAGGTGCTCCATCGGTTTCACATAATTAAAAATAGTGCAAAGTTTAAATTTTTATGTTCCAAGGAACATGCAAGAACCAAGAAATGCGCAACTCTAATATTCTATCTGATCCAACCTTTGGGTTTTGTTTGTTGAAATTATGCCTTTTTTACGAATAAGCCTTATTAGGGGCCGAATGCCTATACGAAAAGCGAGCGTAGCGAGTCTAGGGGCCTTGGTCCCTAGTAGCTCAAAGATTAGTCATTTTAAAAGTTAGGTTTTTTTATGTAGGATTACGTTCTTCTATGACGGTTCTATATAAAAAAACGTGTGACTTCACTCGACTTTCCGAACACTTGATATTTACCAAGAGTTTAAATAAATTTGATTCAACTCAATTGGATGCAGTGTTCAGATGCGAATGCACTTCAAATAATTTGAGTGTATAGACCACAATATACTTTTATGTAGCCCTGTAAAAAACTGTAAGCCCTACACACACCAAAATACAATATGTACGACAGTGGCCTATAGTATGCAAACCTACTTTTAGCTCAATCGTATACACCATTTAGGCGGTGGCGCACTTCCAAGAATTTACGTCAATAGGCCTTAATGTATCGAAACTTTTTTGTAGCCCTGTGTTAACCCTTAAAAGCATAAATTTTAAAGACTTTTCTGTCGTCACCGATTACTCGAATACATACCCAATTTGAATTTATTCGAATACACCATTTAGACACTAACGCACTTTAAATAATTTGCGTCCATTAGCCTTAATGTATAAAATCTTATGTTTGCAACCTTATGAATAAATTATCTCTTCTACACACGACAAACCATATCATGCGACCATGACCTATAATGTACATACCAAATTTGAGCTCGTTCCAATGCACCATTTAAGAGCTATCGTGTTCATTCATATACGGGGTGGTCTAAAAGAAACTTACCCTATATATGAGTCCCTAGTGGCCGAACCGTTCAACTAATTAAATGAAAGTTCAGATATAGTTATTTGAATGTATGGGGTCCAGATTGTGATGATTTAAAACAATAAACCTCTCACAGTCACGGTTAGAGTGACAAAATTTCGAAATTTTCGAATAGCAACACACACTTTTTTCGTGCGCAAATTGATCAGAGCATGGAAAAACCATAAATGGCGTTGAAACGAGACACGTATGACGTAAATTGGCGGCGTAAAACATTTGCAAAGAAGAGCATCGTAAAGAACCAATGATAACAAAAGAGAGGAGAGGGGAAAAGACTTTTATTCGAATTACAAGTTTTCTACGTGGCCACTTTCGCAGACTATAACGCATTGCATGCGGGAGATTGTCGATAATAATGACGAACGTATCATGACAGGAGGAATTTGTGGAACTTCCCGTTTTATGGCATCTTTCAAGTCTGACAAATTCCGGGGATTTGATGTGTACACCTTTGATTTCAGATAACCCCAGAACCAGAAATCCATCGGAGTGATGTCAGGGGAACGAGATGGCCACGAAACTGCAAAGGTACACGCCATGGCTCTATCACCAAAGTGCTGTTGCAGTACTTGTCGAACACTTCTGGCAATGTGTGGTGGAGCACCCTCTTGCATCCATACAATGTCATTAATGACATTTCGCTGCTGCAATTCTGGAATTACGTAATTCTCCAACATTGCTTTATACCGAGCACCTGTGACGGAGCACGTTTGTATACCATGGCATTACTTATCTGATAGCGAAGCCGAGCCGCCATATTGCTGTGACCAAAAGATTGTTATTTCATGGTGATAGTTCCAATGTCTCCCTTCAATTTACCAAAAATTTTAATATTTCTTGAAATTGTGTTAATTTTGACAACTTTTACTACCTTGTACCAAGTAAATGGAAGTATAATCTAGTGGTGGGTAAAGTCAGTCCTTTTGAGGATCCGGTCCTCTGAAGGGACGATTCCTTCAGACGCGGCTCTTTTGGATCCGCTCCAATCAAAACTCTTAAAACTAATTGTTCCGCCATACTGTGACCAACTCAGTTACTTCATTTCGTCCAATGCTGAAGATAGCTAATGCCACCTCCTGGTACTCATATCTCTATGCACTGGAAGTGACTTCGAAGAAGTAAGCACCCAGAGTGAATGTCCCTGCGACACCGCACTACACAGTCACGTGTCTGTCGTATATAAAGGCACTGGTGCCACACAGTGAGGATTTTCTTCCGCCCAATGAATGCAGTTCTTGGAGTTTACGTTCCCTGTCAGGGTGAAATGTGCCTCATCCGACCATAATATCCGCAGCGGCCACCTGCTATCTTCATCCTATCTGATTAGGGAAAAATTCGCAAAGTCCACACGCTGTTGGTTGTCTCCAGGTGCCAACGCCTGGATGCGCTGGAATCGATAAGGACACATCCGCAGAACAGAGCGCAGATTTTGTAGAACTGTGGTTTTCGGTACATCCAAATTGCGGGAAACACTTCTCGCTGTATGCAATGGACCTGTAATCGTATTATGCACTTCCGCAACAACTTCAACAGGAACACGGGGTCGTCCGGATCGCGGTCTATCCCATGTGCACCCCGTTTCTTCAAATTTCTTCACCAAATTACGTACACTTTTTACGGACCATGGGCCTCGTTTTAGCTTATGATTCGATAAACTCGCAGTGCTTCGGCAGCATTTTCTCCGCTCTTATGAAAAGCTTTATCAATTCACCTCGTTGTTTCCCTAAGAGTGTCATCTGCTTCTTCGCACGAAAGGAGACGGATTAGCAGGAACATGAAGAAACAATCTTCCCACATTGCTTAAATCACAAGCAGTGCTTTGCAAGAGAGTTCTGTGATGGGTGCTTCTACAGTTTAGCCCAGTGAATTATGCAAAGTGCATTCATTACACCTTCCCTTTTATTGTGATTGGTTATTTATGATGCTCTTCTTTGCAATTTCACGCCGCCAATTTATGTCATACGTGTCTCGTACCAACGCCATTTTAGGTTTTTTCATGCTCTGATCCATTTGCGCACGAAAAAAGTGGGTGTTGCCATTCGAAAATTTCGAAATTTTGTTACTGTAACCGTAACTGTGAGAGGTTTATTGTTTTAAATTATCACAATCTGGACTCTATACATTCAAATAACTATATCTAAACTTTCATTGCGATTGGTAGAACTGTTCGGCCGCTAGGGACTCATATGTAGGGGAAGTTTCTTTTAGACTACCCAGTACAGAAATACACAATACATATGTGATGTATGTGTATATGCAGCATAAAGTAATATGTAGTACGTACGTAGACACCAAGGCCGTACCCAGAGGGTCCGTTCCTCCTCCGAAATTTAAAATTTTGTAAACAAAATAGTAATTATGAAGTCTTTTTGAGAGACAATCAGCCTTTCTCACGGTTTGGTGCCCCTTCGAAATTTTCAGTCCCTCCCAGAAATTTTTTTCTGGGTACTACCATTGTAGAAACAGCAGAAATGAATGCAGAAGACTTTAAAATCTTGTAAATATATCAAAATCTTAAAGTCGGTTTTTTTCATGATTACAATACTTTCCTTACATGGTGCGTGTTCGGAAAGTAATAATTGTTTTTCAACGTCCCTGAAAGTTTCAATGTTACTCCGTTAGAAAACTGGGTGGACTAGGTAGGATTTTACGGCAGTCAAAAACGTGACGTCATAAATTTAAAATTTCGTGAGATTGATAAACTCTGCCGCACAAATTACGGCATATTCACAATCTGTGCGGTTCTGAATAGCTCTCCGAGATTACACAGCTTAAAGTTTTTCACAAGATTAAAATTAATATTTTCCTCTGCTGAACCATGGAGTATTTAATATACAAATTGAGTGTTTCAAGGGGAGGAACGAAGATATCAGTGTAAGTAATAGGCGGTATTAGAGGATTTTTTACAATAGTATTTATTAACGATACTTAAAGAAATTTGTAACACTTTTATAGTATTTAAAATACGCGCTAACGTAATTTATACTAAAGGCGTATCATAATCCATGCGTTGCCCCTATTTGTCTTTCTTGCTTCATTATGTTTGAAATTGCATCCATAAACTCTGCCGGGAACTTTACATTCCTGTTTCCAATTTGTTTGATTATAAATAACTCTTCGGTATTGCATAGCTTGATATTTTTCACGAGATTGAACCTTGGAGGATTTAAATATTTTAATTGAACATTTGAGAGGAAGAAACGAAGATAGTTAGATAGTAATACCCAGGTAGCACACACGGGTTCTCTGAACGTCTATTAATGGTTAGAGAACGTTTTCTGAACGTTAGTAGACGTTCAGAGAACTTATGTGAGCTACCCATACAGCACACACAGGTTCTCTGAACGTCTTTAAACGTTCAGAGAACGTTTTCTGGGCGTAAATAGACGTTCAGAGAACCTATGCTTGCTGTATGGGTAACTGGGTTGGTAATATCAGTAGATTTGTTAGGATGATATATGGATTAAAGCACAGTATACGGCGTTAATAAATATGTCGTGAGATTAAGTGTTTGTTCTATTCGTTATTTTTAAGGGTGCCTTACAACTAACAAAATTTAACCGTACGTTAATATATCCGCGGTAGTTTCAACAGATGAGACTACCTGAATGCTTTTTTTTTTTTTCCCTCAAAATGATTAGAAGCTAGTGTAGGAAGACAATGCTTTTGACTCAACACTGCTATATATGATTCCGTCTCATCTCCACACTACCTATCTCTGAGCGTTTGTCAGTGTAGTACTGACTCACCCAGTACATGTAGAATTAAAATTTGATTTTCTTTAAACCTGTAAAAAATGATACGATACGTACCATATCAGCAACAACAGAAGGGCGTAGAAGTACGTTAAACAAACGTTTATGAACACGACTTTAGTCTTCACTTCTTTGCAGCACTGTGGGCAGAAAGTAAGCACGGGAAACACTGAATTAAACTCCTGCTTGTCATCCTTATTTTTTCCGTCTTCAGGGATTTCTTTTTTTCCAGAATTTTCTTCTTTATTAACTAGCAAAAATGCATATTATTGAAATCGACTTTTAAGAAAAAGGAAAATATTGATTTGACAAAAAAAAAAAAAAGGTATAAAGCAGGGGAAGGAAGGGGGAAAGGAAAGTACGTAAATACTATTGAATTTTAGTCCTATTATTCCAGCAAATAGTAAGGTTATTTAAGTTCAGTAAATTAATTTTAAAAAGCAATTTTTTTAGATAAGTGTATTGATGTGCTTAAAAGAAAAATAGTATCTTAATATTAATATTACTTTATCGCAAATGTTGAAAAATTCTGAGGTGGACACCAGATTATTTCCTTATATGTCTATCAATGCATTCTTGATGCACTTAGTTTAAACTTATTTCTTTTGAGATACGATACTTCAAAAATATTAAAGTTTACTGATTTCTCTCTAAATATGAGAGATACCAAGCTGGATTTAGATGAAGAAATTCATTTTTGGCACAAAAATTGTCGACATTTCGCCAAAAGTCGTCAGGCTTGGCGAAAGTTACGAAAAATCCGTGGCATATACTGCATACAAGAGAGACATACATGAATTTGAAATGCACCAATGTAACGCTGAGCTATTTTGTAAGTCGGGACACGGCAATGAGATTTCGAAAAATATACCATTTAATAAAGTTTTGACATTTTAATAAATTTAAGACGTTTTTGTGATACTTTACTAAATCGAATAAAAACCAAACTAGGCTTTTTCATCTATTTAATTCTTTAATTTTGTGTCATTTTTAATCATTTCAGCTTATATTTCGTAGATTTTCAGCAATGATTAGTCTAAACAGCAAAGTACGGACATTAGAAGCATTCATTCAGTTATTTTTATTTTTTTTTTTTTTAACTGGCTCTAGCTTTTACGTTTTTTACCTTATCAGTTTGTGATGTGTATCAAAAATATTCCTTTTTCTCAGACCAGTTTTACTTTCTTATGTAGATTAATCGAATTCTTTCTGAACAAAAGTTATGACCCAAAAAAAGGGGGGGAACCCAGACGATTTTTCCTATGTATAGAAGGTGACAGGGGCGTAGCCAGGGGGGGGGATATCGGGATATATCTCCCCCCCCCGAAATTTTTGGATTAGTGATGAAATTTCGTCTATTTATACAGATATAAGTTCATATCCCCCCCGAATTTTTTTCCAGGCGCATATCCCCCCCCACCCGAAAAATTTTCCTGTCTACGCGCCTGGAAGGTGATACTGAATAACCGACAAACAAATCGTCCGACCGGCAAATTCAGAGTGGTAATACACTACGCAGTGGCGGATCCTCTATTTGAGCACATGAGCACGTGAACCTCCAATGGAAAATATACAAAATTAACACATTAACAAATTAATTTTTTAAAAAATATTTAAGTACACTTCTAGATTTTTCTATATTTAAAATGTGAGATTTTGCCCCCCCCCCAACTAATATTAAATAATACGCTTATCATAGCTAACGCACTGCGTTGTAGGTTACGACAGCACAAACAGCAGTGTAGTCTTTCCTTGTTCGCACGTGCGATCGAAGAAATGTCCTCCTGAATCGCTTTCTGAGAAGAGTCATAGGAGAGGTTAGGCTCTGCTGATATCGTTCCGTTCGCCCATTTTTGGTGCGCTCACGGACCATTTTTTTGTGGGTATCTCTTCCGAATTCTCCCTTAATTTGTTACGTTCGATTTTTCAATCAATTTTCCCACCCATTTTCTTATTATTTTCTTTCTTTTTATCATTTTTCAGGGCAATATTTTTTACGAACTAGTATAAATAATTAAGATGTCAGTAAAATAAGTGTTTCGGAGCTAAAGCAATTACGTTTTTCAACATTGTCTTTGGAAAAAAAAATTAGCCAAGAAATTTGATAAAACTTAGCTAGATGTCTAAATGTATGACTAGAAATTCTTATTTTTTTAAAGTTGCGTGCAATGTTTTTCTATAACTGCTGATATAATATATAAACTGCTGATAAAATATATTCCAACGCGTAAGTTGCGTCGTATCTGCATATTTAATTTTCGAAATTTTTTTTGTGAACCTCCATTTAAATAACCCCACCAGCCGTCACAGGATCGAACTCTCAGACGATGTCGATTACCTTCTTGCAGTTGAGTTCGTACATATTGGATGCTTTATGCCTCAAAGAATGATTCAAAAATTTCCACCTTTGATGTATTCTTAGGTGGAGCCTGAGCCAGCTTTACGAGTCACAAATCCGGCTTACGAGTTTGGTGATCACGCACAATGCGCATAGGTCGTCTTTGGGAAATATCCCACATCACTATCTCATCGAAAATACTACCTATGTTCACCATTAATAACTGGGTAGGAATTCTCACTTGTTTGCTCATCTTCAGTTAGTTCAATATTCGGGAGGCCCCCGAGGTAAGTCAATCTTCCTCCCACTAGGACACAACATTATAGAGTTCGCGTAATTCTGAACAAACGCCATCCTATAGTGAGGATCTGATGCCGCTCAGTGGCGGCCCGTGGTCAAAACTGTTAGTGCAGCCGGAAGCATATGAGCCCCCCCCCCCTTTCCTCCGGACAGGATTGGAAAATCTTTTGTTACTGAATTCGAAAGCTGGCGGATTAAGCCCTCACCGAGGAAAAAAAAAAAAAAAGAAATTACATTAAAAAATGTAAGAGTTCCTATTTTACTTCCATAAAATGGACATAAATTTCAACCAGCCGCTCTTATCCTCAAAATTGCATTAATCCGTGTCTGATTCGAAGTTTCCTTAGAATTTTCTTTTGTAACGATAACTTCAGAAGAAAAGAAAAAAAAAAAGAAAACTTACTTATTTTTTATAAGTCAAATCAATCCTCCTTTCTTTTAAACATGCGAATCCGTCAGTGATGTCCCCATAAAAAGGCGTTGTTTTAATTCAGATATCAATAATTTTAAAAGCTCTTTAAAATTTCCCATGTTTAAAGAATTTTCTCACTCGCCATGTCCTCTAAATGCCAGTTCTTGCTTACTTAAAAACAATACTACTTTGATGGGTAATTGTCCATTCATAAGCGTCTATTCAGGCTTACCTTCATGATAAATTCAGCAATATAAAGTCGAGAGTTTTCCAAACATATATTCTCCTTACCCCCTCCCTCCTTCTCGTCCGAGCCAATCAGTTAGTCGAGTTCTCGAGTTCAGCCGCCGTTAAAAAATCTTTCATCGGCTGTATCAGCTGCATACTCCCTATGCCGGAGAGGCTGCTTACGTAGTCGTTGTCATGGCAACGGTGCTGCCAATTTTCTTTTCAGCGCTCTGGGCTGAACCAAAGATTTTCCCAATTGAATTGCGGGAAGATTAAAGTGCTTTTTTTCTGAATGAGCGATCCGGACACAATACGTTTTTTTGTGTTTTTTTTTTTCGGAGATTTTCTTAATTTACGGTAGGAATTCCACAATTCTAATCTGAATTTAGGAAAATTAGTAGAATAAATTATTTTAAAGTATGTTCTGATAATTTCAAGTGCAGCTCGGCTGTACTTGCTGTATCCCACGAGCCGCCACTGATGCCGCTATGCGGTTAGCCAGAGCCATTAGCATTAGAGCCAGAGAGCATTAGAAATAACTACACATCTGAAGAAAATGATCAAATCGGCATATTAATTATTTTAATTTCACAACAATGTGATCATACGTCCCCAATTTTAGAGAACAGTCCCCATTTTTTTTTTTCGATTTGTCCTCAAAATGTAAAAAGCAATTGGGGGCAATTTTTAATTATAACATTGTTTTAAAATTAGATTAATGTTAATTATTTCATTAATTATAAAATGTCCCCAATTTTGTTGTTCCCAATGTCCTCAATTCTACGTTCAAAAATCTGGTTACATAACATATCAATAAAGCGATCTTTTCAATTTTGATCCTTTCTTGTGACAATTTATAGAAGATATTAGAAAACTGCATTTATTAAAAAGGGCTGCTTTTTAAACCTTCCACCAGGCCCACAGGACAATATATTTATATATTTTTATATTATGTGTTATTATATTCAACGGAAAAAAGAAAACTTCCAACTGCAGGCAATTCTGCAACTATTTCCTGTCATTGTTTTTTTTTTTCAGTTTTTCACTTTTCTTCCGTATTTTTTTGCCGAGCCATTCAAGAAGGGGAGCAACCATAAAAAAATTATTAGTTAAATGAATTTGGAATACTCACCTGTCTGAATCTGAATCATACATTTATTTCAGATCGTATTATGATTTTCGTTCGTAAGTAAACTAACTAAACAAAGTAGAAGAAAAACAATTTTAGTTCTTCAGTTCTTTTTAAAGAGCTATGAAGAAAGAAAAAAAAAACACTCAAGAATCTCATTCAACAAAGTCGCAATAAAATCAGAGCGATTGCTGATACATTGTTACATTTTAAATGTGTTGCAATAAAAACAAATATTAGCATTTAGGATAGAAATATGAATTAGTTTTATCATAAATATATAGTAAAATACCCATCAAAATAAATAAATCAAATAATAAATTCAGCCTACAAATGCCATGAATGATTCTTTTTTTAGAAATGACTCACACTCTTTAACGTAAGTTTGTGGCAACGGTTTCGAACACGGAAACAAAATTCGTGTGTGGTATTTACCTATTTTTTTTATAATTGGCGCACTGTATAAACTTTTTTTTAAAAACAATGTTTAGAAACTGTGTATTGTCTCCTGCTTTTCATTGTGTTATAAAATGCTTATAAGTTTATTTATCACATCGGATAATTTCAATAATCTTAATTATTGTTGCTAACGTTACGCCCAAAATAAAAATCATATTACACATTTGAATATAGATATGGGAGGACCGGTTTTCGCAGAACTATATTTTGACAATAAACATCGATGATCTCATTTTACTACTTTTATTGCAAAAATGATGTTAATTCATATAATAAAACACTTCGGCTGTTTATAATGTATTTAAACACAGAGTTACTTTGTGATGTTATGAGTTGATTTCTATGTGGATTTTGTTTACTTTAATAAAAGTAAGTAGAACTTAATAATTTTTTTATTTTGCTGTATAAGTCAGTTATTTCCCTTATTAAACTTTAGATCCATTTTATCATGTATTTACGATTTTTATTCCATTTGCTTATGTCACGTAGTTTGTAAATATATTGAAATATTCGAAACTAGTTCAGTTTAGTCATCTATCTCGCCTTTAATCATTAATTGAATCTAACGAACATAAAATCATTTGTAATATGAGTAGGACATAATTGGAGGATTTAACCTATTTTTCTTTTGTATTACATAATCCTTGTCCAATTAGTAAACACTAATTTGATTAACATAATGTAATTTACTATAATTTTGAGAATCAGTTTACATATACATTGAAATGGCGTATTATTTACTTTTATAAAATTTTCAAAAGATTTACTGTGTGGGCAGCCAAAACATCTTTTCATTCTTCTTATCGCCAAAAAATTAAAAATAAATTTAAAAAAAAAAATGAAAACAAAAAATCTGAAATTCTTCTAAATTTTATTTATGCACTTGGCTGGAAGAATTTCAGTTTTCTTTCTTTTTTTTTTTTTTTTAAACTATTCAATTCTGCTATATAGAAGATAATGATAACTGTAAGTGCTCATATAGGCTGAAAATTGCATCCGTTGTTGTTTCGCAGCTAGTGGTAAAATGTTTTGGATTAGTGCGTATTGGAAAATCTAAAGTACCCATTTCAGTTATGAAATCTGATCCTTGATCGGAATTTAATCTATGTTAAAATCTCTTCAACTGAACATCTAAGTTGAACTAACTTAGTTAACTCTAAAACTGAACATGAACAAAGCACTACCTCTACGCTATCGGTACGTTAAAAACTAAATAATATAAAATGCAGTCTTGCAATCATCCTCCTTCAGTAACGCTTCAAATATAGTGTCAATTTATCTTAAGAAATTGGAGTACTAGCAAATGTAACTGCATATCTCACTGTATCTTGAATATACGCAATGACCATTTGAAGACCATCCATTGATCTGGCTTATGTAGGCACGGGTAAAGTGTTTCATATTCTTTTTATAAAGTTTTCCTCTATAAAAATCATAACTCCAGATGGCTTTCTGTTTTGGAAACCACTGTCTATCTGTTCGACCAAAGTGAATCCTGGTATTTGAAAATCATCTGAAGGGATAGTCCATGTTTCCATTAGCAATATCAAATCACTCTGCAGAAAACAATGAATCAAATGGAAAAGTGACCACGGTGCACCACTTTTCCGTTGCACAGGTGAAAGAAGTAGCACCCCAGTGCTAATAAAAAATTGGGAATAATACCGTAAGTGGGGGCAGGCTGAGTTGGCGACTTTTTTTTGTCGCCAACATCTAACCTTAGTGACTTTGCTTTCTCACCAAACATAACATAAACATACGTAGTTATATAAGAAAAAATAACTCCCAAAACTAGAATGCACTTATCTAAACACCTTATTAAAACATTTGTACAGATACTTAAATGCAGTTACAAACAAACTGAACATGAACAAAGCACTACCTCTAGGCTATCGGTACGTTAAAAACTAAATAATATAAAATGTAGGGATGTGCCAGCTGCTCCAATTGCTCCAAATTGTGCCAAATCAATCCTATTGCTCCAATCTGCTACAAAAAGATCATTTTTGGACATTTTTGCTCCAAATTCAGCAAAACTGCTACTTTTTAATTTTTCCATATACTCTGAAAACATTTGTAAATCTCCCAAATGTTTACAAAAATCATCACACATTGTAAGCATTCTAATTTCAGTCTTTCTCTATTGATCTTAAAAATGAATATTTTTTCTTTGGCATCCCTTTGTTCAAACTTCCAATGCCTTAAGAGTAAAAATTGACCCCTGTTTTAAATTTAATTTTATATAAATTGGTAACTTTTTGTTAACAAATTTTTTATAAGCTGCTGATGGTAGTTAACCCTGGTTTGTGCACAGATATTTTTGCGACTTTCTTCGATTTTTGCTAATACAAGCAATAATAGATAAATTTCTGATGTCAACTTCTTGAACAAGGGATGATTTCTTTTAAAATCATTATGTATAAAAATTGAAATGTCAACTTCCTGCTTGGTCATGTTAAAGTATTTTGTGGAGTTGAGGTTCAATACTCGTGAATAAAGGCTAAGAAAAGTAAATAACGTTTTCAACTGATAGCAAAAATGCCATCCCAAAAAAGGGACGCTAGGCATAAATGGGTTAATATAGTTTAGTAAATATTGTATTTTTGATTTAAAATAGATATTTTGTGTAGTAGTGTATAAAATAACTGAATTTTTTTTATTTATTTCATAAGCTTCTGACTCTCCTCCCCCTCCCCCCCCTTAAAAAAAAAAAAAAAAAAAAAAAAAAAAAAAAAAAAAAAAAAAAAAGTTTTTGTTATTAGCTCAAAGTTTTCAAGAACCTTCTTAATTTTCATTTTTTAGATTGGTATTCTTTAATGACTTCTCCCTTTCCCTCCAAAAATAAATTTTGTATTTCAAAATTGACATTCTTGTGCTCCAACAGTGACTTTTTTCTTGCTCTACAAATTTCTCCAAAATTAAATTTCAGCTGGCCCATCCCTGAAAATGTTCAAAAGATGCAAAATACTAAATTATGTTTCTGCAGAAAAATATACAACAAAATTTCCCTTAAAATGTTAAAATCAAAGTTTAAAATTAATAGAAAGACACTAAAATAAACTGACTATTTCCCCCCCCCCCCTCCCGAGGTTCATTCAATTTTAATATCTTCAAAACACACAAAATTTACATTACTAAAAACAGAATAAAATCAAAACTCACCACAAACAACCCCACAATCCTTAAACAATAATTCATATTGAACCAAAGTATTGTACCTGTTTTCTGAAAATCCGTGTAAGTAAACCCATATATCCAATAAAATTATCCATCTTTCTTAAAACACTAAAAATCTCCATTTTTCATCACAAATCATTACTCAGCAATTCACATAAAATTAAAATAAAACAGCATACGATAACTTTTATATAATATGCTACAACAGAAAACAATAAAATCTCAACTGTCAACCAATACAGTAAATCATACCATGAATATTTAAATAAACAAAAACACATACCTCAGATCTTCTATTTATTTCCTTAATTGATGGCATTGATGCATTAAAAAGCTCCCAAATAAGCAGAATTTAAGCCTACCATAGATACGTTAAATAGTCTGCCTAACAAACACTTTCAAAGTCTCATATACAACACATACACAACACATCGTAACATAAAGCAAATCATTTAGTATACGTTTAGTTTCCTCGTTTAATATAAAAAAAAATTGAAATTTCATTTCTTAAACACCATATTAAATAACTGCGCACTTTTTCAACAACGAATCACAACAAACAAGCATGTTCAACGGTTCATTTCAGATTCGGTTACAGATAAATTCTTTCAACCAATCACATAATTCCTTGAAACTTAACTGTAACCAATCACATAATTTCTAATGACATCATGAAACAAAAACACAACTCAACTACACCTTAACTCCTTATAAGGGTTACTTGAAAACATCACGCCATCAATTTTGCACAAATTATTTCAATATGCATAAATATTCGTTCGTGCATCCCATAATTACAACTAAAGTGAATAAAATGATATTACTTAGTTACTCTCTAACCTGTAATATTTTAACAATACATAAAAGTTATAACTTCGCTTTCTTTACTTTGGCAACATACTACTTCCATTCTGTGTACTCCTACAATGCTGATGAAAGTTCTTGCTTTTCTTGAAATTTGCATTCAGTACTAACTCATCAACGACGGTTACTTCAGCTTGTAACAAATTCAGTCCTTAATTATCTGTGTTGACAGGAAAAATACATATCTTGAATATAGGTCTTGTTAATACACCTTATGAAGTGCATACTTTAACTACTCTTACACCGATCAGGTCCCTGAATTGCATCTAATTCTCGCAAGAGCCCATTTACATTTAGGAAGATTGTCTTCCTTTAAAATGACCATCATACCCGTGTTTGCATTATTTTTTAACACTTGTCACTTTTGACGTTGTTGGAAGTGACTCAGGTAATCTACACTCCATCTTTTCCAAATGGTTTGAGTTAATTTTTCTATATGCTTTCACCTAGAAAGACGATTTATAGATACATTTACAATTTCTGGATCTGCTACCGTATTTATGGGTCGTCCTGTCAGAAAATGTCCAGGGGTTAAAACCTCCAGATCGCATCCAATGACATTGGTGTCAGCGGTCTAGAATTTAGAATCTCTTCAATTTCTGCTAGTTCAATTTTGCATTTCCTACAGCCCTCCTCAAGTAATGTTTGGTTTATCAGATTATGAAGGTGCTTAAGTTCTGAGTGGGCCCACACAAAATAGGTAGCATTATTAGAGAATAAGGTGTGGCATTTACCTTCTCTAGCAAAAAATCTTTTCCATTTTGATATAAATGCCTCAGATGAAAGGTCACTTACCATTTCTATGGGAATATCCTTTGTGGCTATGCAAATAAAAATTGTGATGTAAACTTTATGAAGAATCCCGTTTCTTTGGTTTCTATGTTTAATATAGAACGGGCCTTCAAAATCAACCCCAGTGTTTGTAAAGGGAGGACTAGCAGTTACTCTTTCAGGAGGGGGTTTCCCATTAACAGGTCTGTTTTTTACAATTATGAACAATTCCATACATAAAGTACTTTCATTAATATTTTTTTGCTTCAAATTTCACCAGTGAATTTAGAGCAATAATTTATGCATTCCATGAATACATCTTACTCAACAATACTGACAAAGCTAATGGGCTTGTCATCTTTTGTGACTCCAAAGCTGCCTTATACGCATTAAATAACGGTCAATCAAGGCTAACCCACGATATCCTACACCAATTGAAAGAAATTGACAAATTAAACAAGATATGTATTCTGCAGTGGATGCCTGCACACGTTGGCATCCCTGGAAATGAGGAGGCAGATCAACTTGTCAAGGAAGGGAGAAATCTCGATGGTGGAAATATCAACAAAGTCACTCTTGACGATGTGAATGCGATTACAAGGTACCGTCTAAGAGAAAACACCATTAAAAATGACTCACAGATTTGTGAAATAAACGCTAATAGAGACCTCAATAAAACTATTACCCGCCTTAGAACACGCCACTATCGAGACATGAAGATCCAAAGAGATGGCAATCGAATCTACAGTCTCTGCAATAATTGCGATAATACTCCACTGACTCCAAAACACATTCTTGACTGCCCTGCCATTTTGTGAACTCTGGCTCAGATTGGGCGATTCTCCCTCTTTGACATCGAAAAGAGTCTATATTCCGAAAACATCAAGGCGATAGCCAGCTGTGTTCTGCACACTCATGGTCATCTATAGATCTCCCCATGGACACAACACCAACCAACCATTAATTTTTTTTTTTTTTTTTTTGTGTGTGTGTGTGTGTCAGAATGTCGAAATCAGGAGTAAAAAAGTGAAATTGTCCTAAAATTTGGAAATTAATGTTTGAAATGATGTTTTTTTTTTTATGAATTTTGCCTCCCCCCCCCCTCAACTTTACATCTCACCAGATGTGAACCATATTGAATGTTTATGTGTGATAAGAAAAGGAGAAATCATCAGGCAAATGATCACAAATAATAACTAGTAACTGAAAAATTAATAAATATTTGGCATCACAATCTTGCAGTCAAAAAAGGTGCATAGTAAGTATTACTAGAACATATTGAAACCATTACAGAGATCGGTGCTGATGAAAATTGGATCCGTTGTGCTGCCCCTTCACAAAATTACAATTGATTAAAATGGTCCCCTTCACAAAAATGCAATCAATTAAAATGGCCCTTCATTGGCATTTTACCCTACATTTTAATCTGTTTTATCAATTCTTTTAACAAAAAAGGTGACTATTAAAAATTAGTATGAAAATTCATAAAAATAAGTGTTGAAATTCACAAAATGATGTATTTGAATTCACAAAAATGCGACTCTGGAAAAAATTCCTGGATCATCCCCAGAATTAAAGAGGCCAAAGGAATGCTCACTGATATTCTTATACCTTCTATATATATATATATTTATATGTATATATATATTATATTCTTTAATATGTTTTAGTTGAAAATAATGTAGGAATGTACAATAAATAAAAATAAAATCATTTTTCCTATTCAACCAGTGTTTTTCTAATTCTTTTTATAACTAAATTACAGAAATATCATTTTTTGTGACTGTCCCTAATAATTTGGCCACCCACTGTATTTATTTATTCGGGTTTTTAAAATATAAAAACTAATTTTCTTTCTTGTAATTTTACAGGTCAAAATGTCAAGTAAAAACAAAAAGAGTGCCAATTTGGTATGAAAATTTTTTGTATTATGTGTTTTGTGTGTAATAACGTTTTCAGTCTTAAAAACTCGGATTGATTAACTTAAAATTTTGAAAAGCTTGCTGTAAAATATTACACTTTGTAATTTATAAGTTTTATAATTGCATTCTAGTTTAGTGATTGTTAGGTGTATTTTAGTTTGTAGTCTGTATGTTAGTTACTTCTCTGTTAGAAAATTTAAGTTGGTTTTTCTTGATAAAGTATGTTCATGTAAGAAATAAAGCTGTATGCTGATTGAATGTTCACATAATAATATTCAAACATTATACCACACACCCTTTCAAACACCCTTTATATTGATTTGTTGTGTTTCTAGAGTTTTTTTAGTTTAATAAATTACCTGTATTCTTAAAATCTATAAAATTTAAAAAGTATTTTTTCTAAAATCTGTCGTAAAATTAGTTATATTTAATTTTCTTTAATTGCATCTTTTAAAAGCCAGATTACTAGGGTTCGGATATGTAATTTTGAAAACCAGTGTAATCTTTTTTAATTTAATGATGTTGTTTTATTTTGATCAATGTTGTGTGAATCCTGGTGGCTTGATGGCAGCCCACTGTACTGACGTGCCACAGGTTAGGGGTTCGAATCCCAGGCTTGACAAGTTTGACTCTTCCTTTCATCCCTTGAGTGGGTCAATAAAATGAGGACCAAGCTTGCTCTGGAGTTAAAAACCGGAAGCTTCGTGTCAGGCTAACTACCTGGCCAAGGCATACGCTTCCGCACCCCAGAGTCCATGGTTGCAAAGGTGTGCTTGGGCAGCGCAGGCCATGGCCCTGCATAGGGGCTTTTGCACCAATGTTTAATTTACTAATGTAGTGTACTTGACTTTTTTTTTAAACCTGGTATGTAATTTGATTTTTTTTTTTAGATGGCTAATCATTTATTTTGAAGTGCAATACTTTTATTTACTTTTTATTTTATTATTTATTTGTATAAGAATTATTGCATTAATGAACAATTCTGTACATATATTTTTTATGAACACATTTGTCTATATATTGTGTAAATTCGATTTAGACTGCTTTATTTAAAATTCTTATGAAGTGACTTTTCTTTAACCCGGAATAAGAGTTACCTATTCTACTTTTATGCTGATAAAGGTTAATTTAAATTCTTTAAAAATAGTTTAAGTAATTATTGCCATTAAATTTCTCTCCCAAATGTTGTAGATTTATTAACATTTTAAAAATTTCTTTTAAAGTTGGAAAAAATTGGAGGACTTGGAAAGTCCCACAAGAAAGATCCCACAAAATGGGTGCAGAATCAACGGCCGCATTCAGATGACTTTACTGATCAAGTCCAGAATGATACTGAAAATAATCTAGACTGCCTCACTGATGAACAAATAAATGTTCAGTTTGAAACTTTGCTGGTAAGCATTTTAGATTCTTGTTTAATGAAAAACATGGTTGGTTTTTTGATGGCTGAAACTGGTTTTTGGCATGACGGTAATTAAAACTTGTGTGCCAGTTATATCTAAGCTTTCCAGATTTCTGAAATGTTCAACCGGGACACCGGAATGCCCTCAGCGTCACAGGTACTCAAGGGTACATTTTCCCGAACAGTGACTGAATGCTTTTGTGCTCTCAAGGCGTGCCAGGAAGGTGCCTGGTTCAAAATAAGGTCGCATCCGCCTACCCTAACCGTTCGGAGTTTTCTGTGGTTTTCTCCGAAAAATCGTGTAAACGCGGGTTAGGATCCCTTAGAAAGTCCGCCATGTAGGTCAATCCCCTCGGACTAGATCCCTGTAGAAGGGTTGGCAAGTTTCTGACGCATGACAGTTTTTGACGGTTTTAACCATGGTTTAAACTGTCACGTTAAAAACCCTATGTCAAAAACCTTAAACATTGCACTTTAAAATATATGCAAATTACATATATTAATTTATTTTAATACAATTACAAATATTGATGGATTGTTATTGATTATTAATATTAATCTACTACAAATACTGACTGTAGTAAAAATACTAATCGATTTCTTCAAAATTGCACACATTGTGAAATATTATAATATTAACTTTTAAGAAATATTGTAAACATTTATACATTTTTTTAAATCAAGTATGTTGTCTAGAAACAGAAAAGAGAGTGGGAAAGTAATTTTATTACATATCTAATATGTTCAAAAGATTATTCTTGCTGTTCTAACTTTAAAATTCTAAATTATCTGTCTGCATAAAAAATAAGGACTGTCCTTAAAATCTTCCATGGCTTGTAAGTTTCCCACATGTAAAATACTAATACCATTTTGTGATAAATTTCAATGCTGCATTACATTTAATACATTGGTTACATTCAATAAATTGGTAATCTATATTGAATGGGGCTCTATTTTGAATGGGAAACTTTAGTATACTGATAATTAAAGGTGCTGATCTTTATTTCATTGTATTTAAATGACTGAAAATATTATGTTATTTGTTTTTGCTTAAAACCCTTTCAATTTAGCTATTTAGATTAAATAAGTTTAATATTTGCTTCTACAGGAAATGTTTAGCCATACTTCAGTTTGAAAATTTTGAAAGACTGCTGAACATTATTTATATAATAACTCTCCCTCCAAATTATATGTATATATACTACTGAATAAATTAAATTTTAAAATTTTAATCCTATAAATGGTATTTATTTATTCATACAAAGAAATGCACACTACAGACAATTATTAATGAGCCCAATAATTGTCATTTGTTGAGAAATAACTGTCATTTTTTAATATAATAATTATTTTTCAATATAATCAACTTTAATTATGTATTTAGTTTAATGCAAAATGAAAATATACTGCACAATTAGTTTACATATTGTTCTCTATCTTTTATGGATTAGTTTTTGACGGTTTAAACCAGTTTTCGACAGTTTAAACCAGTTTTTGACGCTTGTCATGTCAAAAACCCAACCCTGCCCTGTAGCAGATAACTGGCCATAACACCACATTTACATCCCCTCCATAAGGGTGCACTACACACCCTTGGCGGGTTTTTGGAGTGTTTTAGAGGGTAATTTATTCTCAACGCTATGAATAAATGGTTACTGATTCGGAACATAAACAAGGGGTATTAATAAATGACACAAGCATATAAATTTAAACACTTTATTTCTTGTATGTTAATATTCATAAGTTTATTAAGTAAGAAAATTCACATTGAATGAGGAATAAAAATTTGAACAATAATTCCTAGCAGACCATCACTTTTATATAGTTTTTACTTTTTATATAATACAGTGAAATAAATGACAAAGTACTAATTATCCTAAATAATCCTAAACAGTTAATTATTTTTTGTCATCTATATACAAATTTAATTTTTACCGGGACGTGAAGTAAACCGGCCGGGACACCGGGATTTTGTCTGCAAACCGGGACGTCTGGCAAGCATAGTTATATCCATCAAAAACCTATGTGCTTTGAAAATTATCTAAATGTGTACGTTTTAAATAAAGGATAAATGTAAATTATTAATTATCAAGATTTCAACTAAAAATATCTTAATTAACATAAATCTTCTTTAAGTGTAAAGAGTGTAAATAATAAGTGTAAGCATCTTTTTTTAAAAGTTATATTCAAAGATGCAGTGAACTGTATATATAAAAAAAAATGAATTAAGGGCTTGCCATTTTATTAATTAATGAGTAATCTAATTATGAATGTAATTCAAATGCATAGTCAGAACTGCTGTCCAATCTGGATTCTACAGAATTACTCAATTTTTTAGCTCACATGGGAGCTTATGGACAGTGGAAAAATTGTGAAAAAAATAAAAAAAATTAGATGAAATATTATCAAATTCAGTTAAAATAATTCAAAAAATTTTACAGTGTGTGGAGTAACTCCACAAAAAAGTTGCCATTAGGAGCAAGATATAATAGCTGTTCCTAGAATGGTTAGTTTTTATCAAAGAAAACATATGAAACACTGTTTTCTTAGGAATAATTATTAACTATACGTATACGTAAGTCGCCAAATTATGAAAAATCACCATTGATGGCAAATATGCAAGGTGTTCCGTAGGTTTTACACAATTAAAAATAGTGTGAAGTTGTTCCAAGGAACATGCAAGAACCAAGGAATTTGTAGCTTGGTAACATTCTATTAGATCCAATCTTTGGGCTTTTGTCAATTATGCCATTTTTACGAATAATCCTTATTAGGGGCCAAATGTCTCATACAAACATGCAATTGTTTTATAATTATTAAAAATTATTAATTAAACTTAAATTATAGGCTGCATTTTTAATTTGTTTCTAAAATAGAGGTTTTGTGTTTTAACAACTTATTTCTAAACCTTAAAAATATCATTTTGAACAACTTATCACCATTATTACTGATGAATCTAAGAGTAATATTCCATGTAGTAAAATGCAGTAAACAATTACTATTGTATTTATATTATATGCTAAATATAAATAATAGTATCTCTAAATACAATATTAAAATTGAATGATTTCAGTGTCCACAAGTATAGCAACAATTGTTTATTTACTTTGTTTTAATTATTTTCTGAAGGAATATTAATTGTTATTTGAACATTTTACAAATAATTTTATTTATAAATATGTAACAGGTAATTATAAAATTATTTAAAAAAAAAAACTTGGTTTAAACAAAAAAAAAACTGTTTTTTTCCCCAACCCTGTGGACATTTTAATTTTAAAACTCACATCTTCAATAGTATTCAAGTGCCATGCTCTTGTGGTCTATGCATGTAAAATTTTTCTTAATATTAGCTTTTTCTTTCACTGGTTTTAATTCTCTTTGGGGTTAGCTTATTTTTGTATGATAGATTGATTATGTCTTTGTTACAATATAAAGTTTTATTCCATTAATGTTTATTTCTGTTTCTTTTAGGATGATATAAATCTTTCTGAAGAACAGAAAGAGCCTCTACGAAAGAAATGCATGGAAGAAAAGAAAAAAATACTTAAAATGCACATGAAGGGGACTACTGCTGTAAGTTTAAGTATTACTATTACAGAGTAAATGTATTAAAAATACTTTTTACACACACTAGTATACCACTGGGCATTGAACTCTGTCAACTACCAAAGCTTAATTTAATGCTAAACTGTTTTTTTTACTAGACCAGATTGTTCCACCTTTTTACAAACTAGAATGGTTTCATAGGATTATTAGAGATGCTTTGAAGGAAAACTCAAAACAGGTAAAGAGTTTTGTTAATTGAAACATATTGAAGGATGGCTACAAAGCAGAGAAAGGTCAGGGAACTTCATCAATCTGGAAAAGTCAGGTAATTTTGTAATAGTACCCAAAAGTTGAGAAACTTGTAAGGTTTTCTTTGACAGCGCGATCATTTTATTGCCAAAGCCAAAGGATGAATTATAGCAAGGAGTGGCTGCCATTATTTGCTTGAAAGCAAAATCTTGTGTAGCGATCAATCGTAGTAACCCTTTTGCAGAAAAGAAAAATGTGCACAAAGCATTTGTCAGTCTTGGATTTTTGTGCCAACTCATTTACCAGTATTCAGCAAAATTTGATTTTTACATTTATGAATTGCGAATTATATTTTATGGATATTGTCCTTTTTTTAAAAATTAATTTGTTGCGTAAGCATGCTATGCAAGGATGATTTATACATGGAAGAATATCATATGTATACAATTTGTTTTGAAAAACTGGTAAATATAGTCAAGGAAATCAGAGAACTTTTTACTCTGTAACCACCTGGGCAATCTATTAAAGAAAAAGTGTAAATAATTAAATTAAAAATAATTATTAGATTTCATATGCGATTTGTATAAACCTTCAGAATTAAAAAATAACTATATATGATTAAGAGAGATTAATATTTTAAACTATAGTGAATTGTACAGCATAAAATGTACGTGTCACGTGTTCACTTTGTGTCAAAATAAGGTGAGTGAAAGGAGCCCCTGTTCCGTTAGGATTTAACTCCAGTAATAAATGTAAAAGTTATTTCAAAGAGACGTCATGAAGGAAGAAAACATGCCAGACTGGCATGATGAAGTCACCACGCCAAGGGGAATCCCCAGCCAACATCAGAGGATAATCTGATGAAAGAAGCATTGAAAATGGCGATGCAGAGGTGAAGAGATAGCATGAGGGAAAACTCTAGCACACAGCAGTCCATGAAAGAGGCAGGAAGTCCAGCGTAGCTGCCTTGTAGGCTCGAAGACGACACACTGTGAGTAAACACATGGGAGTACGTAATATTGGCTAGAGGAAATGTGAACTCTAGCGAACGAACACCACTAGAAGCCTGGTACTCAACTAGGACAGGAACATAGCATAGAGAGATCTCTCGAAACTAGATGGCATGATCGAAGATGAAAAGGAACCCATCCAAAATGGTGCGGGTGTTGAAACAAATCAAAGGCAGGCGATGAAGATGAAGTAGTAACTGGCCCAGGCCGTTCAGGGTGGAGGCGAGAGCAAGTCCAAATCAGAGACGAATCCACTGTCGTAGAAACCATACAGGCAGCCACAGAAAGTCTAGAAGAAAGCGCAGCAACACGTTGAGGTAAAATCCACATCCAAAACCTAACTCCAACAGTCAGCTTTAGCATGATCATCCGTTAACAGGATCCATAGTTGTAGAAACCATCCAGCAGAGAAGAGGGCCCACTCCAACATCTACAGTAGAATAGATATTAAAAATTCTTGAGGAGATCCAAAGAGGAATACACTGGAATAAAATATAAACAGGAATACAGTTCTTACTAGCTAAACTATTTACAGCTTAAGAGCTTAAGTATTTACAACTGCAATTACTATTTACAAATAATTACAGCTGTGTATAAGGCAAAGTGCCTAAAGTAATAACTGAGGGATCACACTTCAGAACTCCATCCCAGCTAGCGAACACCAGGAATGGCAGTCTCCCCCGATGCCTCCCAGAAACGCAACTGGTCTGGAGAGCCTAGTCTGGCCAGTGACCTCATGCTTATTTACTGTTAATTTGACCAGTTATGAATTATTTATAGTTAAAAACTTGTTTACTTTTTCCTTCCTTGAAATGTCTGGATATAGAGACATGTACAATGGAGAGGTATTTAAAACTTTTAATTTTTCTTTTTATTACTTTATTCTACTTTTGCGATTTCATAATACTAAACCTTTAAACTGTACGTAGCTCATTCTATTTCTCTTCTTCAGTTTAATGAAATCATGAAATTTTATTATCATATTTTCTACTCGATTCATAAATTACTTTAGAACCTTTGAATTATTTTGATTCCGTTATGTTGAATTTATTGTATGTATAAAAATATACAGTACATGTAAAAACTTTAAGGCCAGTACATGAGTTACTGCGAATATACAAAAAGGAAAAAACACTTTCTGGAAAATTTAATTTTAATGCTTAGTATGCATTATAAGAAAGACATTAGGCAGACAAAATTGTTATTTGCAAATATTTTATTGCAGAATGCCAATTATAAATTAACTCATAACAGCCTGTGTAAAAACTTTAAGGCCATGGAACAAAAATGCATTTTAGCGATATAGAAAACAGTTATTAATACTTTCTTGAGCTGCCATTATTCCTAATCAACTAGAATATTCTTGTTTTCATGGATAGAATGATGCTCTGGCATAATAATGGATCAGTTTTATGCCGTTCAATATTAATTGCAGATTTTTATTCGATGCAGGAAGAATATTGCCTTACATGGCTATATTAGCATAAAATTACTCCAGAGATTCTCAATGGGGTTAAGATCAGGACTTCCACATAGTCCATCTAAAATTTGAATATTTTTGTACCTAAACCAGGTTCTCATAGACCGATTCTTGTAAATCTGAGCATTATCCTGCTAGAAAACTGTTTATTCACCAGGAAATCAACTACATTTGACAATAGGTGGTCTTCTAGAAAATTTTTGTATGCCTCTGAGTTCATTTTTGTTTCTATAAAGGCCCGCCAAAGAAAGGTATATGCATTACGACAAGTACTATGACATTCTCATGTCATAATGTTTGTCGCACTGAATTGATATTTGGAAGAAGTTTCTTTTTCCATTTGCAAATCGTGCCAGTAATATCTTCAGCCATCAGGACCATCTAAGCTTCCTTTTTTTTTTTTTAATCTGAGAAAAATCTGGGACCACTGGCCATCCCAGTCATTGTCTCTCAAGCAAATGATAAATGTTTTTATGTGCAGGTAATAACAGGGTTTAACAAGTTTTGCTATGCACTACAAATTACCAGCCCTTCTAATAGTGTTGCGACTAGTTTTTCTACAAATACTGAAACCTGTTAGAATAATAATTTCTGTGCTTGAATATTTTCTTCTCAAAGCATGGCACAAAACTGCTTTTTTACCTCTGGATGATAAAGATTTAGGCCTGCATACAGAGTTTCTTTTGTCGTAATTATTATTAAAGAAATTATTTATAATAATTTTAGATCTTGCGATCTTTCCCACTGTAGATCAGCTACTCAATCCTGACGGCAAAAGAGCAAAAATTTGTCCTTTTTCATATTCTGTTAATCTTTTTGCTCTTGGCATTATTATAAACACACAAAAACAAGTGATAATTACCTTTTTCAAATATTCTTATGTTTATATTCTAAAGCATGAAATCAGTTCGAGAGCATTAAATTTATTTATACAAAAATATTGTAAAATTTTACTTGCATCCTTAGTTTTGAGATGGTAAAATTAAGCTGTTTTTCATTTTCCGCTTATTTGTAATAATCCTATATTAAATTTTGTCTACTGTATTTGCCTTCTAAAGTCAGAGATAAACATTCTAATGCTAGCTTGAAGCAAATGTTTCCTTGTATTTGAAAACATTGATGAAACTTTGCCTGGCATTAAAGTTTTTACATGTGCTGTATTTTACAGTGTATTTATAAACTCTTATTGAATGTAAGAAAATAGAACTCTGAAAATGCTGCATTAAAAAGTTATAACAGAAAAATAACTTTGTAAGTAACACACATGCATGTTAAATTAGACAGTAAAGACAATTTTTAGTGGTACAAAGAATGCAGCCTTCTTTAGCTGCAAAAAGTTCCTACTTCCTCAAAGGCAGAATAGCATAATATAATTAATAACAGATGTTGCAAAGTGAAAATTTACTGTTGCAGGTTCAGTTGTATTTAATTGCTTGAATTTTATTTGCCGAGTTTTTATTTTTATGATTTTTTCTTTACAGAAAAGTCGATTTGATAGTCCTGCAGATTATATTTCTTATTTAAGTAATTCTGACATATCTTCAAATAAATTGTTCCAATGCATGGAATCATTACGTATAGCACTAACCAATAACACTGTTAGGTAAGATTCTTATTGCTATATTTATTGCATCATAGAAATGAGTTTTTAAATGCTTTACTGTATGTTAAAAAATTATTTTATTTAATTTTTGTAGCTGGGTGCAAGACTTTGGCAGTCAAGGTCTTGATAAATTACTTCAGATTCTCAATGCTTGTTACGGGAAGTAAGTAAAAATTTCTAAAGGCATTACCTTGAGTGTCATTTTAATAAAAACTATATAAAAGATCCAGGGGGATATTAATTTAACAGTGGTCATATTATAAATTTTTGAATTTGTACATCTATATTTGAAATGAAAGAAATAATATAAAAAAAGTATGCAAGTACATAAATGAATCATACTGTAAATCATTGAAATGAAAATTTATTTTGTCATCTATAAATGGCCTCACCATGGCACAGTGGTTATATGCCACTGAAAATGGTACATGGCTGAAGTGTGAAGGTCCCGGGTTCGGGTCCCCTCGCGCAGCTGTCAATCTAATGGTTTGGAGTTTTGGTAGGTTTTCTCCAGATGTAACGTTAATACGCATTAGAACTCCTTAGAAAGTCCTCCTACCAAGGCACAACCCCCCCCCCCCCTTGGCAGATCGCCCAAGTGTAGCGTTGCTGTAATCACACACAATCACAAGTCATCTATAAACTTTTATACAGCTGATTAATGTCATTTTAAACTGAAAAGAACATATAACAGTACAATATGAAATAAGAAATATCATTTTGTGCTAATTAACTAAAATCATATACTGGAATAATTACTTAAAAAAACTTCCATATTGAAAAAAATATTACATAGCTCCCATACCTCCCGAGTTTTCCAGGAGACTCTTGAATTTTAAAATAATCTCCCGAACTCCTGAACATGGCTAACGGCTGCCATAAACATGGCTATGTTCAACCTGCCATGAATGTGGCTAATGGCAGCCATGCCAAAATTGTGTAGATGACTGCCATTAGCCAGACTGTTAATAGCAGTCATCTACTCCACTTTGTAGCATTCACATGTTTTACAGCCTAATTTATGCCATGCAGCACCATTTTGCCGAAATTCCATGCCTCACAAATGGTCTCTATTCCCCCCCTAAAGTCTCTTTTTCTAAAAAATGGTCCCCTTTTTTTCCTTTTCCATAGTGCTAGCTATAGGTTCTAGCCATTCCAAAGTCACTTTGTTACAAACTTTTAATCTATTTTATGATGATACGCTTTTACATATGATGTTATGCTATTATCTTGCTCATTTATATTATGAAATACTGCATTGTTTGAACTGTATAACATATTAAAGTGAAGCTTTTTAACTTAATCACCTTATCATGACAACTCAGAAGTTTCTTGATGTGCTAATAGAAGTTAAAAAAATACATATAGTGTGTGCAAAGCTCTTTGCGCTTTCCATAAAGATTCAAATTAAATGTGTTAGTTTTGCTAGAGAAACCTGTTTATGAGACACGATTGCGATATTTTAAAAGGGTACTGTAAATTATTTCTTAAATACAGTTTTAAAAATATAAGTCAGTAAGTTTCATATGCCAAATTATCTTATGTAAAATATTTCACAAATACTGTTTATTTTTTATGTGCATTTGGTTGTTAAATCCCCCCCCCTCCCTCCCCTTCAAAAAAGAAAGTTCCTTTAGTCTCTTTTTGGGGGAATTTGGTCTCTTTTTCCCCTAAAGATTTTTAAAAACTTGTTGCAGGCAATGCAGATTGAAACCAAGCCTACACTAGTACCAATCACTAAGAACTCGCTGCCTCTGTAAGTGTTACATGGAAGTCTTGCATTGATTATTTTACAGGGGGCCGGGAAAGGGAAAAGATAAAATTGATTAAAGAAGCAAATGTCAAAGAGCCCCTAACCCCCCCCCCTCCTCCAAAAAAGATAAAAGAAATTGGAGCTAGTAAAGAAACTAAAAAATAATTTAAAAACAGCTTAAAGTTAGAAAACTTCTCAGATCTCTGCAAGCATGCAATTATTAAAAAGCAACGGAAAAAAATGATTTTTCTGCCTCTAAAGTATCACGGACACTGGGTGATTACATCCTTTTCAAAAAAAAAAATAAAAAATGACAATTAAAATTATCTTTTTTCCCCAACAGAATAATTACATTAAATTAGTTTCTATTGAATATCTATTTGAAAAATAAAAACTGTATCTTTTAACCTTTTTTGTCCCAAATTAATTTACCGTACAAAAAATAAGTTTTAGAGTTTTTATGTCTCATCAGAAATATCTCTTATTAAGTAGACTTTTTATGTATTACAAATATCTCAAATATAATAATAAATTAAATATTAACCTACATGAAATCAAAACCTCATTGGTGGTTTATTGCAGATTTATGTCCTATTAAGTAATTTTACTGATGGGACTTTAAACTACCATCAAAGTATAAAGAATTAAAATTTAGTTCTTATGAATTGTTACGCCTCCTTTGCAAAATTACTATTAATTAAAGCAACCCTTCAATGGCATCTTACTGTATATTTTAATGTCTTGTAAATTATTTTAAGAAAAAAAGTGACTTTTGCAAAAATTGCCATGAAAATTCACAAAAATGGATATTGGAATTCACAAAAGTAGGATCCTGGCAAAAATTTCTGGATTCCCCCTCCCCCTGGTTAATATTAAAGAAACATTAAAACTAAGATAAACATTTCCTGAAACATTAAAATTGTATTACACAAGCAGATATTTTATGTGTATATTAGTCTGGTTTCTAGTTACAAGATTGAAGTGTTTCTGTTGTATAAAATATAAATTCTATAAGGTATATACTTTTATGTGCATCAGCCTAAAATCAGTTTCCTTTTCTGTATAGGCTTTATATATATATATATGTAATAATAAAATAAACTTTGCTAATTTAACCTAATTTAATTTAATGTTATTTGAAAAATCCTTCTTTAATCTTTTACTCTTACTGTAAAGTTTGTTTCTCGGCCACACAAATATTACGCTCAGAGACGTTTTTTGAAGTTCCATAAGTAGAAAATTGTTTATTCAGCAGTATTTTTGGTTTTCTGTGGTTTTCATTACTACGTGCTTTTAGAACTCCTGGGTAAGCAGGTGTTTCTCATGTCTTGATTGACAATCTAGTTAACTAATTACGTTTCAGAGTAATGCCTTTGCGATCGTGCTGTACCCTGCCAGCAGATGTGGTAATTAAGGAGTATTTAAGCAAGAGCACGGAAATTTCGAGAGCTTCGTCTTAACCTCGCGCTTAGCTTTTTAGGAGTTTGGAACGTAAAGCTTTGCCTTAGCTTCGAGCCTTTAGACTGCGATGTAAGAAGATAGCCACGGAACGAATAAGGTCGCCGGCCCGACTCCTGCCCTCTGTCTGAACTTCGAAATAAACTATTTAACCTAGAACCCCAATGGATTTGCGTCAATTATTCCAACGAGGGATGGCATAAGGCCATTCTTTACATATATATATAAATAAACAGAACAACTCCCTTTTTAGTCCCTTTTTCGGACAAAACAGCTCCCTTTTGGTCCCTTTTATGATTAAAATAGCTCCCTTTTTATGTGGAATTGACCTTGAAATTCTGTATTAAGCCCCGAATTGCTGATAACGTCATCATGTCGTAAATTTGCTGGACCAATGGAGACATTCGTGGCTGATTTTTTTTAAAGCGATTTGCGAAAATGTGTTGTTTTGTTTTTATTTTGCAGATTAGTAGATTTCTTTTTTAATATTTGTATATTGATGAATTGTGGTATTTTTTCATCCATTTTTTTCAGCAGAAAAAATTTTGAAAGTATTAAGCTGTGTTGTCATCCAATCTTTTTCCACCCACCTTGATAATGAATACTTTTCCTTTAGCATTCCTTTAGTCCAATTTATTTAAAAACTTTTTTGCACCGGGAAGGCTTTTAATATGAAAAAGACAACGATACAAAAGATTTTGAAGTAAAAGCTGAAACAAAGAATATTTTGACAAGGACATAAATATTTATGAAAGCAAACAAGATTGTGACTTGATCATACTTTTTCCTAATTGCATTTTTGATAATCTACCATAGTATTCTTTTTTCTGCATTACAAAACTGCTTTTTTAAGTTTGTTTCATGTTTCATAAACAAATTTTAAATACTATCAATTGATTTTAAATTTTATGTGTAAATGTGCATGGTCTCTAATACTTCAAGCATGTGCATATGAATTTTTCTTTTAAACTAACTAGGGATTTTTTAAATCTCCCTAAATTTTATAAGATCTCCCTAATTTTTTAATAAAATCTCCCTAATTTTCATTCTCCAAGTATGGCAGCTATAAATGAAAAATTAAACAAAATAACTGTTTCCTATTGTGCATGAGTTTTTTAACTGATGATTTCTTTGTTATGTAAAAAGTTTTTCAAAATTGCTTTTGATTAATTACAGTTATTCTTTTTTGTAGAAACTCAAAACAAAGAATTCAACATGAATGCATCAGATGCTTAAAAGCATTGATGAATAATACTGTAAGTGAACATAATTCAATGAATAATATTGCATATCAATGTATTTCCTCTAAGCTTTTTCAAAGCATAGTATATTCAAAGTAACACTTAAAAATCTTATGTAATTTTTAAAGATCTTTTAAAAGGTAGACGGGAATCAGTACATATTTTATAAAACTATTTTTTTTTAAATTAGTATTTTTGTAAATATTGTGTGCACTGCTGAAATTCCTTAATTGTAGTTAAGTATCTATATATTAATTTGAAACATGTTTTTCTTTCGGCAACTAAATTGAGAGAACGGCCGGGTGCAGAAATTTGGTTGAGATGTCTAATGAAAGGTCTTGGTCTGTAGATGTGCCATTAAAAGAGAAAATCAAAAAAAGTCTGGTTTAGGTGTGGCGGAATGGAAAAAGTGCAAATTTTTGCCGTAGAAATAACATTGTGGTTTATTAACCCCATTGTTGGCAGTTTTAAACATCTTCTATATTTTGGCGCCTTATCGCTTATTTCTTTAACTTTTCAGTTGTCTAGTTAATATTGGATATTTATCAGCATTGTCAGAAAATTCAAATAAATCAGGAAGCGCCCTTGGGCAGATTAATTATTTGTCCTTCGAAGAATATAGGTTAAGTCACTACTTTTCTCAAATTCTGCCGATTTTTTATTACTTTCTTTGATAAATAAACCATTTTGCGTCCATATTTTGCATTTATATTAATAAACTTACCAGGTATATTCTGATTAGAATAAGAGCAAGTATGATTTTAAAAAAAGAAATTAAAACCGACTTCGAATTACTTCACCATAAAGAAAAATTAATCGCATTCTAAATTAAAAGGCTTTGGCCAAATTCTCACGAAGTATAGCAGATATTGCCAAATTGAGTTTAGTCTTGGAGACTTTTTTTTTTTTTTTTTTTTTTTCTAAACGACAAACTTAGCGATAACTCGCCAAAACTGGTAAGATTTTGCCATAGAAACAACAGTGTGGTGTATTAAAACTCATTGTTGGCAGCTAAAAACGCCCTCTTTATTTTGACGCTTTATCGCTTATCTGTTAATCTGGAACGTGTTTTTACTGTATCCACTAATTTAGAGAACGGCTAGGTGTAAGAGAATTTTTAAAGTGTCTAAAAAAGGCCTTAGCCTGTAGATGTGTGAGCAAAAGAGAAAAAATAGAAAAAGTCGAACAGATCAAATATGGCGGAACGGCAAATCTGCAATTTTTTGCCATAGAAATAACATTGTGATTTATTGAATACATGTGGAAATCATAAAAGCTTTCTTTATTTTGGTGCTTTATTGCTTATTTCCTTAATTTTTTCTATATATTAATTTAAAACATGTTTTTCCCGGTATCCACTAAATTGAAAGAACAGCTATGTGTAAAAATTTGGTTGAGAGGTCTAAAAAAAGGTCTTGGTCCGTAGATGTGTCATCTAAAGAGGAAAATGTTTAAAGTCGAAGGGATCAGGCGTAGCGGAACTTCAAATGTGCCATTTTTCGCCATAGAAATAACATTGTGGTTTATTAAATACATTTTGCTGTCATAAAAATCCTTCTTTATTTTAGCGCTTTATCGCTTATTAGCACTGTTGTATTTCACTCTTTCAATGGTTAGATCAAAGAATGCTGTGCCAGTCAAGATCATTTAAGAGAATTCACCTGGAAGTTTCGTGGTCAATGACTTTACCCAAAATATCGTCTTCAATGAAATGCTCAGTTAGAATTTGTAACAGTATTTGCTCATTCGTCATTTAATATCTACTCTTCTTTTTTTTTTTTTTTACTTAATAAAGATAGTTAAAAACAAATTTTAAAGATTTCAATCATTTCTTCGTCATTGTACAGTTGCTAAGAACTGGCATGAAACCTTTTGTTTACTTTCTGTCACAAGTCATGTTCCATCCGCATCGCTCTTTGATTTTTCCTGTTAGTTTTGTTCAAGACCTTGGTGACATTCTTGATTGTTCCCATTTATTTTTGAATATTACAATCAATAAAGTGACCGTCGAATTCGACGGGTTCCAGCTAGTATTGATTAAAAGTAAATGCTTTAAAGAACAGGGGGAAAATGTCATGGAGTAAAATAATAATAGCATGTGTGTGTGGGGGGGTGGGGGTGACTGTTAATCTGTGCCTCAAACTATCTTCTCTAAAATATGTCACGATAATTGTGATGGGAAGAAAACAGTTTTTGACAGTAGCTACAACCATATTACCATTTTTCCAGAGTATAACATGCAATTAATAAGTTAAAAATACATGGTATTATTAAATTAAATTTCTTTTAACTTACGTAATCAATAATTCTTTTAACTTACGTAATCTTTTTAACTATTTAATTAGTTAAAAGTGTCCACTGAATGATTCAATTAAAATATGTTATGTGACAGTACTTTGTTTATTTCAGACTCTTTGATTGCTGGAAACTTAAAAAAATATAAATTTCTAAAGTATTTGTTTTATTTGTAGGTTGGTTTGAAGCAAATATTTCAACATGAAGATGCTTTGACTATTCTTGCACGTTCTATTGATCCTTCAGTGCCAGTTATTATGACAGATGCCGTTAAGTTAATGGCTGCAATGTGCCTTGTGCCTCCTAATGGGTTAGTTTACTACTTTTGTGAATTTTTCAGTGTTTAGCTTTTTTGAAAGTCATTTTATGAAAATGATTCCTTTTTGTTTTTCTGTATATTAAATCTCTGAACTGGATAAATAAAAATGCCCGTGGCCAATACAGACTTTGTTCTGGATAATTATAAACATAGAAGTTAAACATACAAAACTGAAATTCATGTATAATGATACTGTTTATAATAAATCTCTCTACATTTTTTTTTTCTCGATATAATTTAAACCTCTCTACTGTGATAATCACTTTTTACATGCAGCTGTCTATAATGATAAGTTTAACTGTTACAAAGAATTAGTAGTACATGCTTGGAAATATATAAATTCACTGTCATGTCTTTTATTAAGTATACAAACAAAGTTTTTATATGTATATACTGTAAAATCCCGATTATAAGCCTCCCTACCCTCACCCCATTTGTTTGGAAAGAGAGCAAAATGCATTCCTGGCGAAGGACACTGCTACGCATTGGGACATCACCATGAACAGCAGTTGTGATGTCGTCATTGGGAGGTGAAGGAAGGGGGCAATTATAAGGCTTTCTCCTTGATTATAAGTCCCCCTTCCCCTTCCCCACTAAAGGAGGACTTATAATCAGGATTTTACAGTATATATATATATACATAGATAGATAGATTTGCAATTTTATAATACAATTTAATTTTTACATCTTTCTTTTATGCATATTTTTACAGAGATTGTTAGTAAAAATGTTACCTAAATTTTCCTTAATCAAATTATGAAAGGAAATACAATACTCTAAATCATAAGATAATGTGTTTATGCATCACACTTCACATATGCAAGGTAAATTTATATTAAATTGTCACCTTTTCAAAATCAGAGCACAAGAGAATTAATGACTGAAGTATTATTCAATGTGTTTATATTTTATTTTCATTTTGTTAGTGAAGTATGCTCTGTGTGTTTATATTTTATTTTCATTTTGTTAGTGAAGTAATGCTCTGTGTGTTTATATTTTATTTTCATTTTGTTAGTGAAGTAATGCTCTGTATGTTTAAATAAGAATAAAATTTTAACCTGTTAACAATGGTATGTTTTTTTATGTTCATATAGTATGCAGATTTCAAAGTATTTACCAAGCAAAGTACTTTTAAAGTCTCATATATTTGGTATTCTGATCATTATAAATATAAAAAAAAATATTTAAATTGATCATAATTCTTGTTTACAAGTAACTGTTATTTTAAAAAACTTTGTTTAATAATTAAAATTTCATTACTTACAAGTTTTTCTTTTTAGACATGAAAAAGCCTTAGAAGCTATTACAATATGTGGTGAAATTGAAGGCAGAGAAAGATTTGCTCCTATAATTCAAGGGTTAGAATCACAAAATGAGATTTTAAGGGTAACGTTTTTTAAAGGATATTTGTTATTTATCACATTGTTAAAGGTAATAGCTGCACTGGAATACCCCTGCCCCCCCTTCTCAAAAATATAAAAATGTAAAAGTTTTTTGAGTGTATTCATTATATACAAATCTTCATAGTTCAGCAGATCACCTTGAAAGTTTGCATTGATATGTAAAGTGATAGAGAAAAGACTAGGCCTCTTTAAAATTTGTCTGTTGCCTGATAGTGAATAATATTTCTTGTTATTTTTAAATTAAAAGAATTGATTTATTATTGCATTTTTTATTTAATTAAAGAGTAAATAAATTGAGGTGCAATAAACAGTAACGAGTTTTATTCTTTGATATCGTAAACTGATGTTACTTTTGTACTAGGAAAAATCTATCCACCATTAAAAAAGAACTTTTGTATAATGATCTTTTTTTTGTGTGTGTGTTAAATATCCATTTATTTATATTAAAGTCTACAGTGCTTTATTATTATTATTGAGTATTTTGTGATTATGATTTTTCAAGGGCCTTGTAATATCTTTGAAAATAGATTTAAATTAAAATATGCTGATGACTAGTGTCTTAAAACTCTTATTCAGTGATTAAACCCCCTCCCCTACCACTCACACACTTAAAAAATATGGTTTTAACAATGTATTTTGTAAAGCAGTAATCTTTACTTTATCATTCTCTTCAGGCATGAGAGTTTTCCACAAATATGTTTTATATGTTTTATTCAGTGATTAAACCCCCTCCCCTACCACTCACACACTTAAAAAATATGGTTTTAACAAAGATGTATTTTGTAAAGCAGTAATCTTTACTTTATCATTCTCTTCAGGCATGAGAGTTTTCCACAAATATGTTTTTACAGTGCGCACCGGTTATAACGGGCCTGGGATATAATGTACTATCAGTTATAACATACCTAGAAGCTAGGTCCCGATTGAAGTCCTATATTTATAATGTTATTTAACTTTGGTTAAAATGTATTTAACAAAAGTACGTACTTGAGCTATAATGTACTTTTTATACCAAAGCCAGAAAATAAAAATTTTGCTTTTCTTAAGAATTTTTATTTCCTTGTTTTCGGAAAATTTTCAGTACTTTCAAAAACACTCGTCAGTTTTCAGATTCTCTAGCGAGATGAATTGTGTATGAATGAAGGGAGAAATCTTTTATCTTTTTCCCCTGCTAGGTAGGCCTAAGAACAAAACCATGTTTTTATTTTTCATTCATCAATGTAAATGCTTCCTGAAAAGCCCTATCTATAATGATTCTGATGATAGTGAAAAAGAAACAGAGGAGCCTATACCAAGCATACCTGACTCATTAAGTGCTGCAAAAACATTATCACGATTTTTTTAATGCTTCAGTTATGATGCCGAGACTACAAAAATCTATTATGGATATCCAAAAGGGTATTTTTAAAGTATCATCTGCCCATTTAAAACAAATGAAAATTACAGATTATTTATCTTAATTAAAATTGAAAGCAATAAAGAACTTTCTCTGTTTAATTTAAATTCTAAAAATCAGACCTGTTTAAAACACATATTACAATGAAATTATGAACCCACTTTTTTTTTTTTTGTTTTTTTTGTATAATATTGAATCTTACTGGCGGTACTGCTTATAACGTACTTCAGCTATAACGTATTACTTTTTTTGGTCCCATGAGAGTACGTTATAACTGGTGTCTACTGTATTTTGTACTTCATCAGATTTCTTCCTTTTTTATTTTGCAAAGCCATGAAACCCACTGCTTGTTAAAAATATAGTTTGGTGGGAAAACTTTTTGAAGTATGATTCTCCAATGTTACTATTTAATTCTTTTCTCGTTCCCAATAGGAATAACCTTTTCCCATTAGCATTCTCTTGTCTTTAAAATTTCAATGCCATTGGATTAAAAATTAATTCCTATTTGAAAATTATTTATTTTTTTCCAAAGAAACCAGTAAAGAAACATTTTTTTAATCTAAAAGGCATGCTTGAATAAGAATAGCAAATGATCCAAAATAATTAAAGCCAAAGCAATGAATATTTTGACTAGAAGAAATATTAATAAAGACAAACAAGAAATAAACTGAACATGTATATATTTTATTTGCTTTTCAGATACAATACAACGTATGTATTTAAGAATCATAAAAATTATATCCCTAATTTATATATTGTTTTCTTTTATGAAAACTACTAAATTAAACTTTAATAAAAAAATTTTATTTAAAAAAATTTATATGGGATTTTTCTTTTCCTTAAAACAGGCCATCCTCGATATTTGCATGTACAGTGAAACTTCTATGAGCGGCGACCCCACCTCCTCCGACGACCAATTTTTAAGGCATTGATTGTTTACCCTATTATCTACTTAATGTTAAAAGGTCCTCTAGAAGAGACTAGATAATCTTTTATAAGCGACCGGTCCTGGCTCCCTGTCTGGAAATTTTCTTGTGTTTTCTCTGAAATAAAGTGAATAAACAGGGTGTCTTCCGGTCAGGAAAATGAGAAATAGGTCAGAAAAATTCACCCAAAACAATAAATTTTCCTCTGTATTTTCCCCCCCCCCCCAATTTTAACTGTCCAAAGAATAAAAGATGCTGTTAAGGGTAATTTTTGTGTAGGAAGCAGGAATGGGTCAGAATGTTTGTGGGATATGTAATGCTTGCAGTTGTACATTCTGCAGTTAGGGATTTCTTGTGACAGGAGATTCAAGAGCTGTTTCTATATGATCAGCAGTAGAATTTCTTTCAGGGTTGAAAGTGTAATTCACCAAAAGATAAATATTTGTGTTTGAAATTTAGAACATAAGATTAGACACAGATGCCAGATACATCACATAAATATCCCAGTAGTGCAAGCAGTATTGCAGGGTGTCTACCGCTCCGGAAAAGTCTGGAAAAAAAGCCGGGAAAATTGGAAAAATGGGTCCGGAAAAGTCTGGAAAAAAAACCTGGAAAATTGGATAATGGGTCCGGAAAAATTCACCAAAAAGTGTCAATTTTTTTTTGTTCCTTTTTTTTTACGCTTTCTAATTGTCAGACTGAAAAACCAAAAAGCAAACTGTTTACACATTTTTTCGGACCGCAAAAGCATCTAGCGATGTGTTTTGTACAAGGAGGGAAAAAAATGGGGCTCATCAATCGTGACGGGAGGGTGAAAGGACAAAATTAGCTTCCTTGGTAAACTTATGGCTTAGTACCGTATTTCCAAGAAACAGTTAGTTAATTCTATCAGAAAGTGTGGACTACTTCTGTTTTCTCAATGGATGAAAGCTTAATCCTGTATACTTCAGTTAAAATTGATTTCAAGAAGTTGTACAAAGTATGCAAATATAAAGACAAGAGAGGGGGGGGGGGGCATTGTGCAATTTCCCAAAGTAAAATGCAGTGGTCAGGAATTTTTTTTTCCCGGGACCTTCCAAAAGTCAGGAAAAAGTCCGGAAATTGACTTTCAGAAATTTGGTAGACACCCTGTATTGGTTAAATCTGAACCAAAGAGTTTCTTACATGGTACTCTTTTGCTGATGTATCTTACTTAACATGTAAACTCTCATAGTAATTTTTTTCAATCTTACTTAAATGCATGATTACAGTTAAAAATTGATTTCAAGTAAGTTATAGCAAAATATTAACTGTAAAAAAAAATGTTAAAATATTTTATCCTAATAAATTGATAATCATTAGTGAGAAACAGAGAACTTAAGTGATGATATGAGCAAAAAGAAAATGAAGCCTTCCTAAATCTTAATAAATTTTTGATTATCAAGGAAGAAAGTAATCCCAATGGAGAAAGTATACCTCTAGTACATAGGGCGGACAAGGAAGACACAGCATGCTATAAAAATATTTATCAAGATAAGAAAAAAAAGATGGTGTTCAATCTTGGCAAGAATATAAAGAAAACATCCAGCTACACTTAAATGCACCTAGTTAAGTAGTTAAAGACAGTTTTCTGTAGATATTTTTTTTACATTCCTCTACTTTCGAATATTCTCACACGCCTTCAGAAAGCAATCGGGCAAAGTTGAGGGCCATTTGTACTTCATATACTTCCTTTTGTTATCCCAAGTTTCATTTTATACATAATTTTCATTTCACTGAATATTTCTTCTTCTTCTTTTTTTTTTTTTTTTTATTTGTCTCTCATACCTATCTTTTTCAGATTGCTTGCATACAGTTGATTAATGCATTAGTAACATCACCTGATGACTTAGACTTTCGCCTTCATCTTAGGAATGAGTTTATGAGAACAGGTTTGATTGATGTCTTAGAGGTAATTTACTGTTATTATTAACAGAACAAGTGTAGTTATCAATTGATTTTGAGAAAAAATCATTTATTTAATTTTTCTTCCATTTTTAGATTTTACAAAATGAGAAAAACCAAACAGCTGAGCTTAGTATTCAACTGAAAGTATTTCAAGATCATAAAGATGAAGATTTCGATGAATTTTCTCAGCGATATGAAAATATGCGCTTAGAATTTGAGTATCCTTTGATATATACAACTTTAAAATAGTTATCTATTGTGTATCATATTTTATTGTAAGGTTTTCTTAAAAAAAAAAAAATATGCAAATAAGCACATGCATGAAATAAAAAATACTTACATTTAGTGCATATTAAGCACTCAATAAAATGAAATGCTGAAAATCCTCATTAACAGAATTCTCTATATCAATATGCCACACTAGTATCACAAACCTAAGTTTATTTGGAGTTTTAATGATCCCAGAATAATCTACTACTAGATTAATATGCTGTGCCCTCTGCCATACTACATGGTGTTTGCTTCTGCGCTAAATACTTATTGAGTTCAGTACAGGTATAGAGTTCTGTCTACCTCCATTTTGAATACAGTCGGCAATTGTTAAAACAAAATTCTTTCTTGTTTATCAATTTAATATGATGCTTTGTGGATCTTTATTACTATTATTTTTTTTAAATTTTCATGCATTTGATACTGTATAATATATACTGTGACTAATATTTTGTTCTGTATCAAATATATGAACAGGATTAAAGAAAAAAAAACAGTTTAACTGTAATAAAATATATCTGAGTACTTCACCTTTGATTGAAATTTTATCAGCAAATATGTGCATACGTTTAACAATAGGCAATATTAGTTGCTTGCACACATAAGAAGCTCCTTTTGGTTTCACTATTTTTTTTTCTTTACGTGCTTAGTATACATGCATTTGTTCTAATACCATTCTAAATACAGAAGAACTCTTTTAAGTAGAAAAATGAAAATTGTCAGTCATTTTTCTTTTGAAATTAGAGGTTCTACTGTTTTTGCTTCTTTTTCCTTAGACAAAAATTTCTCATGAAGTAAATTTAGAGGAGGCAATAAAATTATTTTTATGACAAATTTCTCTGGAAACATTGTTATTAATATCATTTTTCTTTATAATCCTCAGTAATCTCTTACCTTACCTCGCATAAATATTTAACTGTGTTAAATAGTGTTTGTTTTCTAAAAACTTATTTCTCTAAATAAGTTTTAGAGAAATACAATTCAAGCTTGAAAATAAGTCCTACCGTATAAGGTTAAACATTTCTCACATGCATCACTGTACAGTTATTCAGCGCCATTTAACTATTTCTTATTATTCCAAAAATCTTTTTTGCCTATCTTTTTCTCTTCAGTTAAGTTGCTGGCTTAAATTTATTATTTGATTTAGCGTTATTAAAGATCAAATAATGCAATCCGATTCAATAAGAACTTTTTTTTTAAGTAAAAGTTACCCTTGGGTTTATTAGCCTTATAGTTTACTGAAATTCAGTTAGAATGAATTTTACTATTTATTTGTTTTTATATGTATATATGCTTTTAATTTTTCATTTACAACAAATAAATATGAGATGTAAATAGCTTTCCCTCATGATTCATCTATACTTCCATTTGAATTAGAAATATTGATTTTAGAAAACTAGCAGACATATATATAAAGCAGGGATGTTAATTCTGCGCGGAGCTGCGCCGAAACACAAATTCTTGCGCCGAACTGCGCTTTTAGCCGATTTTTGCGCCTGTCTGCACCGAATACGTCATTTTGACTCTTTCAGGGTGCGCCGAAACACAAATTCTTGCGCCGGTCTGTGCCGAATACGTCATTTTGACTCTTTGTTAAATTTTTGCCACGCTCATTTATCTTTTAAATCGTGTATGGAAAGCTAGTTAGCAGTAAAGCAAGATTCAAACTGTGTACGAAAGCTGCATTCCGAAGCCATTCTACCCGCCCCGGATCGGACCAGTCGCGCTTTGTTAGTCACCTCAATCAGGGCCGGCCAGATAGGCAAACAAGTAATCATCGCAACGGGCACCGTTTTTTGTTTATGAAGGGGCACGATTTCCAACTTAAAATCATAAAAGCAATTTTGAAAAAAGTAAAAGGGACGTCTTTTTCTACGTTTGCAGGGTGGAGTGGGTGTCATGTACCGCAGGGTCGCCCCTGATCTAAACCAGACCGGTCCGTAAAGAAAACAGTATATTACGGTGACGTCCCAGCCCCTAAAAAATCACGGTTTATGACCCGGCCCGTAGCAAGAATGAAAATTGGAAGCATGACCGGTTTAGAAATTAGAATCTAGGCTGTCTGAATTAATAGAATATTTCATTTCAAAATAATCCGGAAATCCGCTGCCAGTGGTGTAGTCGCGGGGGGTAGAGATCTGTGCGGGCCCAGGCTTTTGCAGCACGATTCATTCAAGGCACAGGGCTGACCTCAGCATTTTCTAGAATGGACCGGAACAAGCGTATACTCTTAAAGACGGTCCTCTGCGCTTGCAAAATCGAGCCTTTCCGGAAATTTTTGCTCTCCTAAAATTTGGACAAGACCAAACGATTGGCTTGTGATCCCCCCCCCCCCCCCCTTCCTTAAATCATGATTAATATACGAGCTGGACCGGGTCTGAATTTTTTATTTTGATTAAATGCTGGGCCGGGCTAGACATTTTCGGCCCGTGAAGATCATGAGCGGGGAGATGCCGTCTCACTACTTCTTCATTCGAGCTTATGTCAGCAAAGTAAGCGCTCTTCACTTTTCATCATGGACGCATGATTTTTGAGTCTTCAGTTGCCAGTGTTCCTAAACCTTTTTTCTTAAAACCACACCACTGTTTTTCTTTTTGTGTGTGTGCAGGCTCTACGAGAGGGGGCAGACGGGGGTGGGCGGGCAGACGGGGCGACGCCTCTGGGCCCGTGTTCAGCCAAAGTGCGTCCGCAAATTTTTCAGAATGTGTTACGAATTTCATTTATAGATCCGTAATTAAAGTCTTTATTTTAAAATAGACTAAATTTTGAATACATAATTCTAGAATGATATAAACGGCAGAAATGTTAATTCTACCATTTAAATATTAGTATTTTTACAACCTTCGAACATGCATTAAAAGTACCATTGCATATAAGAAAGACTTTCCTCCCACTCTCTTTCCATTTAGCATTTATATGAAAACCATTAAAAAGAGCAGTTTCACACACACACACACACAAAAAAATTCCTTCCGTCCATGTAAATCCATGTATTGTTTTTACCAAGTTGCTGATAGCATAGCCTGTATACACCCTTTTTTTCCCAGAGCTTTCCTAAAGTGCTTTCAAATAGTGTTTTGCTTTTAGCAAATGGTGTTTGCTTGCAAACTTTGCTTTTCTTGTATGCATTTATTGTGTTCCTAAATCTTCAATTTTATGCTCCAAAATCATGTTAATTCTGATCTCGAATCTTAGTTTTCCTCTCGGAAACTATTTTTTTGTGCTCCCGAGGTGCTCCCAAATGGAATTTTTCTGCTCCCGAGGTGCTCCCAAATGAAATTTTTTCTGCTCCCGGGGTGCTCCCAAACCGAGTGTTGGAGTTAACATCCCTGTATAAAGTTATTGTGAAAAATATTGTGAAGACATATATATAAAGTTATTGTGAAAAATAGGCTAGAATTTCTGGCAAAAGCAAAACTACTTTAAGCTGGTGAAATATTTTTTCTGCTTATTTGGATTGAAAGTCTAGTGCATACCATGTGGAAAGTATTGTATGTTTTAGGTAGACTCTAAACAGCTTTCAGATTTTTATATTTGTCTTGTTCATTTTTATTTTTGTAATACAGTAGACGCTGCCTAATGTAATATTAATTAATGTTATCATTCGTTAAATAATATCAATAATCTCTAGTCCCAAGCAAACATATTCGAATTAATGCAAAAGTGATTAATTGAGATCACTACATTGCTTAATCAGGGTTGCCAACTACTCCGGAAGTTCCGGAGTAATTCCGGAAAAATTCGTACAATCCGCAGCTCCGTGCATTGTATCGTTTGCTCCGGAAAAACTTTTATTTTAGTCACTAGTGTGCCGCACTGTTGAGGGGAATTTGTTTTTCTGTCTTCCTTCCATGCTGCTAAGTATAGGGGAAAAAGTTTTCCCTCCGCACAGCACAGGGATGGAAAGGGAGAATTTGTGCGAAGGAGGAGGGGTTTTCCCTAGTTGCGATGTCTGACGCACATCGCACTTCAACCAATAAAAACTAAAGATTAAACACTTAACAAGTGAACTGAAGTAAAGTGTTCGCACCAAAGCGTATTTAGCGGCGTACGCTGTTCTCACTTTTTCCTACTGCTCTGTTAGGTTTTGTGGAGATCATCTTTTGATTTAATTAATTAAAATGGATCAAAAAAGAAAGCATTCGCAGTGCTTTAAGCCTGAGTACGGTACATTATGGCCTGTTTTAAAACGTTCTAAAAAATCGGAAAGCCATGTATTTTGTTCCTCATGCAATGTTGATTTTTCGATTGCGCATGGAGGTAGGAATGATTGCCGTCGTCACGTGGAAGGTTCTCGTCACGTAGCGAATGCGAAATTGAAAGCTTCAAATCAGCAACTCACGAAAATGCTGGTCGAATCCGCTGCTATATCGATGAACGTGACTCGAGCTGAGTCTCTATTTACGAAGTTTTTGATTGAGCATAATTGTCCTCTGTCAATTTCTGATCATGCCACTCGACTTTTTAAAGTCATGTTTCCGGATTCAGAAATCGCAAAGAACTATTCTTGTGCTAGAACGAAGACAACAGCTGTGGTAAAACATTTTGCTTCAACTACCCAAGAAATGCTGTTGGATACCTTAAAGAAAAATAAATTTTCTTTAGCTACAGATGGAAGCAATACAAGTCAATCGGATAAGTTGTATCCAATTGTTGTCACATATTGTGACAAAAATTTGCGTGAAATTGTAACGTGTTTTGTCGCTGCCTCCTTGGAAAAAGATTCAACTGGTAAGAACATTTTTGATCTCTTGGACTATGAATTAAACAAACATAACTTAACTTGGCAAAATTGTGTGTCATTTTGTGCAGACAATGCGTCAGTTATGCTTGGACAGCATAAAGGAGTAAGTGCCTTTATTAAATCTACAAACTCTAATGTATTTATAAACGGATGTGTATGTCATTTAGTTCATTTAGTGGCCCAGCATTCTGCCCATGAACTAGACTATGATGTTGAAGATTTTTTAGTTAAAGTCTATTATTATCTGAAAAAGAGTACCAAACGATTACATTTATTTAAAATGTGTCAAGAAATGTGCAGTATTGAAAAGCACAAAATTACAAAATATGGAGCTACTCGATGGCTTTCCTTGGGAGATGTGATTTCACGTTTCTTAGAACAATGGGATCCTCTTTATAAATTTTTCTGTGAAGAAGAAAACGGTACTTCGCAAAGCTTCTTAGATATCAAACAACATTTTGAAATGCCTGAAATGAAGCTGTATTTATTATTTTTGGAGTGTACTATCCCTGTGTTTAAGAGGGCCAATCTCTTAATGCAAAAGGAAGCTCCTATGGTGCATAAAATCCTCCGAGAAATTAACGAATTGTATAAAGAATTGCTAGCACGATTCATAAAGCCATCTGCCATAGCTAAAGCTGAAAGTATTTTCAAATTAAAATTATCAAATGAAAAGGTTCAAAAACCAGATGATGAATTGGTGATTGGTGCCAAAGCTCGGCAATATTTAAAAAGTACCAGTATCAGTGATAAGGAGACAAAGAAATTTTATTGTAATGTTAGAAAATATTTCGCGAAAGCATGTACATACATGATAGAAAAATTTCCATTTGAAGAAGAGTTATTTAAGCATGCTGAAATAGCTGACGTTAATCTCAGGATTTCTTCAAAACTCACATCTGTGCAGTTTTTCTTAGATTTATTTCAGTATTCTACTAGTGAAAGGGACATCATTGAAAGGGAATTTTGCAACTTTCAAATGGATAAATTGAATGAAGATATTACTAAATGTGACAGAGAAGATGTTGCATGGTTTAAGATAAAAGAATTGTGTGACTATAATGGTTGTGTTAAATATAATTTGCTTCCTGACTTAATGCACAATATTCTATTAATTCCGCATAGCAATGCATCGTGTGAACGAGTATTCAGTATTGTGTCACAAAATCTTACAAATAATCGTTGTAATTTAGGGCATGAAACATTACAGGCATTAATAATTGAGAAATGTAAGCTAGGTAAAAATGTTTGTTACGAATCAGTTTTCACAACAAATGACTTAAAAAAAGCAAAAGCAGCCACTTCATTGTCACTTAAAAATACATGAAATGTTTGTAAGTATTTTGTATTAGGTTTTGTAATATTTTGTATTGATTCATCACAAATAAAATTAATGCTTTTTGTCATCAGTTTTATGATTTTAAATATGTTTTCGCATTGCTCCTGAAAAAGTCCAAAAACTCCTGAAATTTTAATAATGTGCTCCTGAAGCAGCCCGAGAAGGGTTGGCAACCCTGGCTTAATGCTTTCAAATTTTAGGTCACTTAGTTCATTTTCAATGAGCAATTCCCGGCAAAATTCTTAGAATGTCTCACTGTATAGATAGAGGTCATTCTTCCCATTGTCAAAGCATTTAGGAATTTTGGGATGGGAAACTTTAGTATCTTACTGCTTTGGTCAAATGACTTTGACCGCTCCTCCTTTTAATCTTTCATTTCTACCCATAATGAAATTGATCTTCTCAGGTTTGAGGAGAAGTCAGAGGCGTATCATTTTCAATGAGCCATTTCTGTGCGAATCATAGCTTTACCAGCCTGTAAAACTAAGTGCTCTTGTTATTGTTAGAATTTTTGAAAATGGAGTAGAAACATAGCAATCTGATTCTTAAAGAGAAGGTTCAAATTTTACTGTTGTGCAATTATCTGCAGAAAATGAACCAAAGAAATGCTGCTGAACAACTGAAGTTTCTCTATCGCTTTTATATAAACTTTTAAAAAATCATGAAGACATCAAAAAGGAATGCACATTGAATGAAAACCCAAATGCCAAATGAAATTACTTTGGGAAATATCAAAAGTTTAACTTATGTTTATGAATCTGTGTAAAAGAGATGTTTATGCTGATGTCGCACTATTGTGCCAAAAAGCAGAATATTTGGCTACAAAATTGGGAAAAGAGAACTTTGTCTGAATGAGGGATGGTTCCATCATTGGAAGAAAAGGCAAAACATTGTCTGCAGGCAGATGTACGGGGTTCAAAAATATTCCGATCAGCCAGCTGCAGACCAGTGGATTACTTAACAGACTATAACACTTGTGAAGCTGTATCGAAGACGAACGAAATATCGACATCTGTTTCTGAGGAATATGAACCCAAAAATGTTATTGATGAAGAGAAGACTAACAAGTGCTGAGATGAGGAATGCACTTTGAATTTTGTTCTGAGAGTGCAAAGAAAAGCTGATGCTAATGGGTTTCATACGTTATACGTAATGGGTTTCAACATTAATGACTTACTCCATAAGCAGGTCAGACAATCAAGAATTGATGATTTCTTCTTTCCTTGAGAGGGATGTACCATTTTTTGTCTGTCAATTTCACTTTTTTATTTCATGCATGTAATTTCACTATGTTAAAGCAAATTTTTCTGCTAAAATCGTCCTCTTCTTACCATAGCTGTTACTAGCTGTCCTTTTTTAATTTATATTTTTAGTTTATTATAATCAGTTGGTTATATAGTTATTAAAATCAGATTGTCCTGATGTGTCAAATTAGGTGCATCTACTGTAATAATATTTATTTGGTAAAGAAACTTTTTCTTAACAGTATACTAAGAGATATGAATGATTGTTATGAACTTATTAGGCAGACAATTGCTGAAACACCTGCTGAAAATGACTTTTTATCTGTATTACAGCATTTATTATGTTTAAGGGATGATATATCTGTTAAGTAAGTATTTTCTTATACTTCCAGCAAATATTAATATAAATATTATTATGAGGGTTCTTAAAATGTTAAATCATGAACATTTGTATGTTTGTAGCTGATAATCATACAGTACAAAGTTTAAAATGCAAAATTCTCTAGACCTCAGCTATTCTGATTTTTGGATCACTTGCAGTTTTTCTCCCTTTTCCCCCTAATGAGTGAGGCTAGAGGGGGGGGGGGTTACCTACCTAAAAATTCGCTCCTTTTTGAAAGAGATATGAATTTGTTCATAAAATATCTACACCCAGAACATAATGTACATATATTTATTCAAAACGAAACATTGTCTGAAATCTGGTCAAAACAAAACATAGTCTATTCTCATATGACAATAAAAGCTTGGGAAACATAGAATACAGTAGAACCCCGATTTATCGTTCCTGTATTGATCATTTTATTTCTATGGTCCCTTCACACATTGTATTTGAAAAATGCTAAAGAAGCCCACATGTATCGTTCGCCAAAAAGTGACTTTCCTGCATTCATCGTTGTAAAATATTTCTCCTGACCAAAATGAAATTGAACAATAAGTGAATCCATATGGCATACAAACTGTAATTGCTTCTTAGTATGATTTCTTGGTTCATTGATGATCAGATGAACAGTGGTTGCGTGTTGAAGAGGATGTGCATAGCGTGAAATTGAATGATTATAATTCCATTAATCAAGACGGTGAGGCATGCAGTATCCTAAACATGGAAGAAACGTGTGATGATGGAAAACATGAATATAATGGCGAAGCAGAGGATACATTCATGACGATGAGGCTGAGAGTACAAGTTTGTCTGAAGCAATAATGGTATTTGACACACAAAAACACATGGAAGGTCCAGAAAAGGTCCAGTATTGTGAATCTTGAAAAATTTTATCGTTTAATTTTTAAAAATGATGAATAACCCCACATAAAATTACTGAATTTTTACAATAAGTATCACTTTTCGTCTTTGATTAATTTGTTTTACAATTTTGTAAGAAATTAGTATTTGTTGCTAAACAGTCATTGTGAGTATGCATAAAGATTGCTTTCTACTTATTTTGACTTGAACCCACATTTGTCGTTTTCCCGCATTCATCGTTTTTCTGTACGCACCCCATGAAAAACGATGAATCAAGGTTCTACTGTACCATGTAAAAATCCAGTGTGAAAGAGCTATAGATATGCATGGACCAAAAATTTCAAACCTGGCCCCATTTGCTTAAAGATTACAATTTAAAACCCAGTCAAATCATAAATGAAGATTTAAGCAGGGATGTGCCAGCTACTCCAATTGCTCTAAATCAATGATGATGCTCCAATCTGCTACAAAAAGATCATTTTTGGACATTTTTGCTCCAAATTCACCAAAAGTGTAATTTGAAATTTTTCCATGTGCTAAAAATGCTTTTAATCTCCCAAATTTGTATACAAAATTTCATTGCATATTCTAAGCAGTCTAATTTCAATCTTTTATCCATCAATCTTAAAATCGGAAATTTTTCCTTTGATGTTCCTTTGTAATTTTAATACTTTAAGAATAAAAATTGGCCCGTATTTTAAATTTAATAATTTTATTTAAGTTGATGAAATTTTTAATTTTTTTAAGCTACTGTCAGTAGTTATAAGGTTTAGTAAATATTAGGGTTTTATTTATTATTTAAAATAGATATTTAGTATAATACTGTATAAAATAACTGAACTTTTTAATAATTATTTTTTGAAACTTCTGACACACCTTTGTAGACATAAAATTTGAAATTATATAAAGCAATGTCAAATTGGATGAAAAATCTTTTGTTTGCGAGACTTTAGATTCACCACTTCTAACTAAAACTGGTCATATCATGGAATTTTTAATTTAAATTGGGGGAGGGAACAAAAAAAAGATAGTGTAGATGGGAATATGATTTATTTTTATATGAGAATTGTCAGTGCATGTGTAGTTTTTCTGCTAAGTATTTTAAGAACCTCCCTAACTTTCATTTTCCAGATTAGCATACTTAAATGACTTCTCCCTTCCCTTGAAAAGTAAATTTTGTGTTTCATAATTGGTATTCTTGTGCTCCATAAGTGACTTTTTTGTGTTCCAAATTGCTCCAGAAATCTGTTTTTCTTGCTCCAAACTGCTCCAAAAATGCGTTTTTTCTTGCTCCACAAATTGCACCAAAATTTAATTCTACTGGCACATGCCTGTTTAAGACTAGACCCAAACTAATTTATCAAGTATATCACTTCAGAAAAATTCCATTTTAATATCAAAGTTATATTTTTTATATTTATTCCATAATAATATAAAGCATGGTGATTGATTTATACTGTATCAAGAATTTTTAGCAAAAAGCTTTTTTAATTTAAATCTGAGATTTATTCTTAATACAAGAAATTATGTTGTAGTGTATGTAACCAAATTGTGTAATTTCAAATCATTACAATCACTTGTCATGCCTATACTGAGATTTGAGCTCAGAACCACTGGATTAGATGCTACTGTGGCAATCACTGAAAACATTAAAAGTAAAAATTAATTATTATTTGTAACATGAATGTTTTAAAAATCTGGTATGTTTTAAACATCTAAATTTTGGATCTTTCCAAATTTTAAACCACCAGATTTCAGACTGTTTTGTTTTGAATAAATATATGAATCTTATATCCCAATTAATTTTTAATTTTTTTTTTTTTTTTTTTTTTTTTTTTTTTTTCTGCTTGTGTAGTCTTTTATGCAGATAAACTTAAAGAAATATTGCTTTTTAGATAGTACAGAGTAGCTAGAGATCAGGAAGATAAAAAAAAATACCCCAAAATGAAGGGACTTGCCTTTTTTTTTTTTTTTTTTTTTTTTGACAGTGTGACCACTTTATTGCCAAACAGGCAAATGGTAACCAGGAGTGGACATGATTGTTTGCTTGAAAGCAGAATCTCACCAAGCAGACATTCAAAGCAAGCACCTTGCAGAAAAACATTTCAAATAACTCATGCATAGATTATTAAGCACTTTCCAACACAACAGTCTTATTTGCTCCACATTTTTCTGATGCATTGTCATCAGAATTGTCTAGATTTTGAGGGTAACCTCAAAAACACTACATTAATTAGTGTATTAATTAAAACCTTTATTAATTAAGTCTTTATTCACTTTAGTTCTTTGAAGAGCAAATTTTTCTTGCTTATTGGTTCTAAGGCTTAATTAATAAAAAAGAAACTGCAAGTATTTATAAAATAAATATAAAATTTAATGTCACAAATAAAAACTGGTGCTACACTGGTGTAACCAAAACAAAAATTAAAGAAAGGAAAAAAGAACATGAAGCAGATTTAAAATTCAGGAAATTTAGCACAGCACTATCTCATATCGCTCAAAGGGAATACACAACAACAGATCTAAACAACATAGAAAAAACTCAAATTATCAAAATAAAAGTTACGGTTTTTATTTCAAGGCAGTAGAAATAATTTGAGCACATGAAGCTGTTAATGATGCCACATATGTTTTAATTGACAAAAGATGCTACTATGTGGTACTTGAACAAGAATGAAACATCAGAACAGGCGATGCCTATGGTCACAAAAAGCACTTCAATGCAAAATTTTTAACTTATAGGTTTTTAAAGGTAGTTGTTTATATCATTAAGTACTTTAGACCTATATTCTTATATTATACACTGGATTCTCTTTTTATACAGTGGATGCATTCTTTGCAACACTGTAAAAGAAAACCATGTAAAAAAAAGTATGTTCAAATAAAGATTAATGATGGATAGATTTTATTTATGAACAGTCCAGTATGATAAATTTTATTGTATGAACCCATATGCCCATCCCATATACCACTCTGTAAATGCTAAGTTTTAAATGAATACTACAGGTATAAAAGCTCTTACAATAGAAATTTTAGTGTTATGCATTGGTAAAGTAAAAATCGAAAAATGTTTTTCATCATTATTTTTACGCCATGTTAGTTTGAAACCATGTAAAAAGAGTATCCAGTGTATTTATCATAAACACTTGTCAAGTTTACTGGAAAGTATTCATGCATCACTTGCCAGTTCATTTTTTGGCCACACCTCGGTTACCAAATACTCAACGGCATTTTGTTTTTAAATTTGTGAAACTGTGAACCATTATTTCAAAATTATTGTGTAATTCCCCCCCTCCCCCATTTTTACACCTCTTGAATAATCATGTTACACAAGGACGATTCATACGGGAAGAATATCATATGATATAATTAGTTATGAAATTTTGACAAAGATTGTCAAGGAAATTAGAGAACTCTTTTCCTCAATTTCTGCAGCCACCCTGTAGTGGCACTACCGATTCATAAAAATTTAAAAATTGCTAAAGTCATTAACTAATTAATTACTGAGTATATGCTTATGCCATATACATTAAACTAGTCTTTATATTTTATGCTTTTCAAAGGTTGCTGTGACCTACCTGCCTTTTTATAGTGCTGGTACGTCCTGCCCTTTATAGAAAGAAAATTCCTTCATCTTTAACAGTGGGATGTTGGAAAAATTATTTTCTTTTCAACAGAAAGTGCCATTTTTGATAAATCTACTCTGTGGATGTGGAAAGAAATGTAAGCACTGCATTAAAGCCCATGAAAGACTAAAACAAGGCACCAAAACGTTTTTTGAGAATTTAATTTCAGTTGTAGCTTGCTTGCAAGGTATGCTAACCACCTTACAAGCTGGACAAATTTAATCATAATTAGCCATCTATGGCTTGTGTATCTCTTTTCAAAGTTATAATGATTAGTGACATACCCAGGAAATTTTTTTGAAAGGAGATGGGGGAAGATATTGTTCAAATGTATATCAACAAAAATTTTTCATAATATAATTATCTGAAAATTTATGGAACTAATGTGAACATATTGGGAGTGTTGGGGATTCTGGTGACACCCCTGGTAATGATCACTTTGTAAAACTGTTTTTAAAGTATTTAATGAAAGCATTTAAATTGTCATGTTAAAAGTCTGATTTAATACGAGGTAATTTTTTTTTCTCTTGTGCACTTAAATATTTAAAATTTATAACAGTTTTTAAACTCATGAATTTTATGAACATCGGTTAACAAAATATTACTACAAATGTTAGATAATGCATATTAAAGCTTAAAATTCCCGGTCGCCAGTCGGCGATTAAACTTAAAAAACTGGCGATTTACGACATTCTGACTACCGGCCAGGCCAACATAATGGTGGAGCTAGAAAAATCTGTCAACAAATCACACATAGCAACTGCAAAATCAACCAACAAATCGCACATCACACCAGCAAAATCTATCAACAGATCGCACATACGGCACCTGCAAAATTCAACAGATCGCACCGTTTTCATCCCCCATGGACGAATTCTGCCGTGTGTTAACTCAGGGTTCGCACTAGACTGAGGGATTGCGCTATTCTCGCAATGCCACACAGAATCCCCCCCCCCCCCCCCCCCAAAAAAAAAAAAAAAAAATAAAAAAACAGTTGCGGGCTTTTCCCACGTGCTGTGTTGTTCAATTTTGATGAAACAGCTAAAATATTTAATGGGATAAAGAATCAAAAATATCATTAAATTCTATTGTTATCAAAATCATTTGTGTATGATATTGCTAATTTTGATATTTATTATCTGCTAAGCTCATTCTAGGCGAGGTCAGTGGTGCGCCGCGCCCCGATAATGAAAAACTAGAAGTTTTTTTTTAATCTCCAAGATAGTTTCTTTAGCGTTTTTATTTGTTTAACTGTTATTTGTTTGCTTACACATAATGTGTTAATGATACTTGTCAAATGAAAGGGAGGAATTTGCACAACTTTTATGGTAATAGAACTCGCCCGTGTTCTTTCCCTCTCCCGGAAGCGATCGGGAGGCCCAGTCCGGGTAGTAGCGGACAGTGATGAGAAGGGGGATGGAAATCAACTATGTAAAAATTAATTCATCTATAATTTTTATTATTAAAGGACCGATTTGTTTGAAAGTTTGGGGATCACGTTTAAATGCGAAAATTGATTCAGAGTCTAAATTTTAAAAAGACATCTTAATTTCTTCAAAAGTTACAAATTTATTGTCAAAAAATAATTTCTTTCCCCTTTCTTACTTTGTGGCTTGGAGTTACAGAATGCTTTGTGGTTTTCTTTCTGAGCTAGACGGGGAGGGATAGGCGGAGAAAGATACAGTTGATGTTCTTATCTCCTTTCAGGCTATTTCAATATTGCCACTTAATTAGGAGACCAGCTGATTGTTAATATCAACAGAATATTTATTATGGCTGCATGATAATCCTGAAAAAAATTTTAGCTATTGTTGTCCATTTAAAAAAAATTAATAAAGAACTGGAATTTGTAGTGGAATAAATATTGAATAACTGGTATAGATATTTATACCATTATATGGTTATTTTGAACAGAAGAGTTATTAATATTTTCATGCATTAACTATAATATTTTTAATTGTTTGAACTTTGCAAAATAGAACATGAAAATAAAACTAAAATAATTTTCTCAATAAAAAGACTTTTGTTCCTTAAGACTTCTGGGTATTTCATATTTAAAATCTTTACTCTTCCTTTATAATCTTACACCCCTCCCCCTCCCTACAACCAAATGCTCAGAAGTCTGGTGCACTTAACTACACAAGCAATGTAACAGACCCTGTGTCTCCTTGTCATGAAGTATGCAAAAGTGCTAGTGCAAATATAATGAGACGTTTCTTTGGTGAAGATGGGCCTGGAAAGTCGATATGTGTTCGCACTGCTGACATTTTAGATACAGCTTTCTTTCCATCTTTTACTGAGGAGTTAAATGAGTATGGAGAAAAAGAACTCTCAGAATTCTGTACAGAAAGAACACTTTCTGAGTGGCGGCAGCTGCGGACCATAATGTTCAAAAAATTTAAGCGACGGATCTCACTGCATTGCTTGACAAACTACAGACTGATAGTTTTAACAATATGCAAGTAATCACCCAGGTGATAAAAATAATCCTCACTCTCTGTCCCAGCAATGCAGAAGTGGAGAAAATTTGGAGAAGTGCTGTAAACATTCTACACGACCAGAGCATGTCGATGAAAAAAACTATGTTAGAAAACAGACTATGCATAAAATGCTCTAAGATAAAATTAGAAGATTTTGATCCAACTGCAGCAATTGAATTGTGGTGGAAAGATTCAATTGGAAGAAGATGCAATTTTAATGACTAAAATTGTATTGTAATAATGTATCTCTGCAGATAAATAACTGATTGCATTATTGCATAATATATCTTTGTAAATAAGTAACCAACTATAAGTGTATCGCTATCTAAAGGGGACATTGGAATCGACCACCATCCTCGACTGCGTGCCTAAAACAATTGCCCATTAAAGTTTATGAGTCTTCCGGCCAGTGGCTACTAACCAAAAATGGGAATTTTAAGCTTTAATGCATATTAATATTTCTATTACACATACTTCTCTATCAGACTTTAATCTGTTCTGAATCTAAGATAACATCAAGTAAAATCAGTTATATTTATTATTATTATTTTCTTTCTTTTACATGCTATGTTAAAATTATTATTTATTTTTTTTAGGTCAGCTTATTACAGATTAATTGAAGAGTGTGTATCACAAATAGTATTACATAAAAATGGTTGTGATCCAGATTTTAGGCATACAAAAAGATTTCAAATTGATGTTGAACCTTTAATAGGTAAAACTGCTTTTGAAAATTATCTGAAATCTAACTTGTAAATATTACAACAGTGGATTATCCAATAAGGGGCATTCAAAAAGTAAGTTACACTTGTTCCTCCACAATACCGTAGCTTGTCCAGACATCAGTTGAGTTCCACGACTTCCAACAGTATCAATTTCATTCGGATAGTGACGACTGTTGGTGCATAGTACAAGGAGGAAATGGCGCGTAAACTGAAAGCTTACTCCAACATTGAAGTACCCGGGACAGTATGTATTTTGTGAGCAAAACGCTTCACAAGTACAGAAATTCATCGTGAAATATTGAAAGTATACGAACCACATGCAATGTCACGTCCAGCCATCGTGAAATGGTACCAGCAGTTTGAAGATGGTCACACAGACTTAACCAATGCGGAAAGGGAAGGAAGGCCAGCAACAGTGAGCACAGTGACAGACATTATTCACCATCGCAAAGTGAGCATCTCATACATTGCACAGGAGTTTGGAATATCTGTTGGCAGTGCTCATTTCATCGTCCGTCACCAACTGGATTATCGCAAATTGTGTTCACGATGGGTTCCTTTTTCGTTGAGTTCAGAACACAAAGGAGCAAGGTTTGCAGCCTCCCTGGAATTCCTTCAGCATTATTTTACAGAAGGCAATCATTTCTTACGCTGCATCATTACAGGTGATAAGACATGGGTGCATCACTTCATCCAAGAAATGAAGCAAGGGTCGATGGAATGAAGACACTCATCATTGCCTGTGAAAACAAAATCCAAAGTTCTCCCGTCTGCTAGTAAAGTTCTGATTAGTATTTTATTGATTGCGAAGGAGTTGTCTACACCGAGTTTATGCAGAAGGGGACAACCATTAATGCTGAGTCCTGTTGCGAAACACTAAAATGATTGCACAAAGCAGTGAAGAACAAGGGGCATGGAAAGATAAGCAAAGGCATTGTTATCTTGCATGGCAATGCAAAACCTCACAAGGCATGCACAACACAGGATTTGGTTTGCAGCTTTCGTTGGAAGGTCTGGCAGCATCCACTGTACAGTCCCGACCTGGCACCCTGAGACTTTCATGTGTTCAGGAAACTCAAAGAGCATCTAGGTGGAAGCCAAGTTTCCAACGATGGCCAGGTTCAAACAGCTGTTCTAAACTGGCTCCGGGACCAAGGAGCGATATTCTATCGTCAAGGCATCGTACGATTGATGGAACGTTCTGACAAATGTAGACTTGTAGATTATGTAGAGAAATAGCATGCTATATGCGTGTCACATTGTATTATAACACACTCCTCAGTAAATTTTTTTTTTGACCTACATTATTCGAGTGTAACTTACTTTTCGAATGTCTCTTGTATTGTGACAGAATTTTCTTAATTTCCTTTTTTGGTAAAATTGCTTTTCACCTGTTTATTTATTTTCAATGTTGTTTATTTGTTGTGATGCTGTTCAATCACTCGAAATGTATAAGTTTTTCCAAATTTATGGTTTTCTTTCATTTTATTCAGAAACTATAATTGATAAAGCCAAACAAGAAGATGAAAGAGTCTCTGAAGAATTAAGCAAAAAGCTTGAAGAAGCTTTGACTGCAAAACAAGAATCTGAAGCCAAGCTTACTCAGTTAGAAGGTCGTATTAGAGAGTATGAAGCTGTGATTAATGAAGTCCAAAAAAGTGTAAATACCTAACATTTTATTCTACTTGCTTAAGCATTTTTAATCTTTATCAAAAATATTATTCAACAATCCTGACAAATTTCTGATTAAGAATATAACTTAAATAATACAAATAGAAATTTATGTAATTATTAAATTTTAAAAAAGGGGTATTCTGCCCATGTTTCTCATTAATCATATGCACTTGCTAAATTAAATGAATCATATACACTCACTAGAGCACTGTGTGGAAAACTTATTTTACTTTTACATCAAAATAAAATTTCAAGCATTGTTTTAAATGGACTCGCAAGTGAAAATTATTTTTGTCATGTGCATATAGCTAGAATTCAATAAAGCAATTTGTGGCGGCACAACATCGCTTTCAGGCACACAACACATTTTGAACATTTGACCAGCAATTGAAGGTTGGTCAAATGGTTACCTTTTAGCTCAGCTAGATTGCGCCTCATTCCACCACCCAGACTCCACAGGCTCTAAACGGGCTCCCGCCGCATTCTCTCCCTACATTGATGACTCTGACAATGAACTTGCATTCTCCTTCTCGCCAATAGTGACAAATGGTACCTGCACCGACCTCTCCCATCTCTTGCTCGGCTCTTTCAAAAGTCCAGAACGCGCAGCAGCAACCTCACAGTAGGCTACGAGTGGCAGTGACCTCACAAAAACCCACAATGAGTGGCAGCGACCTTATTAAGTATATAACTAGTGGCAACATTCCATATTTGGAACATCATTCGCCAGCCTCCGACTGACTCTTTAGTGGTTGTGGAGGGGGGGGGTGAGTGTGACAGCACGAGGTCGCTTTCACGCACACAACACCGGCAAGTGAAGGCCAGTCAAATGGGTACCTTTTGGCTCTGCTGGATTGCGCCTGATTCCACCACTCAGTTTCCACAGGTTCTAAACCAGCCCCTGCCACATGCTTTCCCTAAAAATAGTAATGCAAGTGTTGCTAAACTGTGAGAAAATATTCATGTATTAGGAACATTAAATATTATTCTGCAGCACTGTGCTGCTCTCATCATTGAGTAGAAAAAGTTAATACATGAAAAGTTTTATCTTAATACATCTTTGTGGGAAATGCATACATAGATATCTGTATTAGTAAAGAAATGCGAATTATAGTATGTGAAAATGTACTTTTCCTTGTAAACTGAACTAGTATTATTAGCACAATAAAATCTTATTACAACGTCACATCTATAAATATATTTCGATTAATGATTAAATATTTTATCAAGTTAGATTGTTAGTATGAATTTAGTCATAGTGAAATTTTAATTGAACAAATATTTCAGAATTATGAATTTGATCTTTGGTCCCTTAAAAATATTTATAAAGATTTTACTGTAATTTTAAAACTTATTTGAAATGAAGGATTTTTTGTATTGTTCTACTCACAGGGTGGCCATCAACCAGAAAATGTAAGGGAATTTTGTTAAGAACTGAAAATTGTTTTTAGCTGATATGAAAAGGGACCTTTCATGTCCTTTGAAACACATGTGTAAAAGGGTTTGTCTTCAATCAACCTTTTTGAGTAGTTTATTTTATAGGGGAAAAAGTTATCAATTTTTGATTTTTTTCTCCTTGCAGCATTTTTTTTTTTTTTTTAAATAGTAAAATTTACCCTAAAAATTGTGTTTCAACATTGACACTTTTTTTTCTTCATAGTTTTCTCTTTATTATTGCATTAAAAAGAAATAATAGTATTGGTTTAATTACTGCTAACATTGTTTGTTTACTCTCCAAAACTTTTAAGATGCAATTTACTCTAAATCCATTTGCTAAGTTATTCCAATTCTACTTACTTCCTAATTTATCTGAAAGGTTAACTCAAACTTGTATAAGTATCAAGGAATCTACAAATGATAGTCTGTTTACTGTGCATTCTGATTTGGAATGGTATGGAATATCAGGGAGTATGCAAATGATAGTTTTGAGGCCACTCTGTACAATAGATTTTTTTAGACTACAAATTAATAAAAAATAACAACTCTTATAGTTTCATTATTTGTAACACCTCTGACCACTGTACTAAAATAAGTCAGTTAAAAAAATTATCTAGCATTTTTATCTTAACCCCTTAACTGTCGTATTATTTTCAAGAAAACAGTTGCAAAATTAGCTATTTTTTCGCACAGAAAATTGTATAAAAGTAAGTGCGTGTACAATATATGCATTCATTTTAAGGTTTTGGATATTTTTTTAGCATGAAAGAAAGAAAAAAAAATGTTACATTTCTAGGAAAAGCCATAATTCAGGGTTATTGTGACTGAATGTGTGTTTTGTAGTAAGTAGGGAATCATTAAAAAAATATATATGTTTTATACACTAAGGGAGAATTTTATTGAACTTGCTTCGTAAAATAAATATTGCACAATACGTATCACAAATACACATATTTGAGTACTGCTACCATCTATTAAAAAATAAACTATCTCCGAATTAAGTTAAAAATAGTCTGGTATTGTCATCTGTTGTGTAAAATGAGATATAAAAAAAATCTGTGCATTAGAATTGAAATGCTCTTATCTTTCTGATGCATAACATTGGAACACTATTTCCCAGAAATATGACAGGCATGAGAAATAGAGGGAGAAAGCTTAGCCCGTGATTTTGATGGAAGCGAGGCTTAAGGGGTTAATAGACAATCAGACTCTAATGCCTAGCTCCACACCTTATCTCTTCAGCCTTAACCTTAGTAACTCCAATGTTCATCCTAGGCATTTTTCGAAGGGCGCTGCACCCTGCCCACTTTTTTAATCAAAAATCCCACCCTACTTGCCTTTTTAAGAAAAAATCGCTGCCCTTTTGCATCTTAAAAACAGATAGGTTTTATCTTATGTAACAGGGTTTAAAATTAGCGATCATTAGTCGTATTTTGTAACTGTTAATTTCGTTATGACAATCAAGTTTTAATTTTGAAAAAAATTCCTTAAATTTATTAAATTTTGAGAAATTTTCTGTTTGTCAGTAATGCAGTTGGGAATGAGTGATCACAAGCAGGGGTGTTCATGGACCAGGAATTTCCAGATTTTTTGAGCAAGTCATTACCAGAATTCTGAGTTTTTTTATTACCAAAAAGGATAAACTGTACTGAAAATCATGCTTAAGCATTCCAGTTTCGATCTTTTCCCATCCTTTTTGTGAAAGACTATAAGTTGTAATTAATTTTTAATATTAAATTTACGTAGAAGATCTGCATGAAAAATGTACTTGTGAATTACTTATTTGCAATAGTGAAGGTGATAACTTACTACTCCTCCTATTCAAATGCTTTATTTTTTTTTTAAATTAGTTTGTGTATAGGCATTATGTTACATCTGGTGTCTGAGTAATTATTGAATTCTTTATTCCAGGGCAAACTACCACAGTTGCCATCAGGTATGTCTGCATTAACAGGAGGCTCGATTCCTCCACCTCCTCCTTTACCTCCTGGATCTGGTATGGCACCTCCTCCTCCTCCACCACCACCACCTGGCTCCGGATTTCCACCACCTCCTCCTCCTCCACCTCCAATGCCTGGGGGTGGGCCACCTCCACCACCCCCGATGCCCGGGAGTGGGCCTCCTCCACCACCACCCCTGCCTGGAATGGGTCCTCCACCACCCCCTCCTCCTCCAGGATTAGGTGGAATGAGATTTCCTCCGCCACCTATGGGAGGGTCATCACCCAACCCACCTCAAGCGCACATCCTCCCATATGGTATGCAGCCAAAGAAGAAGTATGTGTTAGAAACACCCCTGAAACGTGCCAACTGGAAGAAGGTTGGAATACATACTTACATTTTTTTTTTTTCAATTTGTTTCATTTGGAGTTGTTTTTGAAAAGTATAAATAATTCACAAAATAAACAAGTTTCATCAGAGACTGAAAACATTCAGAATATCCCTTCATATGCTGTATTGCTATGTATTCTTACAAATAATAGGAAGGCAACAGGATTTTTCATTAAAATTTTTAAACATGCAATGCTTTAATAAGTGTGTTGTGTTTTCTAGTGTTTACACGTGAAAACTGAACAGCCAATAAATATATTCTATTGAATTGATTTAACCCCTTGGGTACAGATTTATTTGTACAAATTCTTGTGTTTGGAAAAGATATCATGCCTAGATCTAGGCACAAAGTGGCTAAATTGGCAACTTTGACTAGAAGAAACGTCCTCCCACAAAGGCTACAAATCACTCTGGCCATGAGCAAGAATGTTCATGCTTAATTTTGTCCTGATTTCAATGGCAAAACGTACTTGTCGTCTGTAGTGCATGATGCAGCACAGTCGTCAAATGTACCCAAGGGTTAATGTACCACTAAATGCAAATTTAAACTTTTATGCACATTGAACATTCATTTTAGCATTCTTAAAAACATAGAAGAGCTGCCAAAATCTGTAATATTACCTCATATATGCAACTACATTATTTATTATTTTGCCGTTCGTTTTTATGAGCCTGTGTAGACTGTGCTCAAATAGTTCATAAAATCAAAAAGTTCGTAAACGCAAGTTATAAAATAGTCTATGGAAGTGTATTCAGGACTACTCTCTTGTTCATAAAATCACAAGTGTTTATAAAAAATAAATTCTTAAAAATTCCTCGGCTGTAATTGTTCGCTCTCATAATCGCAAAGACTAACACAGATATATCTGTTAACCCTTTGAAGAGATACCATGGTAAAAATAATTCTGACATCAATTTTACCACTAATAATTTTTTACTGGAAAGTTATGTTCTTGATTCAAAAGTAATTTAGTCATACTTAAGTATTTTATGAAAATGAAATTTATTCATTGGGAATCAGAAATAGGGAGACAGTCTAATACCTGTGAGCCAGTCAAAATACCACAGTTTTGTGTTCTCACAATGAGAACACTGCAGTAAAGGATTAACAAAAAGCATAGTTGTATGCAAAATAGGTTATGAACAAAAGCTTGTTTAATATGATTTATAATTTGATAATGCATTTTTAGATCATAAAGATTTTAGCTTTATAAAACACTCCTTGTCGTTCAAGCCTATGAAAAAAACATTACTACAGAACCCCTTAGAAAGTTCTCTTACCTAGGCACCCCACCCCACCCTACGCAGATCATCCAAGTGTAGCATTGCCTTAACCACACAAGCCAAATCTATATTACTAAAATAACTTTTTGAAAAGATATTTTGTTGCTGAATTTTATGCATTGCTATCAAATAATCTTTCTTCATTAGTTTCTATTTAGATTCTCACAATTTTAGGGCTTTAAAATATAAAATGATAGTTTGGTAAGAGAATTATCCAAATTGTGAATAGACTTTTTAGATTAATTGAAGGCTTCATTTATTGAAAAGTATAAAATAGTGCTACATTTTAAATGTAAAATAAAGTTGGAGAAAAAGCAAACCTTTTAAACTGAACTATCAGAAAGGAAAAATTTCTTGTATAATTTTTAGAATAACTTTATTCAGGTAATTAATTTTTAGCTGGAATAAATAAATCTGTACACCTCTTTTTTTTTTTTTTTTTTTTTTTTAGAATTCTAATGACAATATTTGGTTTAAAAAAAAAAAAAAAAAACTCCTAGATTTTAACCTACATATTTTTTTTTCTTTCTTTCATTTTGTGTGTTTTATATTTCAGATTCCTCCCCAAAAACTTTCAGATAAAGCATTTTGGACATCTGTAAATGAAGAAAAATTAGCTAGTGATGATATTTTTGAAATGCTTGCTGCCAAATTTTCATCCAAACCGCAAGGTAAAATTAATATTCTATAATGCATTTCTGAATGTTTGATATTGAGTAAATGGTGTCTAAAAGCATTTGGTGAAAATGGTTTCTTTTGAGAGCACTAGAAGGGAATTGTGAGTGTATCTTTAAAATATTACAAGTATGTAATTATGTTATAGTAATGTATTCAAAAGCGTTTTCACAATTCTGAAAAGTCAGGGAAATAATGACAATGTGTGGAGTTTTTCACTGAAAAGCCAGTGTTGTCTGCTTCTAAGCATGTTGGCACTAAAAGGACATTTGTTTTCCCAGTCTTAAGCTATATTTATGGTTTAAATTGAAATAAAAAATGTAATATATGTGTGCATGGTCAAATAGCATAGAGGTATGTGCATGTGCCTTGCATGGATACATTTAAAAAAATCTTGGAAATAGTTTTATGGTAATTCCGAACGGGGGGGGGGGTTGAGGGGTTTTTTTTTTTTTTTTACAGATGAACAGTTATTTTGAAGAAATATTTTTTAAGTCACTATAGCTTGTGTTCCATACATCTGCACTTATGCATGTATTGATATTCACACTACATATTCTGTTATCAGGGGCTATTACGAGTTTACAAATTGTTTTGAATTAGAGTGAAACCTCCTTTAATGACCACCTCTGAGCTACAAAAGCAGGACACATATCAATGTTGTGGAACATGCGCCATAGGATTAATAGTTGAGCAACCCTCTGAACAACAGATTCCAAGTGACGGACACCCATTGATATCATGATAAAATTTTGTGTCACCCAAATGTACTTTACAATTTTTCTTCAACCCAATTGTGCTTTTCAGTATTTTTTCAACCAAAAATTTGGACTATTAGTTTATTTACCATAACTGCAAGATGCTCATACTACTACTAATATCGCAACATATTACAGTGTTCTTAGAAACTTTCAATACAAAATTTTGGTGTAAGCAAAAAGAATGCTGAGTTATAGGGGAAATCAATACGTATTATTTCTTTGGAAAAAAATATTCTCCTTAAAAATGAATAATTGATTTTTTTATCTAAATCAAAATAAGTGAGATTTAGTGAAGATAAAATAACATATTTGTGTCCCTATTATTAACTGTGTTTATTCTGGTATTTTTAAACTATTAAACCTCTAAACAACAACCACTTCCAAAGAATGGTCACATTTGGATAGTCACACATCCAAAGAATGGTCACATGTGGATAGTCACACTTGTGGCCTTTTGCAGAGGATTCACTGCATGTTCTCAGCTTTTTATCTGACTCGGGCAATGTGTTTAAGACAGGAGTGCACAACCTTTTTCAGACTTTGTGCCACAAAATCAATGGATACTTTACCTAGGGCAAACACAGCAGTGGCAGTGTAGTTGTTAATACATATGCTTTTTCTTTTTTTTTTTATGTGGGTGGGGAGGGGGGTTGTTCACATGATCAAAGTAAATATACCACTTTCATGAAGAAATGAAAAATTTTGAATATACAGCCTTGCCAGCATGGGAATTAAAAAAAAAAAAATGCAATTTGTTCATAGAATAGGCTTCATATTAAATACTACAGTATTTAATAGAAAACTAAATTAGAAATTTTTTTATCAATTAGAAACAGTAAATCAAATTTTTTTTTTCGCAATTTTACCTGTATTTGTATTGTATTCAAAGGAGCAGTCACATATTTATTCCTCCCTTTTTTATATAAACTGGAAGTGCTTAATTTCCAATTTTTCTCCTTGCAAATCTGAATACTTACTCACATTGGGGAAAAAAAAAAATTTCTTTTGCAGGGATGTGCCAGCTGCTCCAATTGTGCCAAATCAATCCTAATGTGCCAATCTACTACAAAAAGATCGTTTTGGGACATTTTTGCTCAAAATTCAGCAAAACTGCTACATTTTTAATTTTTCCATATACTTTGAAAATGTTTAAATCTCCCGAGTTATTACAAAAATCATCACATATTCTAATTTCAATCTTTCTCTATGATCTTAAAAATAAAAATTTATTTCATTTTTTATTTATTTATTATTATTTTTTTTTGGGGGGGGGCATTCCTTTGTTTAAACACCTCCAATGCCTTAAGAGTAAAAATTGGCCCCTGTTTTAAATTGAATTTTATATAAATTGATAATTTTTTGTAAGTCGCTGATGGTAGTTAACCCATTTGGACCCAGATATTTTCCCAACTTTCTTCCATTTTTGCTAATACCAGCAATAATAGTTAAATTTCTAATGTCAGCTTCTTGAACAATGATTTCTTTTAAAATAATTATGCATAAAAATTGAAATGTCAACATCCTACTGGGTCATGTTAAAGTATTTTGTAGAGTTGCGGTTCAATATTGGTGGATAAAGACTAGGAAAAATAAGTAATATTTTTGACTCATAGCAAAAGTGCCATCCCAAAAAAGGGACGCTAGGCATAAATGGGTTAATCTAGTTTAGTAAATATTGGATGTTTGATTTAAAATGGCCATTTTGTATAGCAATATATAAAATAACTGAATTTTTTATTTAATTCATAATCATCTGACTCTTGTCCCCCACTTCTCCCTCAAAAAAAAATAGTTTTTGTTATTAGTTAAGAGTTTTTAAGAACCTCCTTAATTTTTATTTTTTAGATTGGCATTCTTTAATGATTTTTACCTTTCCATCAAAGAATAAATTTTGTATTTCAAAATTGACATTCTTGTGCTCCAAAAGTGACTTTTTCGTGCTCCAAATTGCTCCAGAAATCTGTTCTTCGTGCTCCAAAAATGTTTTTCTTTGTCTTGCTCCAAAATCTAACTTCAGCTGGCACATCCCTGCTTTTGTTCAACAGAAAACAAATATGTGTGGTTTTTAACAAAATACATTTAAGTATTCGTGCATTAATAGCTTCCAAAAATATGAATTCAATTGCTCTAAAACATTCTTTATTAAAATACTAAACTTAACAACTGGTAAAACAATTAAAACTTCTAAAATTAACAAATGTTATATTACAATATGAGCAGCCAACATGCTGCAATCACACACTAACTAAACAAACTCAAATACAGAACAAAATTTAAACTTGTGAGCTGCCAGCTCTCAAAGCATGTTTCTGTTAACATACTGTGCCTGGGTTTGGATTCAAAATTAATTTTCAAATACGAAATATTCCCTGCCGATTGAATTTACAAATTCAATATGTTTAACTTTAAGCACTTTAATAAACCATGCTATTTACATGCATGCATACACAATTGATTAATAAACAGGTAATAAACATACATCTCTAGCGGATCTTTTGAATATACTTCCCTTTGCCAATCGTATATCAACAACCCATATTTTACCATCACTGCTTTTAAATACCTCATTGATCCTCCCAATTAACCATTTCATTCCTGGCAAGTTATCTTCCTTGATTTATACCAAAGACCCAACACTCACATCATTTTTGCTGAACTGCCATTTATGGCATTCTTGCAGATTATTCAAATAGCAGGGCTTCCACTTGGTCCCTTTTTTCTGTAAAAATCCGTTTTTTGGTGCCAGTTCCATTTTGGTCCGTTTTAGGCTATTTTGGTCCATATTGGTCCGTTTTTTTTTTTTTTTTTTTTTTTTTTTTTTTTTTTAATTTTAATGAAGAAGAATAATTGTGTATCGTCGATCTGAGATCTGAGATCCAAGAGATCTGAAATCGGCAGAATGACAATTTTTTCATTGTTGATTAAACCATTATCTTTAGTTCATCTTCACTTTGAAGCGGCGCACAGCTACAGCTTACCGGGTTGCTACGATGTGACGTAGGTCGACCGACCTACGTCACATCGTAGCAACCAGTCCGGCAATACTTTTTTCCAGAACACACTAACGTTCATCTAAGGACGGTGATTGGCGGAATTTGTGGCTTTGTCCGGGTACCAATTTCGGATCCGTGCACGCTACATCTAGCCTTCCTTGAATTAACATGTAAGTACTACCTTGCATTTGTCAAGGTACACAAAGTATTTCTTTGTAGTGCCCCCTACTACGACTCTTTAAAAAGCATGACGCCCGACAACCTTTCAGCAATTGGCATCCCTTTTTTTACCCCCTTTGCCCTGGTATGTCCAAGTTTTCACTCGAAAACTTGCCATTCCCCCTGCCCCTTCCGTTACATGGATCATCGCAGTCAAGATTATCGATTGTTTTACGGGCCCTTTTACGAAACAATTTCTATTAAAATGATACCGTGACAAAAATATGATCGACGGAAACGACCCTTAACTAAACACGATGTATAACTGTTCTTTCACAAAATTCCAAGCCACGCTATCAGACATTTATCGTAAATGAAACCCGATAAAATTTCCTTTTAAAAATAAGTTACTTTTTTCCTAATTGAATGCTTATCAGAATCGGAGAGTGACAGTCATCGCTTATTCATTTCATCTGTTTTCTTTCGTTCGCGTAACTCAAAAAGAGGCACCTCTGGTTTGTTTATTTTCACCTAATGTAGCAACAAAAAACTAACATAACTTTCAGTTGGGGGTTAGAAAGGGATTCAAAGTAACTTCACCGCCTATCCTACAATGTGGGTGTTATATTTGAGAATTATTTCACAATCATAATTCTAGACTTCAGCTTTTTGGTAAAAACTGTCAGTATAAATAATGGCAGCTTCTGTAGTTTATAACTGGCTGTTTTACGCACTTGCAAGTTTTTGTTTTTAATGATTGCTTAGTATAATCATTATCTGGCCTTCCTAATTCAAATTATCTATAGTTATTAAAGATATTTACAAACCATTAGGGAATTACGAATTCATTTAGAAATGAAAAGTGCCTTTTTGCGAGTTAAATTGCACTACTTCATGACGTCCATTGATCTGAATGTATGTGTCTGACTATAAGAAATGAACGCTTAGGAATAAACTCTAACGATTTTCAGATTGCACCAAACCAGTTCTGAATATTTTCTATATGGTACACAAAATTGCCTTTTTGCGAGAACAAAGTATCCCTATTTTTAAATCCCCTCGGCTGCATTTGCGTACTCCATTGGTCTTTGTTCATGACGAACATTGTTGATTTTCCACAACGGACAGCTGTCATCAACTTTATGCTTTCCATAAGACTTATTATGCTGGAATAAATCTTGAAATATTTATTTATTTGATTTTATTTTTTGGTATTAATAGATCGCAAGAAAAGAATTTCTAAATGAATGCTCGCCACTCGTCGGATTTTTATTCTCAGAAAGAGAGCCCTTGCAGGTGTCTGCTTCAAACTGCAATCTTACACATTGTCATAATCCCCGTTTGAAAATTTCCATAACAGATAATTACTTTTGCTAATTGGTCAAGTGGTACTAATACCCTTTATCAATGATCCAGCTCTCCCCCTCCCTGCCATGCCGACATCGATCTTAGAGTTTAGTTGACTCCTGTCAACAACATTTGTTTTAATGCCCCGTTTCTGTTTTACTTTCAATTAATATAAACTTTGTGTAAAAAAAGGAAAGAGAGTGGGGAAATAAACTGTGGCGACTGGTACATAAATTTGCAGTCTCCAATTTCAAAAATGCAGTCCGCGAGTGGCGACCGTTAATTTTGACCTTTAATAATAAGGCCTGTGCAAAGTGGAAGTTTTTTTTTTTTTTTTTTTTTTTTTTTTTTTTTTTTTTTTTTTTTTTGAGGGGAGGGGTCGCCGATCAGCAGATTTCAGTTTTTACTTATTTTTTTAAATTCTGCATATTCAGCAAATTGTATTTGAGTTTTGTATGAGTCTACAAGAATGTAGTTTAAGCTTTGTTTAGTTATTATAAAAGCCAGGATTTCATCTAATTATGTGTGTTAGTAATCATTTCCAGAAGAATGTTACACATTTGATTAATGAAATCTTTCAATTTTATTTCTTTGTGAACAATAAGTGTGTATTAGGGAACTGAATAAATTATGCAGTGGAACTCTGAATTTTGTATTTTTCAAAATATTCAATTCAAAAATAATGTATGAAAACTTAAAAGTGGTTTAGTGAAGTTTTATATTATTCATGTGAGAATATTTTCATTCTGTTTACTTCAGTGACATAAGAAGTAGGAGATGTAAAATTGAGGTTGTATTTCAGAGGAAATTTTTTATTTCTTTAAAAATAACCGTTTATTAAATAGTTCCTTTTTGGTCCCTTTTCTTAAAGGGGTGGTCCCTTTTTCCCCTTTTTTTTGATAGAAAATTTGGCGGGAGCCCTGAAATAGTCTCGTTTCCACTCTTTTCAAATGCTCTGAGATGCTTTGGAAATTTTTTCCCATTTACTTAATCAATTATTGTTAATATCGGAAAGTTAGGGTTCTGGAATAGAAGTGATAAGGCTTCCAATAAGAAAATGTTCTGGGGTGAGGGTTTAAAAATTATCAAATTCTGCTGACAATGGGGTGAAGGGCCGGGAATTCAAAACCCCCAAAATTTCTGCCAAAATTGTCAAAAACTCTTCGAATGTAAAATGGGAATTCCCCACAACGTGTTTTAAAGGATAAACTTAAATAATTTTACACCGGCTTCATACAAACCACTGAAATTTGGGGACCTTGGTGGACCAGTCAACACCGGTCTCTGTGTAAAATTTAGCCAAAGGTTCATTCGGTGCATTCTCAATTTTTAGGAGTTGCTTTAATACTGAATGAGCCCTGACGAAATTTCTCTCATTGTCAGCAAAGATTTTAGAAGGTCTACCTCTTCCAGAAATCAATATTTTTAAGCTGGCAATGAATCCAGCTGATGTCAAGTCACTGGCAAAATCCAGATGTATTGCTTTAGTGCTGAAGCACACGTAAATTGCTACATATATTTTATTAAGTACCCCCTTTCTTTGTCCCTTTGCATAAAGAAGACCACAGAAATCAATACCAGTGATGGTAAATGGAGAAGTTGGCTCAACACCTTCCCGTGGGAAATGACCCATTAATTGTTGGCCCAAGATTGGCTTACTCTTTGTAACACAATTGTGTACTACTGATCTACACAGATTCTAGCCATTTAAAGGTCCATATTTTTGACGGATTAGGTACAACAAAGTTTGTGCACTGGGGTGTTCAAATGCATTAAATGAAAATACTGGATAACCATTTTTGTTATACGGCACCTTTGTGGAAACACAATAGGATGCTTGGCATCATCATTAACAGAAGAGTTTGTCAATCTCCTACCAACATGTATAATACCATTTTTGTCAAGAAAGCAATTAGAGGTCGACAATTTATTTTTCACTTTACATTTCCTTCTTTACAATAGAACCTATCTCATCTGAATACACACTTTCAGCTCTTTTTAGAAGAAATAGTTCTGCATTTTTCAGTTCTTGACCATTCATATAACCAGTCAACCTCTTCCCTAAATTTCTGCAGTTAAAAATAAATATAAATACATAAACAATTCGAATTAAGTTTGAAAAAGTTATTTGTTACACTTAGAAGACTGTTGAAGAAAATCTGTCGATTCGTCAGGGCAAGGCATGTGTCTCAATCCACAGAGCACCTCAGGAACACACCGATCTATAGTTATCCTCAGGAACTCTGTCGTTACACTCAAATGTGGAAATTTCATCTTCCCTAAAGAATTCTGGTTCAGACCACCAGGATTCATTTGTCAAAAAAGTTTCTGCTCTAACACCTCTAGAAACAATATCGGCAATGTTCATTTTTCCTGGTACGTGAAACCAAGCTTTGGGATCGCTCAGGGTCTGAATTTCCTTCACTCAGTTGGAGACAAACTGCTTCTACTTTTGGTGAGGTCCCTTAATCCAAAACAATACAATCAGAGAGTCTGTCCAAAAATAAACCGTAGGCACTCCCTTTCACTTTAAACATTCTCTACTTAATTTGCAAGTCTGGCTGCCAATAACACACCCATCAGTTCAGGTTTCGCCAAAGTTAGTTTTTTTAATGGAGCAGCACGGCTCTTTGAGGCAATGAGTTTCACCGATGTTTTACAATTACTTTTCACTTTCAAATAGATAGCCATACCAAACACTCTTAAGCGAAAATCTGAAAATCTTGGATTTTCAAAAGTTGAATTAAGGATCATTCCAAGAATTTTCAGACTCTGAAACATCTTAAATTTATACCTCTACTGAGTATACAACTTAAGAAATTTGGGTGCTAGTGCTGCATCCCACTTACATTTTCTAATCCGCAATTCCTGCAAAAGACACGTTAGTCAGATAGTAAAAAGTCTCAGAAACCCAAGCACATCAAACACTTTTCCTGTCATCTGTAACACTACTCTTTTCGTGATGGAATCTTCAGGTTTGAAGTTCATCAAATGCTCTATTTCCTAAGTAATGTAATCCTGTTTGACATTCCACGGAAGGCCGAGAACTTTATGCATCTCATTCAGGTTGTCATTCGAATGAATTGGATGAGTTCTGTATCCATTACTTTTCCATTTTCCCACCAACTCTTCACTGTTGGAGCTCCATATGCGTAAATTCATTCCTGCGTCAGCCATAATTTTCCTGGCCTCAAACAACATCTGAAAAGCAAACAAAACATCGTTGAGTGCTCCAACCAGATCATCCATGTAAAGACAAGTGTCGAACATCTCTACCATAGCAGGATATACATTGTGAAACTTTTTAATGGTGTAGTTCAAAAAAAGCATGTGATTTTGGTACATAAATACAAATAAACTAATTATGTCATGCATTTCAAAATTTTTAGAATGCCTCTTTACAAGCTGTACTATACACAGCAATAAGCAATAAGCTCTTATCAGTTGCAAGACTTTCAGAAAAAATTCTTAAAAATCAACAATTTAGTAGGATGTGTCACTTTCCACAAATTTTTTGCTGTGCAATTCCATGTTACATATTTTTTTCTGAAAGCTTTATAAAAGGCATTGCTGTTTCAATTATTACACACCTACACAGTAAATACAACTTACAGTAAATACAACTTATAAAGAATTATCCTGAATTTTTTCGAGTCCTGGGACAATTAGTATATTTCAATTTGTGTACCTAGACCTTGAGGGAGATTTTGTTTCTTCAAACTACACCCTTAATGTGCTCTTTAATGGTAGCAGACAGCAAGAATGGGCTCACATTGACTCCGAAAAGCGCATGACAAAATCAGTAGACTTGAATTTTCCTTGAATTGTGCGCTGCAGGATTAGAAGTTGGAAACAAAAACCTGACTGCATTTCTGTCACTAACATTTAATAATATCTGCAGAAATGCCTTCTCGATATAAGCAAGAATAATGATTTTGCTCAAGTGAAAAGCAGTGTACAAGCAGTGATTAAGTGACATTTTACCCTCTGCATGTGCACTTGCGTCGAATACCATCCGACTACATGAACTAACAGAATTTCTATATACCATAGAGAATGGCAAGTAGAATAGAGGCTTATCTTCTTGCACTTTGTCCTTTGAAACTTTTTCAATTATTTCCAGTTTTTTTGTAATTGTCCAGAATTTCTCTGTATTGCTTATATTTTGCAGGATTCCTCTGAAATTTTCTAATTAAATGGCCCAGTCGCCCCCTGGCTATCAAATAGTTGTCTCCTAACTCTTTAAAATCTCTCTTCCATAGCAACCCAACATTCTACCTTCCCTCCTTGTAGCATACAGAACTTTTAAAAAGGGTCATGCCCTTATATCATCCATATTAACATCTTGTGAAGCGCCAATTGACTCCATTCCCAAAATCTCTGCAAACCCCCCTCCATGCAATCCTGTATAAAATAACATTGAGAAGCATGTGGGTATGGAACTGGAATAGAGCCTATCACCATCCAACCAAAAACCGCCTCACCAAAATGACAGTGTTGCCCAGTAGTTTAATTTGATTTCCCCAGAACAATTCATAAAATACCTCATCCCAGCAAAAGTGATATCTTTTGAGGCATATAAAACTGTGGGTTTGTATATTTTAAATTTTCAAGTAGGTTCAAATGGGAAATGTCAATTTTTTCACACGGAACATTTCCTATAATTTCAGAATTAAAAATTCAAGTTCCTTACTAAATGACTTATTATCATTAGCCATATTGATGCAAATCATTTTAACAATTGGAACTACAGTATTTTTCTGTCCAATTAAATTTGCTCTGCAATTTAGTTTTTGAAAACCTAACATATTTGCTGCTGCTTCAGAGATAAGATTTTTTGTTGAACCTGAATTGCATAAAGCTATAAGTTTCACTCACAAACCATCTGATCTAAATAACCTAACTTTGATTGTGAACAACAATATGTTTTGAATATTATAAAATGAATACAAACAAGGAGCTTTCTGATTATCACTCAAATCATCTAATATTTGTGATTCAGTGACGTCCCCCCTCCCTCCACCTCTTTCATACAGTGGGGAGGGTAAGTTCTGCTCACTTACACTCTGCTTATTTTTGGATTCAAAAGAAAAATTTGCTCTTTGTAACATTGTTGAATGCTTACAATTAATTGCATGTTTTACATTTTAAGTGCATCTTTTTATAGTTCATTTTTGAATGGAATCCCAGACAGTTAAAGCACAGATTAAATTTCAGGCAATTTTAAGTCATTCATCAGTACACGAGTCTATAAATTTCTTATACCTGAAAATGGATGAGATTCGGAACATCCTAGCAAACAATTATTTTTATCATTTTTTACAACAAAAATCTTGTATTTGGGAGAGAGGGTCGCATCAGTTTTCATGTTTTCCTCGTGTATACCTAGTGACATTTTCCAAAACCTAACATCTTTTAATCAAAAACTCTAAATTTATCCCAACTAGGGACCTCAGAGCCCAATTCCATTTCAATTAATTTATGTGTGTCGCTATCAACCTTTTGATTAATTATATAAATTTATTATTATGGCTTCAAATAGTTTATTAGACTAATAGTTTTAAGAACCTCAAGTTATTTCCTATTCTACCCAGCATGTGCTTTAAACTAGTTGTGGATTCACATTTTATCTTTGAACAACTAAAAATTTCCCCAATATGACTCATGATAAGTAACCTAGTGTTTTCAAATCTCTTTTCCAGTGCTTCAAATAGACTATTATATGTATCGTTTAAACTGCCTAGCATTACCGTAGCCCTGTAGAAAAACTAACTAAGTCCTATACACATCAAAATCAATACCGGTCTTACGAAGGTGGTTTATAACATATATACTACCCAATTTGAGCTCAATAGAATGTACCATTTAGGAGCTATTGTATTCACTCACATACACACATACATCTCCTAAAACTAGCATAAATGAATTCAGAAGACCTCAAAACATGTAAATACACCATCGAATTTTTTCATGATTACAATACTTTTCTTACATGGTACATGTTCGGAAAATAATAATCAGGTTGAGTACAAAATAAAAAAATACATTTAGTTTGAGATATAGTTTCTAAATTTTTTTTTGAATATATATTCAATGTACAAAACAAAAGGATATATGAGTTAAATGGTCAAACTAGATAAAAAGTTCTCTAGCCTTCCAATATTAAAACTATTATGTACTTCTCAAAATGTTTTAAGAGAATTCCATCTTTTTTAAAACGTAATGATATCTTATACTCTGTATATATATACTAATATATGTTGGAGATACCAGCATCATACACATGGTTTAAGAGCTGGGTTATTATTTGCACAATTTTAAGTAATTAACAAATTATCTACAAATTAAAGATGAAGTAAACATTACAGCTTAGAGCACACAATGTCTTCGCTCTTGTATGTCAAATATCTGTCAGCCGTAATCTCTGTGAGTACAGTTGTTGCACACCTGCAGGTGCTTTGGTCGGAAGTAAATCTCACTTATACACTGTGTGGCATTGAAAATGCAACACCAAGAAGAAGTGGTCAGAAAATTATGCAAATATCAGGGTAAATGCACCTTGCCGAGTTATGCTAATGATGTAAAATTGGCAGCTCGCCAGTGCACGTGGAAAAGATATACGGGAAGGAACCAGTAGAACGGACAATTTTGCTAGAGAAATATCTAGAGAACCCATGCTGCTAGAGAAATTGTCATAAAAATTTTATTCTTGTCTCAGAAGACATGTGTAACAAGAGAATGCCATGCTGCCATCAATTACTATCGTCAAATCGTCAGTTCCAGCAGACTGCCGATTTTACGAGGGGCATGGTGATCGGCCTGAGAAGGGCAGGTTGGTCCATTCTGCAAACGCACACCTGGATGTGTCCACTGTACACCAGCTGTGGCGAAGATGGTTGGAACAAGGAAATGTGACTTGTTTAAGGGGTGCTGGTGCAGCCAGAGTGATATCAGCACGTGTGGATCGATGCATCCACCAACAAGCGATGGCAGCCCAGCAAGCTACTTCAGCCTCCATTCTGCAACGTGTTCAAGACACCTTTCATGTTCCTATATCGACCAGAACCATTTCCCGTCAATTGGTTTCTAGTGGCCTGCACTCATGGCGTCCTTTAAGACTGCCATTGGCTCCACAACATAGATGCCAACGATTGCAATGGTGCCAGGCTAGTGCAATGTGTATGACAGAATGACACAGGGTCTTGTTTTCAGATCAGTCATGCTTCTGTTTCTCCAGTGATAGTACCGCGTACGAGTATGGCATCAACATGGAAACAGGTCCAATCCGGCAGCAATTATAGAACGCCCCACTGCTTGACAACGTGGCATCATGATTTGGGGAGCAATTGCATATGACTGTCACCTCTAGTTCGCATTTGGGGCACTATGATTGCTCAATGATATGTGGATGATGTGCTGCTGCCGATAACACTCCCCTACCTTCAAATGGTTCCCAATGCTCTGTATCAGCAGGATAATGCTCGACCGCACACTGCTCGCATCAGCCAACGTGTTCTGCAAGGTGTACAGACGCTTCCCTGGCCACCGTACTCCCCTGATCTGTCGCCAATCAAACACATTTGGGATGTGATTGGATACCATTTGCAAACCCTGCCACTAGCCCGTTCAGAAGACGAATTGTGGCAAATGGTTGACAGGGAATGGAAAAACATTCCTCAGGACGCCATCCGTACTCTCATTGACTCAGTACCTAGACGTGTTGATGCGTGTATCATCGTCTATGGTGACCTACTAAGACAACGCTGCTCTCCCTCTGTATTATGCATATCATTTTGAAATAAAGATCACTTATTGCTCACTGCTGTCTCTCTCTGCTTGCCAAGTTTCAACACTCTCTGACCACTCCTTATGGGTGTTGCATTTTCAATGTCGGGCAGTGTACTTTCATAAATTCTTTGTATTTTTCTAGATCTTATTTTTAAACTATTATTTCAGCAAAAAAAGAAAATAAAGTAGAAGATAAAAAGCCATCCAAGAAAATCAAAGAATTGAAAGTGTTAGATTCTAAAGCCGCACAAAATTTATGTAAGTACCAATTATTTTCATAAACTTTCAGATGAATAAAAGTCCGTTGAAGAGTTTATTTAAGATTTTCCTGCTATTTTTGCTTTTTTTTTCTTTACAGTAATTTTACTTGGTTCTGTAAAAATATCTGCTCAAGATATGCAGAAATATATTCTGCATATTGATGAAGAGCAGTTGACTGATGCTATTCTACAGCAGCTGATAAAAAACATGCCAGAACCAGATCAGTTAGCTAAACTTGAACAGTACAAAGAGCAATATAATGAGTTAGCAGAAGCTGAGCAGTTTGCTCTAACTGTAAGTTATACTGTTTATTTATTTATGTGTGCAAAAAAAAAGATATTTAGGATATTTATAACACAGCATTTATGTAAATGCAATCCACTACCATCTATGCTTTGATTTTAACTATTTATTTATTATTTATTTATTTATTTGTAGTATAACAGGATTTTTTGTCAAAATTCTATGTGATTTTATGGGAAGGAGAAAAAAATCACACTATCGCTAATGTCAAAAACCCAATTTTTTTTTAATAAGAACACCATATTTGAATGTCCTCGGAGACTATCTTTTAAATTAAGTTATTCTATTATACAACCAAATTTCAGTTTTGTTTGCATTGTAGATAGGCAGAAATAATACTGCTAGTGTTAACAGAAATTTGGAAGTTGTAGAATCTACAGAAAATGTATAGAATCTCAGTACAATTAAAATATTAATTGTACTAAAAAAAATAAAAATTAACTTTCATACAGCTTTGCAAAATAACACAACCAAGACTCTAAAAGCAGATTTATGAACTTTTTTTTTTCTTCTTTTCAAACTGACAGCTTATTGAAAACATAGCAAGATTTTATTTGAATTAATCTGAAAGGATTTTCTCAAACAATTTTAGGTATTTCAAAATGCTTAATGTTGTGAAACAATAATTGGAGCATTTTGCCAAAAGATGAAATTTTCATTAACTAATTTTAGAATAAAGTTTATATATATTGCGTTAATCAGTAATTCACAAAAATAATCTGTAGCATTCACTGCTACAACAAATCCTTGTATTCATATCTGTGCTTGTTTAAATTTCAGGTGGGAAGTATAAAACGATTAGTGCCAAGATTAAAATCTATTAGCTTCAAAATTAGATTTCAAGAGCTTGTTCAAGATATAAAGCCTGTAAGTCCTGACCTATGAATAAAATTTTAAATAAATGCAATAAGAAATGATAAAATATTATATATTTGAGCTATTTCATAAATTGTAAATTTTTTATAGGATATAGTCGCTACAACTGCTGCTTGTGAAGAAGTTAAACAAAGCAAGAAGTTTTGCTTGATTTTACAAATCATCCTTCTCATTGGAAACTACATGAATGCTGGATCAAGAAATGAACAGGCTGTTGGTTTTGAAATAAGTTTCCTTACAAAGGTAATAGTTTATTAACAAGTAAATAAAACCTATAGAAATCCTATTGAATATATACAATATCTTTATGTATGTTGTATTATTCTTAGTGTTGATTTGAAAATGCATAATACATGATTGAAATTATGGATATATAGTGTTAGTATATCAGGGTGTCTGCCAATCAGGAAAATGGAAAATAAGTCAGCAAAATCTAGTAAAAGATTGAAAAATCTTCCAAAAGAATAAGTTTTCCTCAATATAAAAATTTCTTGACTTTTTATTTTTTTAGGTGTGTGTGTGTGTCAAACTCTTAGCAAGTGAAAAATGCTGGGAAAAGTGATTTATGTGTGGTTAGAATGAATGAGCCAAAGTATCTGTGGGATATTTAATGAAATGCTCACACCAGTTTTACATTTTATGGTATGATTTAAAGTGTATTAGGCCAAAAGGTCAAACTTTGTGTTTGAAATTTGGTGTCTGTATTTAATCTTGTCCTCTAGATGTATCACATAAGTATACCAACAGTAAAAACAGTATTGGTCGATATTTCTTAAATCTGAACCAACTAGTATCTTACTTGAAATTTGTAGTAATTTTTCTTCTATCTAATTTAAGTGCATCAACAATTATATCACAGTTAAAAATTTATTTCAAGTACAGTAGAACCCTGATCTATCGTTCCCGCATTCATCGTTTTCCCGTATTGATCGTTTTATTTCGATGGTCCCTGCACAAATTGTATTTGATTAATGTTAAAGAAACCTGCATGAATCGTTCGCCCAAAAGTGTCTTTCCCGTGTTCATCGTTGTAAAATTTTTCTCCTGACCAAAATGAAATTAAACATTAAATTGATCCATATGGGATGTAAACTTTAATTGCTTCTTGGTATGATTTCTTGGTTTATTGATGATCAGATGAACGCTGGTTGCGTGTTGAAGAGGATGTGTATAGCGTGAAATATAGTGATTACATTTCAATTAATCAGGACTCTGAGGCATGCGGTATCTTAAACATGGAAGAAACGTGTGATGATGCAAAGATTGAATTAATGGCAAAGCAGAGGATAACGTTCATCCCGATGAGCTGAGCCTACACTAGTACGAAGCAATAATGGTATTTAAAACTGCATGAACATTTTTATGCAAACATAAAATCACATAATGTTTTATTTAATATTTAAGTGAAAATTTACTGTTTCCCTGACGAAAAACTCAACATAAAATTACTGATTTTTTAAAATAAGTATCACTTAATTTCCATCTTCTATTTATTTGTTTTATGATTTTGTTACATATTAGTATTTGTTAGTATACAGTCATTGCGAGTATGCGTTAAGATTGCTTTCTTCGTATTTTGAATTGAACCCGCATTTGTCATTTTCCCGCATTCAACATTTTTCCGTACGCACCCCATGAAAAACGATGAATCGAGGTTCTACTGTAATTTGTAGCAAATATTTAAATTTAATAAGCAGTTGTTGCTGTCGAAGGATTTCCCAAAGTAAAGAGCATGTATAGTCAGAAAACACACAAGTCAGGAAATTGACTCAGAAATTAAGTAGACACCCTTCATATTTAGTGAACCACAATCTCGCCAGCTGTTACAAAGCTGTGCACATTTTGGCAAAATATCACCAAAATTGGCTCCAAAATAAGTTTCCAAAACTAATTTGGTGATAGCTGTTATTCTTTTGAGAATTCATCAGATCTTAATATTATTAAAATTTTATATCTCATTTTCAAATGCCATAGGTTTAAATGAAGTGCATCAAAAAGTATATAATTTAATAAATTTACAAAGAAGCCGTGTGGTGCCCACATCAGATTTTTTCTAAAGATGTCAGATTTGCAGAAACATATCCCTCTTTGTATTCAAATTTTCGTATGTCATTTTATACATTTTCAGTTATAAAATATTTTCAGGAACATATCAACTGTGTAATTTTAGGGATATATGTACATTAGGAGATTCCCAGTTCATAACTAGAATTACTAAAGTGTATATACACCTCTTATACTTCTCTTATTTTCCTTATTTTATGGCTTATCTGCACTTACCAGTGTTCCATGTTCAACACTTGCATACAGGCGCGTAGCCAGGAAAAAATTTCGGGGGGGGGGGGATATGTGCCTGGAAAAAATTCGGGGGGGGGGGGTGATATGAACTGATATCTGTATAAATAGACGGAATTTCATCACTAATCCAAAAATTTCGGGGGGGATATATCCCGATATCCCCCCCCCCCTGGCTACGCCCCTGCTTGCATATTCTCCCTCTCTCTGTTTTATGTTTCTGAAATTTGTTCTTAATGATTATTATTATTATAGCTAACTTCTACTAAAGCTGCTGACCATAAAACAACTTTACTACATTATCTTGTGGAAGTTATAGAAAAGAAACATCCTGATGCACTAAATTTTGCTGAAGAATTGATGCACGTAGATCGAGCAGCAAGAGGTCTACTATTTATTTATTTATTTTGCATTAATTTCAAGAAATAACTTTTGTTAATCAAGTCAGATGGCAAATAAAAATAATGAGTTTTTTAAGAAATATAGATTTAGGTTATTGACTCTCTCTCTCCTTCATAGAATTTTTTCCTAGTCTTAATTATTTGTTAAATGTTTAATGTTTCATCTTAAATACACTTATAATTGCACATATTTCAAAACATCTAAGCTCTGACATAAGAACAATAGTCGGGGATAAATTTTTTCTATGTTTTTCTTTCAATACAGGGTGGCTACTGATCAGGAAAGAAAAGTCAGAGATTTTCATAAAAAAAAAACAAAATCAGGGAACTTGTTATTTTGGCCTTGACACCGTGACCATTTATTGCCATGCAGATGAATCATAACCACTAGGGGATGCCATTGTTTGCTTGAAAACAGAATCTTACCAAGCAGACATTCGTAGCAACCCTTTAGCAGAAAAGGCATGCATGTAGCACTTGCGAGTCTTGCATTCTTTTGCCATCTTGCTTGCCTATGTTCGACTAAATTTTGTTTCTAAATTATAAAATTGTAAACTAACTTATAAAAACTATGTTTTTTTTTTTTTTTTTTTTTTTAACCAGTTAGATAAATATTACATGAGAGATTCATACATGGGAGAATATCATAGGTAAATAATTAGCTGTGAAACTTTGACAAAAATTGTCAAGGAAAAAGGGAATTTTTTTTTTTTTTTCTCAATTTCTGTAACCCCCTTGTAATAATGCTCTTAGTTTAAATCATGCAGATTTTATGCTATAAAAGTATCACTACTGTTTCTCAAATTTTAGATAGAGGGCAATATTTTAAGAAATTTTTCCATTCACTAAAACTAGTGTTATGTTAGGTCCCTAATTTATGCAATTTTGTATACTAATTGAATAATTATTATATACTGGTGGATTCAAAATAGATATTACAACAATTACCTTGTAAACCAAGAGTTATTGAAACCTTTCAATTAGAAAAGTTAATCAAATGAAAAGTAGCTTTCAGGTATGGTACTTTTTAAGGAAGCTGCATAGATATTAAAATACAAAATTTAATTTTTTGCAATCCCTCCTTTCCTGTCATTTATATTTGGGAAAATATTGCTCTGCGTCTAAGAAAATAATTTAAAAAGTACTCATGTCTTTGAATGGAATAATTTCCAAGGTATCACTAATTGAAAATTTTAGCATTTATCACCAAGTACTAAGGGAATGTCTCAAAATTAAGAAAATTCTCATTACTTTTCAACTTTAATTTACATTAGTGGACATTTGACAGCTAGACCTGACTGCCGGAAATCCTACACCAATCAGTTCAGTTCAAACTAAACCTCTTAATTTCATAAATTTGAATGTATTTAATTGTCATTTCCTAAAAAGGAATCATTATTTAACTTTCATCAAATCATAATTTGTTCTTTCTTCTGCAAGTCATCATTTTAAACTTTAAATATCTCGAAAACTACTCCACTCAGACGTATGTTTTTTTATTTACCTTCATAGATACAGGACAATATTTTTTTAATGTAAGTGATAGGAACTGAGGGACCATATAAAGATGAAATTTTATAGTTTAATATGTATCTAGCTCTTTGTAAAAAAAATATTGTATTTGATATCTGCTCTTTATTTGTCTAACTTTTCTAATTGAATGAATGTTTTGATCACTCACAGTTTAAGAGAAAATTACCATAACTTCTATTTTCAATCACTTGGTACATACAGGACGTATCTGAAATGCTTCAACAAACTTAGAAGGATGATGTACTCATCAAGACAAACAACAAGTGCAATGGAACATGGGTTCGCAAATGATGTTTAAAGAGTGAAAATTGAGAAAATACATCTGAAAATGGACAAACTGAGACAAGAAAGAAACACTCCAGAAAATTATTTATTCACAGTGTCTACCGCTCTGGAAAGTCTGGAAATTGGAAAATGAGTCCAGAAAGTCTGAAAAAAACTGGGAAAGTGGATAATGGGTCCGGAAAACTCACCAAAAGAATCAATTTATTTTTTGTGTCCTTATTTTTTTTTTTAACCCTTTCTCTAATTGTCAGACTGCAAACCGAAAGCAACTGCAACGCATTTTTTGGACTGCGAAAGCATCAAACGATGTGTTTGTATAAGGAGGGAAAATTGGGGGCTCATCAATCGTGACGGGAGGGTAAAAGACAAATTAGCTTACTTGGTAACTTATATCTTAGGACCGTATTTCCAAGAACAGTTAGTTAATTCTATCAGAAAGTGTGAGTACTTCTGTTTCTCAATTGATGAAAGCTTAATCCTGTATACAGTTAAAATTGATTTCAAGAAGTTGTACAAAATATGCAAATATAAAGACAAGGGAGGGGCATTGTGCAATTTCCCAAAGTAAATTGCATTGGTCAGGAATTTTTTTCCTGGGACCTCCCAAAAGTCAGGAAATTGACTTTCAGAAATTTGGTAGACACCCTGTTATTGCACAAAATAGGTACAACACAGCTTGTGATCTCCAGAGAAAAAAAAAATTGACAATAATTGTTCATGTTGACCACGGACATATTACACAGAGAGCATGGACTGGCAGACACGCTCGAAGATTCTAGGAGTTTCTTGCACTTCTCCTGCAGCGGTTACAATACATGTGGCATTTCTACTGGCGTCTCATAAATGAGGAATTTCATCTGTCCCCATAAGAAGAAATCCAAAGGGTTCAGGTTCGGTTAGCGTGGAGGCCAAGCAAGAGGGCCACCACGTCTAGTCCATCTTGTCTGTCTAGTCCACGGATAAGCACCGTCGTGCATGCACCAAATTTGTTGCTGCACGCGAACTTGTATAGCAGAAAGCAAACCTGGTAGGATATTCTGCAGGAAACTCAGGTAAGTTGAGCCATCGAGACAGTCAGGCAGCAAGTACGGGCCCACCAGGTTATCACCGAGAATGCCGTACCAGATACTGGCACTGAACCAATGTTGCGTATTTCGCAGAACAATGACATGAGGACTCCTCTGTAGACCAAATATGAGCAGTGAGCATGTTAAACATGCCATCTTGGGTAAATGTTGCCTCATCTGTAAATAGCACTTTGGAGGTAAATTGTTGATCATTCCTGATTGTATCCGTTATCCAGCGTACAAATTCCAGCCAATGAGAATAGTCACTTTTATTAAGTGCTTGCACCTTCTGTATGTGAAAAGGGTGCATCTCGTCTTTGCGTAGAACTCTGCACACTGACAAGTGCGAAACATCCAGTTCAGCTCAAACCACTCATGCACTGGTAGTCTGCACGTCCGTAAACACTGCAGCACTTGTTCTTCCATTTCTGTAGTGCACACATGCAGTTTCATCCTCTACCGCAGGATCCTGCATGGAAAGGCCCAGTTTCCCATAGGCATCGATCAATTCTTGCAAAAGTGCTATGATAAGGATAACGCTTTCTCAGAAATTGTTCTTGAAATAGCCTCTGCAATAAGTGGCTATTTCCTGCAGCTTCACCATACACCATATGCATATCAGCCTTTTCGTTATTGGAATAGGCTGCCATTCCTACTGAAAGCACAAACAAAATTTTTTTGCAATGTTGTTCTAAGAAGATGGAAATTTGCATATGTGGATTCCTGTTATCTTCTCACCGGATATGCACAAAGTGAAAGAAAAGCCAGCAACGTGCTGCTAGCCAGTTCTGCAGAAAAGCAGCATTCAAGATTTCGGTGTTTTTATTAGTTTTGCAATTTTCCCCCCTTTAAACATCATTTGCGACCCCCATGTTCCATTGCATTTTTTGTTCATCTTGATGAGTATTATCATCCCTCTAAGTTTGTTGAAGCATTTCAGATACACCCTGTATATTATACTGTGGGAAAAATCCTGTCCCCCCCTGTGGGAAAAAGAGTCCTGTAGTCTGAGTGTTAGGCAAAAATCTTTTTTATTTCAAGAGCATCACATCAGTAAGTATCAATAGTTATAGCAACAGTTTTTGCTGTTCCAAAACAGACATAAGAGGAAACCCAAGTTCAGGATAGCTGGGAGCATAACTTACAGAATCAATTAACAAAACAAAATATGAGTAAAGTCTCTTTCACACTTTATGTTCTCAAGTCATGTAATACTTCCTGACTTAGATTAAGTAGTAAATTTGTAGATTAAGCTCTTCATGAGATGTGGCATATATACCACAATGACATTGTCACACTCTTATTTGATATGAAGTATTGTAATGTGAGACATTGGACGGTTGTTTATTTTATGTTTATATTGTTGCCGTGACAAAAATTTACAGAACTTTCTCCAGGAATTACCACCAAAATGATTAGAATAATTTTGAGAATTTAACAAAACACTTTTTAAGATGATTTCAATAATAGAATGCAAATGCCAAAATGGCTCTGAATTTAAAATAGATTTATATTTTGATTTAACACTCAGAACCACTTACATTACATTTGTATGTATATATTTTCTCTTTTTTAAATTTTCCAAAGATCTTTTAAATTTTAAAATGTAGCATATTTTATTCATATTTTAAGTAATAATACTAGTTTAATTATTTTTAATATTGTCCGTTTTACAAAAAGCACTATTGTGATTTTGAAATCTAAATAAATTTGAATTGTAATTAATTAAAGCTGCTAGATTATACCAATTAAATATCTTATCTAATTTTTGTGAACACATCAACAACATCAGGTATGGAAAATCAATTACTGCACTGTCATATTTGGCACAAAAAACAAAATAAAATAAAATGGGGGGAGTTGAGATTTTCATGATTGGAGGACATAGGGCATGCATACATCAATGAAAGTTGGAGTCAGCTTCTGCAAAAAAGTGGCAGGGGAAAAAACACACTGGAAATCATTTGACCTGGGGTTGACCCCAACAATTATCAAAAGTGCTAGTCTATGGAATATTAGGTAATTCTAATAAACCACCATGGTTCGTAGATAATATTTGAAGATACGTTAAACGTACTTTTATTGCTCAGAAAGTTAACATTTGACCCCGAGAAGCTTTTGTTCTTAGTTTGCTTCACTGAAAATGGCAACTTTAGTGATTCTTCGGCTTAGACCTTAAAATGTTTAATGAAGAATAGGTGGTGTATATCATACATCCATCGTGATTGCAAAGAAAATAATTTTCAAATATAGTCATGTCATATAATTTACTGCATAGTGATAATTTAGTTTCTTATCTGTGGGGATGTGATTAAATTTTCTTGAATTATTTTAGTTTCATCAGAGCAGATTCAAAAGAATTTAAGCCAAATGAAAAGATCTGTGAAAGAATTAGAGACTGACCTTAAGAATTTCCGTCCACACAATGAAGAAGATAGGTTTGCTGATGTTATGACTGTATCCTTTTTCAGAGATATTATCACTAAGATTATATATTTCGAAATAATTATAAGTTAGTTGTGCCTTATTGAAGTATCCTTACAAGAAGTATAATGACAACTGTGTTCTCATTTTACTTTTTAATATACTCAGTTATGCCAATGTTTTGCATATCTGATTTTATTTTAGTTATTGGAAAATCTTAGATTATCACATAAAAGTTTTTGAGTGCAGTTAGATTAAATTAAATTCCATGCATTATGTATTTTTTGCTTTACAAATTTATAGAAATACTGTCCTAAAATATAAACTGATAATGTATGGTCAAAAACTGTGAAATTCTCAGTCTTTTGTCTACCTTATTTTGCAGTGTTAAAGTCTGTTTGACTTGATATATTAGTTGAATATAAAAAGATGTTTACAATTTCTTTTATTCAAGTACTGTTATCTTAATCATATTCAATATTGCTCATGCGAACATGACCAATGTTGCAGTGATTAGACTGTTTAAATTCTAACTTTTTTCTGTGGGTTTGATGACCTACTAACTTTCTTTTAAATTTTCAGTTGGTTAAACTCAGAACTAAATAAGGCAAAAATTCGCCAGACTAAAGTATTGTATAGAACATATTGAGCAGAATGATAATAATGTTTAATGAGCAGAAAATTTTTCTTTGTAAACCTGAAAATTAAACTCGTTTTTTGAAAATAAATAAATTAAAAAAGAAAAAAAATTTAAATTTATATACAATAATAAATAATATAATATAATATAAATAATCAGTAATTTCTTTCAGATTTTTTTTTTTTTTTTTCTGTTGCAAATGTGTTTCATTAGTGTTCCATGTTAAATATGCTAATTAACAATATCCTAACTAATATTATAAATGCGAAAGTGAGTTTGTTTGTTTATTTGTTTGTGCCTAAACCGCTGAATCGATTAGGATGAATTGGTTTACATGTAGATGGAACTCTGGAGAAGGTTTTCTTTACTTAGATTATAGTAGAATTTTAGTTACTTAGAATTTTAGATTTTTAATTACTTTAATTATTAATTAAAAACCATTTTTACATTGCAATGCTTTGGCGAGTTTCGCCCGTATCAAATGATTCATGTTTTGAGCTAACAAGAATGCTATTACTTCAATGAAGAAGCGCATGCATCTGAAAAACATTAAATACCACGGAAATTATGCCAGTTTTATGCCAAAATCTATCTATCCATAATAATAAAAATAAATGTTCTCCAGACAAATCTACAGAAAGCAGAGCTTTGAAAATTTGAGTATATAAGCCCATGACTTCGGTAAAGTGCACCTGAGGCTCAGAATTTTGAAATTTTAATTACTATTCTAATTATTAATTACCATTTTATCACCCGCACAAAATGATTTATACTTTTGAAATAAAGCAGAAATTCTATTTGCAGATTCACATGCATTTGTAAAACAGGAAATGACATGGAAATTATGTTGATTTTACGCCAAATTAAAAAGCATTAGAAAGAAAAGTCCAAATGTGTTTCTTAAAGTTCATAAATTTCCAAATCCTACCAATAATATAAATGTGTATATTTGTGTGTTTAGATGTTTTTGACTGAATCACACAAAACTGGTTGAACGGATTTGGAAAAATTGTAATGAAGATAGCTTGTGCCCTGGATTAACATACAGGCAACCTTTCATGCATATAGCTTAAATAATTCTTTTACAAAAACACTCAAAATAATTCTAATGCATTGCGCTCCATGGAAATTTTATAGCTACTAAACCGATTTTAAAACTTTTTTCACTGATTGAAAGTTACACTACTCCTGAGTATTATTGTTTGTTTGTTTGTGGATTAAGACCGATTGATTGCACTTGGGTCCTAGGCCTATATGGGGAATTCCTCTGTGGGGAACTTTCTAAGGGATCCTAGCCCGTATTTACGCGAGGTTTTGGAGAAAACCACAGAAAACTGTGAGCGGCTAGGTCGACAGGCGCGACCAGGGTTTGAACCTGGCACCTCCAGCCTTCCAGCTTTGAGAGCAGAACCTCTGGGACACTGAGTGTTATAGGCTACCTTTTATGCATATTTCACAAATAGTTCTTTTACAGGGATACTCATAAGAATTGCATTACACTCTATGTGTATCTCTGTAAGTACTGAACCGATTCCAAAACTTTTTTCACTGATAGTAAGCTACACTATTCTTGAGTATTAAAGGCTAAAATTCATGCATGTAGCGCAAATAGTTCCTTTACAGGAATACTCAAAATAATTCTAATACATTATGCTCTATGGGCATCTCTTTAACTATAGAACCGATTCTATAACTTTTTCGCTAATAGAAAGCTTGACTATTCCTAATTAACATAGGCTGAAATTCATGCATATAGCATAAATATTTCTTTTACAAGAACACTCAAAGCAGTTCGCAAATACTGTCGTAACTGTCTCTATTCATCAAATGCCTGAAAAAAATCTAAATTTAGTAACTCTGCATACTCTCTTATTTTAAATGAAGTATACTTCCATGCATTATACTTCATTTAAAATAAGTAAAAAGCAAATAATATTTAAATGCAGTTTCTTTTGTCGCAAACATATGTGTTATTCACACATGCTTCATTTCTCTTGGGACCTAACTTTAAAGCCTTCGCGGACGAAGTCGCGGGTAGCAGCTAGTAATGAAATAAAAATGACAAAGTATTTTAGAATTTGTTGCCAAAAAATAATCTTAACTTCATAATATTTCAGATGTATGATTGTGACATTAATTTAATCTTACTGAAAAATATACCTTTCTTTTTGGTAAGATATATTACTTACAAATTTCTTCAAGAATTTTTTTTTAATTGGTGTTGAACTGGATGTTTTCTGCAAATGGCAATCCACAGCTTGAAAAAGACATCTCAGTGAGCATTTATAGTTTCACCTTTCATATCAAAACACTGTAAGCAGGGCCTTTAAATTGTTCAAAGTTTACTATGTACTATGCAAATGAATAATTTAGTTACAGTGGTGCCCTTGATTATTAAAAATGTTTAGACAATCTCACACTAAGTAAGTAATACAAATCACTGTCAGTAAATTTTCTCTCTATTCTAAAAAGAGGTAACAGCTGCTGCCGCCGCCACTGTCAGAAGCTTGTTCGGATATCTCCTTTGAAACCGTGGGGATTTGTGTTTCGATGAAGGTGTCCACAAATTCGGGGGGAAGCCAATAAGCTAACTTAAATTTTAAAACTTGAATTATTTTAGAAGATATTAATAAAAAACTGAAGAAACAAGCATAATGGTTGCCAGGCTTGGATAATTTTGCCAGCATAAAATCATTCATGCCTTTGCAAAAGCAATTCCAAGTATGTAGAATCCCATAAAACTGACAAACATGAAGTAGAATTACACCAATTTTATGCCAAATTAAAAAGTATGTGAAGTAAATAAGCCAAAGTGTGTCATGCACACACACACACACAAAGTTGACAATTTTGAAATATTAAGTTCTCTTAGATAACAGGAGTTTAGAATTACCGATTATACATTTTTTCAAAACAGAATAACTAATTTTCGATGATTTAAAAAGCATCATTTTGGCATCAGGTCCGGGTACGATCTGGAAAAAGACTATCTCTCCAAACAGGGTGAATCTAAACCACATTTTCCAAAATGTTAGCACCCAGTATCTTGAAAATAAAAAATAATTAAAATGCAGATTATAGTAAAGCCAATTAGGTTCAGCTTATTTGCTACCAGCAGAAATATTTGGCAGCGTTAACTATACCATTATGGCAGTTAAAGTACAGCTTGGCGAGATGATATATTTTGTGCTACTAAATATGCTAATCTGCAAAGGATTGTGTATATGAATATATGGATAACGATTTACTCGGTAACCTTACATGAGCAGTAATTATTGGTTATAAGTATGTGTAAATTGCCAAATTTTTAAAAGTTGCCATTGGTGACAAGCTATTCTAGCTGTTCCGTAGTTTTTATCAAAGAAAACATATGGAAGTACTGTTTTCTCCAAACTAATTATTAACTATACATATACGTAAGTCACCAAATTATGAAAAATCACCATGTTTAGCAAATACGCAAGGTTTTCCATAGGTTTTACATAGTTAAAAACAGTGTGAAATTTAAATTTTTATGTTCTACAGAACATGCTATGTGTAACTCGGTAACATTCTATCTGATCCAATCTTTGGGTTTTTCTGTTGAAATTATGCCTTATTAGGGACCAAATGCATCACATGAAAAGTGAGCGTAGCGAGTCTAAAGGCCTTGACCCCTAATATGTGTAAAAAAAAAATTATTAAAATGTACAGGTACTGATAATGTAGATAATTACAGTATTTTATAAAATAATTGGAATATTTAGCTTACTGGAAGTTTGGTAGTCATGTCTTTTGCAGTTGTTGATATTTTGAATGCTATGAATTTTCCTGAAGACAGGCATGGCTCAAGGATTTTTGCCTCCGTTAACAGTTCATTATAACAAGAGCTCATAAACCTGAAGTTTTACATGCAGGTACAAAATGCTTTTATTTATGCATAATAGTGATAGAGGTGAAAGTTTGTTTTCTTAGCACTAATTTTTTTAGTTAAAAATACTAACTAAGGAAAAGCAATATGAATGAGCAAGCTCCAAATTTGCAGGTGGGGGATTGCATGCTTATAAATATGCAGGGATTGTGTTGATGCAGTATATTTTACTTCTTTTTTTTTCTCTCCAAATTACCAGGATTGTGCAACCCACTTTTTCAAGGCCTTAAACAACCCTAATATTCAGTGTTACTTCCCTATGTTAAACTGATAAGTGTTTTTATTATTTTTACTTCCTTGTACAAAGTATAAGGAAGTAATGTGATCATGAAAATTTTAGGTAGCCAGATTTCGATGAAAAAAGGGATTTTGACTACTTCTAAATTTACTTTTAAGAATTTGTATAATACATCTCATCGTATGCATGTACGACACATTATGACTGAGCGTGAGTCCATTTTGACCAGTTTTCCCCCGACGTCTGTACATATCTACCTTGCAAATCTCAAAAACTATTGGTCGTAGAATGTTGAAACTTTTTATTTAGGATTGTTGCATCATCTAGTTGTGTACCTCCCCTTTTAGTCCCAATTGACTGGATAGTTTATGTTTAGGACCGCTCAAATGATTTTAAATACATAACATTCTGTGGGCAGAAATTCATTAAAGCGTATTTTAGAGGTATTAAGCTCCATTTCCACTTGTCTTTACTGGCCCAAATGTAATAACACTGAAGTAGAATTCTGTTTCCACAAACTTTGTTGCCTCCTTTAGAATCATACGTTTCCTTCAATGGCTATCAGCAATTTCGTGCATGTGTGTTTAAACTTTTATCTGTTTCCCATTTTTTCTTTTAAGTATATATGTTATTTCTGATAGAGGAGAATTTCTTGAATTTGGATTTCCAATTTATGGAAATCCAAATTAATTCAATTATCAAAAAGAAATTAGACCTTAAAATAATAATAAATTCATATTCTAATGCAAATGTTTTAAAGATTTTATTAAAACTGTTTAAAAGAATAACATCTTTTTATTGAGTAATTTCTCAGTAAATTTATTTTATTAATACATTTTTCTATTAAAAAAAAAAAAGTCATGTGTTTTGTAAATTTAAAAAATGCATTGTATTAGTAATTTAATTTCAGTTATCTCTAACATACACTAAAAGCATGTAACTATTTCTGAAAAGGTTGTATTATATTGTGTTATGAGAAACTTACACAAGGAGTATTTCGTATTGACTATGGGAGGGGGGGGGTACCTTTTGTGAATGTCTTTCTTACTGCTTTTGAAGCGTATTTACATTACATCGAGATAAAACTGTCCAAACCTCCAGATTTTTAGATAATCACCCATCCGGAAGACCAGAACCCTGGACCTCTACACTTCAGTCATCTACCATGTTCAGTATCTTCATCTTATTCTAGATGCCATATCCGGTCTTTAAATGTCTAATACAAAAGATAGTGCATGCATAAATTTAGATTAATTAATCAAATTTCTATTTGAAAAGTACGAAACAAAATTTTAAATCTGGTATTTAAAGGAATACAAAATTAAGATGATAAAACCTAAGATTTGCAAAAGATATTGGTTTTAAAATTAAAATTCAATAATTGCAATAAATTTTATTTATAAATGAAGAGTAAAAGAATATTTCTTCAAACTAGTTAGTATATGAAACTGCAATTTTTTTCCTTTGAATACATTTAGAGAAAACCTACCAAAACTCCAGCCTGTTAGATTGACAGCCACGCAATGGGACCCGAACCCGGGACCTTCACAGTTTGTCTGTCTACCATTTTTTTCAGTGACCAATTTCTTGAATCAGCATCATTTGATTGTCACTTTTTTTCAGTGACAATCAAATGATTCTAATTCAAGAAATTGGTAGAGAGAACTCTATCTCTTCAGTGAGCTGTGCAGAACTTTTATATTCGTCTGTGCCACATAGTCATTGATGGTAATATCGAACATTTATTAAACTAAATCTGAATATCTGTAGTTACTTTTAAAATTTTGATTAATTTTTTTTAATTCTGTAGTTTTTTAAATTTAAAATTTTTATTTCATAACCCTAAGTGATTCTGACCCTGTAATTTTTCTTTGTTAACATCATTTAATTGTTTACATTCTGAAAAATCTTTTCTTAATTTGAGGTTCTTAAAAAAATACATGTAATTCAGAGCAATTATTTTTCTGATTTATTAGTTTTCTCCCAAGAGTTAGTACATTTTCATTACTAATTTCAAAAAAGGAGGAGGTACTATGTTCAACGCATATGTATTTTTCTTTTATTATATGTGCAGCAATAAATTTTTACATGGGCCGTCAAATTTTTTTTTTGGGGGGGGGGGAGGAAATAACTCAGTAGTGGTCCTATATTAATTTGGTCGTGTTCTGATCATATCGACATTCCGAAAATCAGGAAAGAAAGGTTATTAAACCATTGCATAAAGGGTTGCCAGTACCAGTGCTGGTCATAATATGTAAAAGGTCACCAAGGTTCGTCACTTTTGGCAATTTATAGCCAAGTTCGGCATCAAAGTTCCTGAAATTGAACTCAGCTTAGCAATAGCAATATCTTCTATTGGGTCTAGTAATAAGTTTTAAAACACATGTCAAAGAAATGAATATGCAATTTAGAACTTATAATAATGCTTTTATTCGTCAAATTAATTTCCATTATTTTCCAGCATCTTCCGCCATCGATCAGGTAGTGCATGGATGCCAGCAGTGTAGAAGGAATGATCTTTTGATGCGATGAAGTCATCAATCCATTTTTGGACTCTGTCCGCTGTATGGAAGTGTACAGATGACAAGGCACTGTTTATCGACTGTAACAGATGATAGTTCGAAGGGGCTATGACAGGGCCGCGCATCTGGTGTTACAAAACTTCCCAGCTAAACTTTACTAACATGTTCTTGACCGATTTTGCAACATTAGGCCTTGCAGTGTCATGGAGCAATTTGATGGGCCGCAAACCTTTGCCAGTAAATGGAAGTTTATGATCGATTTTCTGCTGCAATCGTTGTTTATAGTGTTCAGCAGTTTCACTTTCACCGCATTCCAGTAGTTCATAATACAGTACACCTTTCATATCCCACCAGATGCATAGGAGAACTTTTTTGCAGTGAATGTTCCGTTTCGGCATAAATGTTATCTTTTTGATGGTGTTCACCCAATATTTTTTGCGTTTTGCACTTGTATAATATATCCATTTTTCATCTGTCACAATTTTCCACAAGAAACCTTTTCTGTGTTGCCTGATTAGCAGATTCATTCACTTCAAAGCACACTCATCCTTGTGCCTCTGGCTTAATGCATGTGAAACCCATCTTCCTGACTTCTGAATCTTTTCCATTGAATGTAAAGGATTAAAAATTGTTTTTTGTGACTCTCCTAATTGTTCAGCAAATTTATTTTTTGTTTGAGATGCATCTTCATCACACAGTATTTGCAATTACTCATGTTTAGCCTTCAGTGGAGCCCCGTCATGTTCTTGATCACTAACATCAAAATCACCCTCATTGAAACATCAAAACCAATACTCTCATGTACTTTTTGATACAACATCCTTCTCCAAAACCGAACAGATTGATTCACATGCTTTTGAGGCACTTTTTCATTGATAAAACTCGTAAAGAATGCAGTGACAAATAAATGTCTTATTGTATGACATCTTTGACCTTCAAAATTTCAACTTTATTTTAACTTTTCTCCCAGCTTCTGCCTTGGTTTGATAACTCTAAACTGGTTTATATCACTTGACATAAACGCGGTGTACTGATTGGTATTCTATTTAGCAGTGCACTTCATACGAAATTTGCTTTACAACTTCTTACTACACCCAATTTGGCAAGAAACTGTCAAACTCTACTTTTTATAGTGGGAATAATGGTAAATCTTGGATATTTGCCACATAGCAAGTTTAAATATTCCATAATGCTAAATACTCCAGTGTGTCAAGGATTATGCATAAGAATATATGAAGAATTGTTTTAATGCTAGCCTAAATGGGAAATAATTATTGATTGTGTGCATGCACAAATTGCTAAAGAATGAAAAAGGTTGCCTTGTGGGGGGGGGGGGGCAAATATCAAGCTGTTCAGGAATACGTTTTCATTATTGTAAAGTAATTTAAAATCTTTTTTTAAAAATATATATATATATATATATATAGATACTTGGACATAGAATATTACTGTACAGCCAATCCAGTTGAGGCAGTGTCTCAATTATACAGAGTGTTTCATTTGTGGAATTATGGATTTTGATGTCAATTACCATATAATGGGAATGTTTTATGTTTTTATTAATTAGGCACATCCATACATTTGACAATAATACACATGCTCAGCCTATATTTTTGCCTCAAGTGATACATTTTCTTCTCCTATCAGCTGTCCAGTACTAATGGATGGACAAAACTGCATGAGAGCTTAAGCAATAGCATGCCTATTTTGCTTCTTATAGTAAGCTCTTTATCTAAACATATTGGAAAACAACCATGGTTATATTCTATATTGCAGATGTTATGTTTTCAGCAGATGATATTTAAAATGTGTTGCTGAGTGTGTCTTCTTTCTTCCCTCCTCCTTCCTAAAATGTTTGGTTTCACAGGTTTTAGTTTTTGAAATTATTAAGCAGTGGTTTTACTAGGTATTTATATTGATTTGATTTCATTATTAACTATTTGATTAGATTAAATAATACACTTTGTTATATAATGATTTTTCTAAGCAGCAAGTATTGTATGTATATAATAAATCAAGAGCACATAATCCCCATGGAAAAATTTAAATGTATCAAAAAAGTGAAGATATAAACACCATCTCTCCATCTTGTAAAAATATTGTACTAAATCTCCTCCGAGAGTAAACGAGTAAACGCACACACACATATAAAAAAAATCTGATGTGTCCAACACATGACTTCCTTGCACGTCTATTAAATCAAAAATGTTTTTTACGCACTTCCTCTAAACTTATTTGTTTGAAAGATATAAAATATCAATAATAGTAAGATATAGCGATTTCTAGCCAAACATTTCGATATCGCCACGCTGAGTTCAATTTCAAAGATTTCTTTCTGACACTTTATTTGGCGATATTTCACCAAAAGCCGACAAACTTGAAATAGTTTGCGAGATTTTGGGGATAGCTAAAGTAGTCATTGACCACAGACTTTAAATGAATTGAATGCATCCATACACCTTAATGTATTTAAAGTCATTTGGCTCACCCTGTAAATAAATTCCCAGTCGATTGCTGTCAAAAAAGATATTGAAAACCGTTAGATATTATAATATAGTTCTAAATACAAAAGTTCAAAATTCTACGGGTTAAAGTTTTAGAGTTATACAAAATACGAAATAATTTTTGGCGCCAAATTTGGCGATATTTCGGCGAAACTCGTCAATGTCGACGACATTTGGCGAGATATTAAGAATGGACCAACAATGACAAATTATCGCCAAATTTGGCGATATTTTGCCAAAACTCGCCAAGAACAATGACAAATGGCGATACTTTGGGCATGGAACAAATGACTGACTATCGCCAAATTTGGCGACATTTTGGCAAAACTTGCCAAGGTCGAGGACAGACGGCGAGATTTTGGGCATGTACCAAACAATGACTGTCTACAATTGTATTATATTGAAGATGTCCATAGACATTAAAGTACTGAAATTCTTTTCGGTGGTCCTGTAAATAAACTCTCCAGTAGATTTTAACCAAAAATCGAGATGCACAACTAGATGTTACAACAATCTTATATATGAAATTTCATAATAGTTTTTGAGATTTGAGTGTTAAATATGCACACACGTACACAAAAAAGTCGCCAAGCTTGGCGACTTTTGGCATAGTTCTTGAGGGAGGCACGTGACCGTGGTCGGACCATTACCTAACTTATGTGGTAGGACGGTATTGTGCTTGAAATGGATGAATCTCCTAAAATTGCCATTGACCGTAATGTATTGGAAATCTTTTGAGTGTTCCTGTAGCAGAACTGTAAATTATAAAGACACTTTTTTTAATGGAGAAATTCATTTTCTAACTCTTTACAGCATATATCACTTCTGAGTCGTTTGAAATAGCCCAATACCTCTAAAAAACGCTTTGATGAATTTCGGCCCATAGAGCGTAATGTATTTCGAATCTTTTAGGCGGCTCTGTAGATAAACTATCCGGTCGAATGGAACCAAAAGGGGAGGTGCACAACTAGATGTTACAACAATCCTAAATATAAAGTTTCAACATTCTACGCCTAATAGTTTTTGAGATATGCGAGTTTAATGAATTTCGGCCCATTGAGCGTAACGTATTTCGAATGTTTTGGGCGGTCCTGTAGATAAACTATCCAATCGAATGGAACCAAAAGGGGAGGTGCACAACTAGATGTTACAACTATCCAAAATATGAAGTTTCGACATTCTACGCCTAATAGTTTTTGAGATATGCGAGTTTAATGAATTTCGGCCCATAGAGCGTAATGTATTTCGAATCTTTTGGGCGGTCCTGTACATAAACTATTCATTCGATTACGACCAAAAGGGGAGGTGCACAACTAGATCATAGAACAATCCTAAATATCAAATCTCAACATTCTACGACCCATAGTTTTTGAGATATGCGAGTTACATACGTACGTACGTACGTACAGACGGCATGGAAAAACTGACCACAATAAACTCGCCGCTGGTCAAAATGAGTTGCAGACGCGTTAATATGATCGTGCATGCTAGCCTACGATGAGATGCATCGAAAAAATTCTTAAAATTAAATTTAGAGGTAGTCAAAATCGGATTTTTTGTCGAAATTTGGCCCCCAAAATTTTTCGGGATCACATTACTTCCTTATACTACGTACAAGGAAGTAAAAAATTCTAGCAGAAGGGAAATATACTATGATAATTTGATGGTTTATTCACAAATCATGGCAATATCATCAAACTTAGTATATGTACTTATAGCAATTGTTATATAACTGATTATTTTTTGCAGCATGTTAAACCTCCTGTCAAAATTCACTTTTGTTTAAGTAATTCTTTCTGCAATGTTTTTTTAATTTTTAATGACAGAGAGTTTTAGAATAATTCAAGAAAACTAGATCCAGTAGTATTAAGGTACAGTGCCTGACATGTGAATGCCTACTTTGCCTTCACTAAGTAAACAACTGACAGTAAATAAACAAGATAAATTTACTGAATCCTCTTTACATTGGCTAATTCATAGAAATATCTATTATTCAAGTACTTAATTTAATTTTTAAAATTATGTGTAAGTTTCAAGAACAATTTTCATAAAAGGTTCCAATAAATGAAAATTATAAAATGAAAAAGTCTTTACAAATGAAGTAATACATCTAAAATAGAAACAAAGGGGGTTGATGAAATATTAAATAAAAAGTCAAGGACAAGTTGGATAAAAATCATTGATATCTATAGAAACTCTAACTTTGTTTTCAACATGTAATTACTTACAATTTTGTTTGTGATATTCCTTAACTGTTAATGTAGGGTTTTCTCAAAGAAGCTACTGAACAGCATGAGATTTTAGAAAATATGTTCAAAAAAATGGAAAAGTTATATGAAGATCTGTCTATTTATTTTACATTTGATCCTAAAAAATATTCTAGTGATGAATTTTTTACAGACATCAAAACATTCAAAGATATGTTTCAAGTAAGTTAAATATATTTGGTTGATTGCCTGTTTTTATGTTGGATTTTTTGGGTATTCAGGGTGGCTACAAATCGGTGAAAAGTCGAGAAACTTATAAGTCTGGAAATATTAGGAATTTTTTTTTTAAATACCTCAAAATCAGGGAACTTGTCATTTTTGTTCTGACTACATGACCATTTTATTTTTCAAAAGGTTAACTGTAACCAACAGTGGATTCCATTATTTGCTTATAAGCAAAATCTTGACAAGCAGACATTTGTAGCAACATTTTTGCAGAAAAAATTACATGCATGTAGCACTTCTTAGTCTTGTTTTTTATGCCCCTTGCTAAATCTTGTTTTTAAATTTATAAAATTGTGAATCAGTATATCATGAATATTGTGCAGTCCCCCCCCTCCCCCCTTAAACCTGTTGGGTAAGCATGTTATCAAAGGCAATACCTACATGGGAAATATCATGTATATAATTAGCCATGAAAATTTGACGTGATAGTCAAGGAAATTACTTAAAAATCAGGGAGTTTTTTTTTTTTTTTTTTTTTTCAATTTCTGTAGCAACGCTGATTTTGTTCTTTAGTGTATTTTATTGTTTTAAAATCTTCACTCTCTTAAAATATCTCCATTTTAATTATAAAGTTTGGTAATATATCACTGAATGTAAGAATATTAATTAATTGTCAAACTACTTGATAATGTATAAATACTTTATCAATTGTACTATGGAAAGTAAAAATTTTCATGCTGTAACAAGGTCAGTGAAACAATAAAACTGTACTATTATCTAAAAATGTATTCAGAATAATTTTGAAAACAACTTTTGAATCTTATGCTCACTGTTTACTAAGAATTATACTTACTGAAGTCAATTTAAAAGATTAAGTATGTTAGTTTTAAAAGAAGAGAGGGGCAGGGCTTATTATTAGCAATGTAATGAATAATGATATAGCTAACTATACCCAATAATAGGCAGTTAAATCAAAATAAGTAAATAAAATAACCCATTTCAAATTAAAGTCAAAGGGTGATTAATTTTGAATTATTATTTATTTGTTCAAATAACGTAAGTTTTACTGTCTTGATGCCGATAAAACATACTAAATTTTTTTAATCTATTGCATGAATGCAAAAAATATATTGTTCAAAAGATGAACCTTTTTATTCAAGATAAAGTACAGCCCTGTTTCACTGAAATTATTATAATTTAAGAAATCCTAAAAATCTCATAAGTATGTTTAATTTTAAATTTTATGTTCACTAATGAGAGAGAGACTGGAGTATATATATTTTCCAATGCAGCAGGCACAAAAGACAATTTATTTGGCCAAAGGCACATGGCAAAATACTCAATACAAAACACAAAATTATTAGAAACATAAATAAGTTCTCTATCTTTCCCAATAGTGAAAAAAACAGAGAAACTATGAAATGACAGACACTTAATAATGTGATACATATTTTGCATTGAAAGATTGCAATGCATGTTAAACAAAGCATAATAGAAAAGGTATGGTTTCTGTAATAAAATGCCTTTTTGAAAATATTCAACTATACTTAAATGTGCGTAAGTCATGTGAGATTTTTTAATGCACTGCATGCCAGTTATAACTGACCAGAGTGATAGTGTACTTTCTCTTATAATATACACAGAAATTAGGCTGCCAATGAACCTTCTAATGTTACTCAAATTCACTTAAAATCTACCATCAGGGTGGCGACAGATCATGGAAAAATCAGGGTACTTTATCAATCTGGGAAAATCAGGGAACTTTTGTTTTCACCTAGTGAACGAATGAACTAGACCATTTTTAGCTGTGGATCAGTGTCTGACTCGCAGGTCATAAATTCGTTCTGGATCATGCAATACTCAACTGATGCAGACACTTTACAAATCCAAGACTTAAGTGATGTAGGCACCAAGGGTGGCCCCAGTCAAGGGGCCATCCCCCTGAAATTTTGTTTTACAAATTTAGATTCACATACTTCATGATTTCACAAGTTCAATTTGCATGAGCAATTTATAGACCTGTGTAAAAAGTTCAGTGGCTCGCACCAAGAATTCTGTCTGGAGCTGTCCTTGATAGGCACTATATGATTCCAAAGCTGCAGGTATTCGGACTCGTACTAAGATATGGAATATGGATCATATAAGAAACCAGACAAGCGTATCATATAGACTTGTGAATCAATCAGACATATGAATGTAAATACCAAATATTCTTTTGGGGTCAAAATTTCTGCATCTGGGCGATCCAGTAGCAAGCCATAGTGAAAAGTAACGATTCATTGCCCTTAGTGGTCGATTGGCCTTTTCACCAAGAGGGTGACTCACTGTGAAGTTTTCTTTTGTCCCAATAATTTTGATCGTTGTCGTGTGTGTGGCGATCAGGGAACTTTTTTTCTCAATTTCTGTAGCCATCCTGACTGTGTAAAACTATTTACTTTCATCATAAAGTACTTTTTATGCCACAGTAGAACCAAAATTAAGCATTTCTTAAGAATTTTTCTTCTTTTTCTTTAGAAATTCTGTACTTCCAAATTAACCCAAAGTCAATTTTCACACTCTGTAGCAAGATAAACTGTACGAGAATGATAGGAGTAAAGTTTCTTTTGCTTGTGATGGCTAGAAACAAGACCATGATATGTTCCTAAAGGCCATATTAGTGTAAAATTATGCATCCATTTTCATTTTCCTATATAGTACTGAAGTGTACCCATAGTATTGTTTATAATGTGTTTTGCTTATAGCATGCTACTTTTCAGGGTGTCTGCCGGTCAAGAAAATCATGAATGTCACGATTTTAGACAATGGGTCATGCACGAATTTTGATACGATGTCACTATTTTTTCTTTCTGCAACCTAGTCTTCAATTTTAGGGAATGGGGGGGGGAAAAAACTGTCTTGCAATCTCATTGCCACAGCAATTTTTCTTGCTAATTAGGATAGTCACATTTCATTCCCTTTCGACCGTTTTGCTGAGCGAAGAACATTCTCAGAACAAAATTTCTCCCCTTAACCCTTTCTCATTAGTTGTTGTTGCTGTTTTTGGCCCACATCCGGACAAGGTAGTCGGAGCTTCTAGCTACAGACACTCTCTTTTTGGTGTTACTAGAGAAACTCCTTTTTACTTCCTCCCTCATCAGTAGTAAGGAATTTTCTGTTCAAATGAGAATTCAAGCGACATTCAGAATAAAATTCATGTTCAACTGTTTCCCCTTTAAGTAGGGAATGACGGAGACTTGACTGTACATTGGCAATGGGATGTTCACCATTTTGAGAACAGTCTAGAATTCAAGCTTATGCGAGCCGCAATACTTACCACTTCCTCTTCACGTGTTAGCTTCTCAGCAAGTTCAAATTTAAAACTATGAGGAAAAACAATTAATATATATATAAACGATCTCATTGAGATCTGCTTTACCTTCTTTGTTTCAGATCTGAAGGGGAAGAAAGCGAATGGTTTTTTAACTCTTTATTATACCTATACTTGAACGATGCATTGTTTTTCACTGGGTTATTTAGAATTAAAATAAATTACCTTAATCTGGTACTATTGATATGAGTTTTCAATACGTATAAAGTTAATGTTTGTAAAACAGTTAAATGTGATTATTAAGAGTAATTAATATATTATAATTATATATATATATATATAAAATTATATTATTACTATAATATGTTTAAAATTAGTTACATTTCAAAAGTAACAAAATGGCGGTATGTCATATTGTGTCATCAAAATTCCCTTGTGGTCATGAATTTTTTTTTCTGTATTCCACCCTGCTTTTTTCGGGCCCTGTGAGTGTGTTATATTCCTGTATATACTGTACAATTAATATACCAATTAAAAATTCTTTGTTAAATCTATTGAAGTTCCACTTAATAAAGTACTTTCTTAATTGTGAAATTATTTGGTAGAAACCAAATTTTGTGGCATCCTTTTATTTTTACCCTTTTATCTAAATTTTATTTTTAAAATTCATTGGCAGCTCTTTAAAAAAAGACAGCTTTTTTATCTTTTCTTAATTTAATTCTAATATGTAAAAGTTTATATGTTCATAATTTTATTTTCCTGTCTTACAGTTTAATCCTTTGTTTATGTTTAATAGTATTTTAGGTATGCCATTTTCTCAGCTGTATAAAAGTTAGAATAATTTATCCATTTAAAATGAATTACTTGGATTAAAAATGCTTCTTTCTTACAAAGTATTTTTTTAATTGAAGGAAGCCCATAAAGATAACACTCATTTGAGAGAACTGGAAGAAAAAATGCGTAGGGCAAAAGAAGCCAAAGAAAAAGCTGAAAAAGAGAAACAAGAAAGACTGGCAAAAAAGAAGCAACTCGTAGATATAACAACTGGTGAGTTGATTTTACTGCATTTGAAACTCTGTGTTGGTGGTCTTCAAAAGTCATTATTTGCACTTTATTATTATTTTTAATTATTATTACGTGATTATAAGAACATTTAAATTTAACTTTATCCTAAGGCTATATATGTAGGCCAAACCTTTCATAAAAAGTAAACTTATATTTATCAATTTTGAATATAGTAATTATTGCAATTAGTATTGTTATTTCAAAAGTGTTTTGTTTATTTAATCATGTGCACATTCATTATCTTTAAAAATATTGGTAACCCTGATATTCAGTGGCTGAAAGGAGTTGTATGTGAAATAACATAAAACCTTTTTTTTCCCCCTTCATCTAACTCTGCACATAGTAAAGAAGTAATTTTAAAAGTGGAGAACAATTGTTGTCTTGCACAATAAACTAACTGTCAACCAATGATTATTCATTATGTACCATTTTCCTCTCTTTTAGATAACCATCGATTTTTCTGACATGCTGGTAGAAACCAAATGATTGTAATAATCAGAAACGTGGTCTTCCTGTACTTATTCTCATAGATAATGTGGGAGAATACAGTATAAACTCACGCCTCTTCAGGTTCCATACAGATACACATCATATCTCCAAAGTGCTTTCTTTCGTACACTACAGCAACTAAATACTTGCATCCAGCTCCCACTAACCTCTGCAAATCATAAACAAAAAAGTGCACTACACAATAGGAACTGACTAAACATTTTTCTCAACAGTATACACATTACTAGACAGAAGTAAAGCAGCACTGGCTGTAACAGTTATTTTGTTATAAAATAGAGAAAGCCTTCGCACATAACACACTTTTAGTACAAAAAATATGATGGAAAGGGACAATTTCATTTGATGCTTTTATTATCTATTCACAGACTGCTTCTAAACTGGAATATGACATATTTGGCCTTCTTTTGTAAATTTTTTTTCACCTTCTAAAATCCACGTATTCCAATGTTGTTTTAAAATTCCTTTGAATGTATTATTGATACGCACATCTAAAAGTTAAACTAATGGTTTAATCCATTTGGAATATCTGCCATGCCTGTGTTACTTCTTCATATTATTACTTAGATGGCTGATTCGTAAAGACAGCGATGAGATTCTTCAGACTTTTGTCTGATTTTCCTACTTTTTCAATACTTCGGAAAAATTCAGTTTTTCAATTCTCCAAAAATGTTCTGAATTTTTAAAATTTTTTATTAAGGCAAAATTGTATATATATAGGATAGATTTAATATCAGTATTATTTGATCTCATCAGTATCATTTCTCATCTCATGAAACTCATCAGTAGTTATTGCTCAAATGTTCGCATATTCTTTCACGCTTTATCCTTTTTTTTTTTTTTTTTTTTTTTTTTTTTTTTTGTGTGTGTGAATCTCATCCCTGTAAAGAAAAGAGGTGTGCATTATACAGATGATATACATAAAAATTAAAAATGTAGTTTGAAATTATAGGTACATGTTACATACGGAGATATACAATATATAAAACTTTTCTGTTTAAAAGCTTGTATCTTTTAGAGTTGTTGAAGGAGTTATTGAAGGAAGTTTAAAATTTTGTTTAAAGATATTAATTTAATTTGTGCTTGAAGATATGAGTTAGTTTTTCCTAGTAAGAGGTATTTTCTTAGAGCAATATGAAATCTTACTGAATCTGTCTCATACTGTGATCACATACCTTTTCATTTATCAGTATGTAGTAGTGGATTTTCAATAGTTATCTCACTCTGTAAGGAAAAATTGAAATTCAAAACTATTTGTTTACATCTCAGATGTATGGCAGATTACAGGAAATTGCGGATAACTTTTTTTTTTTTTTCCTTTTTTTTTTTTCCCCGTTGTCCTTCAGTTTTCTTTTTAATGAGGAACTTGGTAACTAAGAGTATTCTACCAGTTTGTTAACAATTCAGCCAGACTTAATTTTATTTTGAGTGTCAATTTTAATTATATTTAAAACATTAAACTGTGTGCTTTATAGTCCAGGCAGTTTCCATTTCTTTTGCATTTTGCAAAAAAATGATGTCTTAAACCCCGGTTTGATTAAATTGGTGCTTCATTGCAAAATCATTTTTGACACACTGCAGTGATCTGGAAAACATACATTATATTGCACAAAAGTGATTCAGATAGTTAAAAGATGCATTTTCCTACTCAAATCGATACTGTGAGAAAAAATGCCAGTGATATTGTTCTAGCATGACTTACATTTCTCTAAATCCAGTATGAAATCTAGGTATTAGTTCTCATTCCTGCTCTATTAATCATTTTCTTGCAATGAATTGTTACTGTTTCTTTTTTTGAATGTAATATATTTAAATCAAATAAGAGTTTAACTAAAGATTTTTTTAATATAGGTGAAGACCAAGAGGGAGTGATGGACAGTTTATTAGAAGCTTTAAAAACTGGTTCAGCATTTTCCCATAAGCCGCGGCGGAAACCTCCACCCAGAGGTGCTGCTGGTGAGTTATTACTTTTTGAAATTTTATTGTAGTACAAACTTTACTACTTTTAGTTAAAATGCATTTTTAATTATAAACATGCAAGGAACACAAAATTAAAGACAGTTTTGAATAAATATTTATCAATATTAAGTATGAAATTTCAAATATAATTTAGCTATCCCTCTACTGAGTTTCATTCATACTTTATGTTAACTTTTTAATGTATTTTAAAGCTATTATAGATTTCTCCATTTTTATTAAAATCTATTATTTTATTATTACTAAGGATTTTAGATTTATTAGATTAATTTTTTTTTCTTTTTTTTGTTATTTATTAAATCTAAAGGTTCCCCCTACCAAAGTTTAAATGTTGGTAAAGACTCTGAGTTTCTACTTTTGCATACTTCTTTTTACACACGCTTTAAAATTTTTCACTGTGGAAATCACTGCATTTTCTCTAATGTAGTATAAATGTATTTATGAAAATTTTCAAGTTAATGTTGAAGAGAGATTAGATTGAATGTGCCATATTAAAATATGCAAGTATTCTAGTTGGAATCTAGAAATTGTTACTGTTTTTTCAACTTCTTTTTTTTGGCTGACTTTGTGCTTATATTACGTATTCACTGCAATCATCACAGTTCAAGTTTATAGAAAAGAACTTTATTGAACCATTATAAAGTTCAAGATTAAGCTTTACTGAAAAGTAATTCTCAATACATACTTTTAATGTTTTCTGGGATTTACTGTGTATTTAACTTTTTTATAACCATGAACAATGTTGCAGTAAAGCCTGTCTTTTTGTTGTTCATATGATGACTGAATGAAAAGATCTTCCTGCTGTTGGATCATTTTTCCATGTTTTTCTTAAGCAGGGTTGTGTGCCAGGTTTATGATATTGGCTATTTTGCTAAGCTACAAAAAAAAAAAAAAACTTGCTGTTTTTTTCTTTTTATTTGTTTCCATCCACTTGTGGTGTCTGGAGTGTAGTAGTGTATACAAATATCCATTTTTCTCTAATTTTTGTGATTGTGATATGTTATGTGAGATTCTTGTTTTGAGTTTGACTAATGCTTCCTGCAATTGTTTGTTTTATTATGTGCATTTCTATCTGTTTTTTGGTTCTGTTTATTACTGGTTAAAAAAGTATTGTTTCTTTGACTGGATTCCATGTTTCATAAGTATATATATTAAAGAACAGCATAGTACATCTATGTATTTATATATATATGAAAAGAAAATATATTAATTTCAGAATATTCTATTAAAGGGATTTTTCTGTAACTGTCAAAAGCACTAGCATGAGTTTTTTGTTTGTTGCTTTTAATTATACTTAGAAATTTGTGCAATGAATGTTTGCTCTGCAAATTTTTTGATGATGATAAATTAATCTTTTTATTAAATTGGTGTATTCTTGGTTTGTTTTGTTTAACTATTGCAGGTCTGCACTACGTTCAAAGTAATTCATTAGTATTCTACTCTACGCAGAAGTATACTAGAGCAGATATAAAAGTACTGTCAACTCTAGATAGCCAATTACAGAGTTGCAATTCAGTAAAAGGCTATTGCATTGAAGGGAATAGGGCAGTACAAATTTTAAAAGCCTATATAAGGGAAAAAAAAGAGATCAGATATATAAGTTAAAATGCTTGATTTAAAACTGAGAAATTTAAGAAACTGAAAACAATTGTCAGTGAATACTAAATATGTGATCTACATCACAAGTTGTTGATACTCAATTATTGTTTCAACAGAAAGAGACATTCTCTCTTCCTCTGCAGGGAAGTATGAACCAATCATATCTGGTGCTGCGGTAGCCCAGTGGTTGAGGTGTTAAACTAGTAACCAAATAGTTCGAAATTTGATTCCTGCCCTACTACTGAAAACATCATGTATATTTTGTACAGTGTACCTGTCACCAAAAGTGATCCTCTTGGTGGTTGCTAGCAGTTTCCAAGGCATGACAATATTCAGAAGTCCCCACCTTCTGATGAGAATCTAAATTGTTGCAAGAAACTCTAAAAAAGACATAAGCAGCTCTAAATCAAACATTTGTTTACTTAAGCTACTGGCTAACAAACCAATCTTTTATGAATCCAAATCAAATGAAAAGAACTTGACTGAATTTCATTTGTGCTTTTCTACTGAGTAAGAACCTTTGTGTTTAAATTTTTATCAACAGCACTTATATTAAGAAGAACCTTTCAGGGTGGAACTTAAGTATAGGGTAATTTTTTTTTTTTGGGGGGGGGGGGGGTGTAATTGTGTTTTTATTTTTCCTTTTTATATGAATAAGTACTAATAAAACCCTTTTTTTTATATAATTGTTTTTCGCTTCCGCAGGCTGTTAAAGTTTTATAATTCAGTAAAAAACTCAGCTACTGGCTCAAATATTCTTAAATTAAACAGTTGCTACCTTGAGGTCACACAATGGGGTGTTTGTACAGTAGGGGTCCTGAGTAAATTTAATGTATAGTTTCCTAAAACAAAAAGTATAAGACTTGAGTTCCCATGTAAATTAAGCCCTGCTTCCATTCTCTCGGGTGCTTCTCCATTTGAAAATTTTTTTAACCTTTATCTGTTAAGCTTTACAAGACGGTTCTGTCAATTTAGACATATTCCAATCTATTGAATGTACTGAAGATTCAAAATTGAAAATTATAAATGAAATTATAAAACTCTTAATATTCTTTTTTGGTTTGGCTCTGGCCCCAGTTATCCTAATGCCAAGTTCTCTATGTTTGCCAGCAATCTGTTATCATTGCAAAATTAAATTCCTAAAGAGGCATTCCTTTGACGGGATGAATGATATCTATGTATCTTTTGACATCCTTGGAACATTTAATCATTTCCTGCAAATGGGTTAATTCATCCTTGCAAGATCTTACTTTGATATTGAACCATATATGACAATAAACTTTAACAGCATATTCGGCGAGAACTTTTAAATTTTCAGAAGGATTTTTACATGGCACATACACATGCAAAATTCTGTTGTCTGTTGTTAACCAATGAGAGTGACTGATATTTCCAGAATTCTTTTAGGCTAAGTCTTTTGTAAGTATTCCACTTGACACCACTTTACAAATTTGGAACAAGTAGTTTTAGTCCGTACTTAAATCCCTAAAATTAATTTGTGGCAGTTTACATTCAATTTTTTTATAGTAGTTAATTAGGTTTGTAAATCTTCACATTTTTCATGTTCTTTACCTATTGGTCCAGAAAGTTTTTTAGGACCCATAATTTGCCCATCAATCTATTGAAACAAATGCCTGAAGGGTAGCTTGTTTACATGTGCCAAGAAAATTATCCATTGTAAGGGTCTTTTTAGTCTAGTTTCTAATACTTTTATAACTCTAGATTTACTTCCCGTATTGACGATGATTCCATTGCACCCGGTTAATTTCATATTTGATATGCCAATACTATTATATTGAAAATACGTTAAAATTCCATTTGTAGTATTATTTTGATCCTGGCTTTTTCACTGAGACACATATTCTTCCTTAATCATTTTTCAATGTATTTTTTCCCCTGTGCTTCAGTTATGGTGTTATCTTTTCTGTTTTCAAAATACAGCCCTTCTAAAATTAACTCATGTCATCTTTCTCAGTGTTTTAAATTCTCCCTTTGCTTCTTTCTCTTAAAGTCATTCTATATATTATTATTTCTTTAATATCACACTAATAAGAAGGTGACATATACAAAGATAACTGCATAGCTCTGTCTGATACTCCTGTTTAGCCAATTGCCAGAGCAAGTGTGGGTAGATAAAACATTCAACCTCGAATTCTTGTTTTAATTTCTATGTTAGGTGAAGTAGATGGTTGATTGCCGATTTGAGGATCAAAAGAAGTACCAGTTGTTCTTGATATCGTCTAGACTGGGATTTTTAGATTGCGAATTATGCATTAAAACATGACTTTTCTTCTTTAAAGAGTAGTTGTCTTTTCTTGAAAATTCTTTTTCTCATCTTTCAGTGATGCAGATCACTTTCTTCTGCAGTAGTTTTTGTGTCTACTGACACTACTGCTATCAACCATTTATCTCTTTGATCTATGAGAAAGTTATGTCCCAGTTCTGGTACCCGAAAAGGTTTAGTGCATTTTCTCAAGGAAATATCTTTACATTTGCAGGAGCTTACATCAGGCAGTTTTTTGTCAATTGCCTAAATTCTTCCAATTTAATATTAAATGAAGAACTATTCTTTTGATTCTTGATACTTTTCTTCAAATTTTAGCATTTGTTATGGTATTGCCATTTTTATGATTAGTTCGTCAGAAACTATTGGAATTGTAGCTTTCAGCCATTTTTTTTTTTTTTTTTTTTATTACATCTTCAACAATCTCAGGTATTTCTAAAACAATTAGAATCCAATTCCAACTGCAAGATTTTAAATTAAACTGCATCGTTAAATTATGTTTCATAATATCTTCATATGTTGGCTAAAGATGATAGTTCAAAGTTAATTTCTTTTGTTTACCAAACACAGGGCATTCAAAGAAATTCCTGATTTTAAGTATGTTAGTAGACATTTTGGAAATACTGTGGACAGCGACATATCTCACTGTACACAGTATATTGAATAATATAGTCTAAAAAGCTGATAAATACACAGAGTGCACGTTAACTAACTAACTTGTAACTCACAGCTTCAACAATGGACAGCATACCGAGGCACACATAGAGCCAATGCACACTGTGGAATGGCAGTCGAGGTCAGTTGTCTTAGAAGTAATGCCATATATTTTTTAAATTATTATTTTAGAATAAGATGCCTTTATTTGCATGTTGCATAATATAAACTAATTAATAATCTTAAAATAGCTTTAATACAAATAAATATTTAGGGTTTTCTTGATTTGTTTGTTTTAGAGAATCAGAGGCTTTGCGGAAGCAGTAAATAGCATTTGACATCTAAAAACAAAATATTTTCTTTGTCTGAAATTAAAAAGGAAAATTATTTTTACTATTACAAGTAAAAATTCAGAACTTTGTTTTTTAGTTCCACCCTATTGTTTCTGTTATTGAATTTCACTTAATTTTAGTATTGATTAGTTTATTGAACTAATATGTAGTTTTCAATACCTATAAAGTTCTTTTGTATTTGTCTAAAATTATTAAACAGTGTGACCATGATTTTCAAAAAAATAAATGTATCACAAATTGTTTTTTAAATTTTGTTTAGCTATAATGATCTTTATTTTCCATTTTCAATAGTTACTTTTATAGAACAAGAGTAACCAGCAAGTGATAGTAGTAAAGGCAGGTTTATTATATTTATCATGCTTGCAGCATAGAATATGCTTTTGTTTATGCATGGTGTTTGGTGTGTTGCATGAGTATTGTTATACAGGTACTAATTTAGCAGCAAAATATTTAAGGGGTATTTTTTCATATATCATGTGCAAGTTTTGTATTAAAAACAATTTGCTTATTATTATATTGTCTTTCCCCTCCCCACCACTTTTTTTCTCTCCCCCCCCCCTTTTCCCCCCTATGCTATTCATTGAAATCTTTCTTTGAAAGTATTCAATTTCATTTGGAAAATTCCTTGAAAAAAAAAAGCTTTTATTTAAATTTTATGATACTTTGTAAGTATTTCATGGCTTTTTGCAAAAGTTTAAGGGTATAAGTTATATTATGATAGACAATTTGAAATAAGTGCAACTTTGAACCAGAAGCTGAGCTGATTTTTCAGCAGTTTTAAAATAATGTAATTTTGTTTAAAAGAAAATAAAAGAAAGACCAAAACCACATTATTATTATTATTATTATTTTGTTGTTGTTGTTTTATTAAGGAAAAATGAATCAGTAATCGCTTGTTGAAGATCGTGATGTAATCTCTTGTTGATCTCTTGTTGGTACTTCTTATGAAATTTTCTTCCAACAATCTTTTTCAGAATATAAACTTAATTTTGTAAGCTTATATGGCTAGTAAATTTCAGATTTTCCGTTATATTACATATTTCTTAATCAGTGCTTTAAAAATACTTAAGATAAATGTTTGTTGATTATCTGCATTAAAATTTTATTAATAATGTAAATTTAAAATTTTTTATTCTCTTGGCCAGCATTTCTGACTAAATTATTTTATCTACAAATTTCTAAATTATTTACTTCACTGTTGAAAAAGAAATGGACTGTTTCAGAGAAACATGATCATATGTTTAAAAAAAAAAAAAAAATATCCTCTAAAAGTAAGAAAATTGTATATATACAGTGAAACCTCTCAGAGCGGTCACCCCTCTAAATGGCCAAATTTTCATGGCACGGATTTTTTGGTTAAAATAACCTCTATCAGCGGCCACCCAACACCCTCTGAACGGCCACCAAGTGGGATCGCCCGAAGTTTCATTTTATTAGTTATTCAGTGATCAGAGTTGCAAATCAGAAAGAAAGTTAGCTGGATTATTTAACTGTGTAAAAACGCAAATCAACAAAGTCATTAAAGAAAAGGATTTTATTTTGAAAGAATGCGAAGACTTGAAATTTCGTGGTGTTAAACGGGTAAGATCTGCATTTTAAAGTAAAAAACGAACTTGAAAAAATGGTTGCTTCAGAGAAAAGTAAGAACTTAAAACAGGCTCAAATTGTACCTTTTTTTCAAAAAATTTAAGAAAGCGTTAAATATAGTTTCTCTTTAGATAAGTTTTAAATTTCATTTTAAATAAGGAATATGTCTCAGACTTGCTTATATTACGCATTATAAGCAGTTATCTAATAATGGTAAATAAAAACCTTTCAGAGCGGCCACCCCCTCTGAGTGGCCAAATATTCTCGGTACGGTGGGATGGCCGCTCAGAGAGGTTGCACTGTATATGTAATGATGGCCTCTCACCATCAGGTTCGTAATGAGAGATGCCACGCCATTCTTCCAGTTTAAACACTTTATTTCCAAGTTTGGGAGAAGTACGGGAAGTCAGACCGGCGACCACTTTTGCTGCATGGCTGTTTTTTCTAATTTTTCCAACGTCCAGACAACATCCACAGACTTTTTGCGGCTCCTGCTTAAATACTCCCTAGTTTCTAAGCCTGCTGCTAGGGTGCAGTGAATGTTACCCTATCTCTGATTGGTTCTCTAAATTGATGTCATTTACTTTCTTACCCTAAGAATTTTAGGTTGGACAACCGCAAAGGCCTATCATTCCAGTTGAATTTGCACTTTTGATTCTTAAATGCTCTCAAAAATTGTCTCTGAAAGTAATATTTGTCTTGCTGAGAAACAAGCTTTATAGTGAACATACTCTGTTTCACAGAAATTAAAGATGGTTTTTCAGATGACTTTAAATTAAATTAGATTAAATTGTCAAAGGCTATTTTATTATTACATATGTATATACTGGGTGTGTGTGTCCAGTGCTAATGGTGCCCAATAGCTATTTCCTAAACGGTTAGTCAAAGACACATAATTCCAATTGCAAAAATGCTTTAAATTGTATAATCTATTATATCAGAAACAATCAAATTCAATAAATCAATTCCTATAAAAATTACGGAATTTAAATTTTTATATGGTCCCCCAGTCCTATCAGTTGTATTTAGAAAATTTTTCTTTATGCAGTTTCATTCACAGTTTAAAAAATAAAAATTGTCCTTCTACAACCAAAATTCACCGAGTTACAAAGCAGCAAATATTTTGACTTAAGTCACTTTTCCACGCTTAAAAATATCACACTACCAACCGATAAGGGACCGTATGAATATTGAAATTTTAAATTATAGGTTTTAATTTCATTTTCTTACATAATGTGGAGAAAGAAGTAAAAAATACTAATTTTTAAGCAGAGGATTATTGTCAGGTTCTATAAAAATCTATCCGGGATCAGACTTTCTAAATTGTGTATGTGTAGCAACGAGTATGCTATGAAAAGTGCAGGAAGAGTTTTCTACAAGGGTGCATATTTGTATTGCAGATAAAGAAAGCTATTTTTGAGCAAATGTTATGCTAAAAGAATTTGTAATATTATATTTTAAGTTTCTAGAATGCATATATTCAGATTTTTAAATGTTTTATTTTCTAATTTAATGTTTAATGAAGTGTTTTATTCTTGAATTTTTTTTTAAGTTATTTAACACCAGTTCATTAAAAAAACTCTAAAAACTTCTGTTTTCAGTACAAGGTATATTTTTATATTAACTTATTGGATACACATAGCTAAATGTTAATTTTCTTTATCACAATCTACAATCATAAAATAGTTAATGAAATTGCTAATAAATCTTACAAGGCTCAAAACCATGTATATTAATTTTTCTGAAATTCATTTTGTATAGAACCGTTATTTTGCAGCTCGAAAAGTGCTCTAACTTTAGGCAGCTGTAACTTGGGGAATTTTGCTCGTAGAAAGACAAATTTTTTATTGTACTTGAAATTGTATAAAGAAATTTTTTCTAAATATCGCTGATAAGACTGGGAGATCATATAAAAATTTAAATTTCATGATTTTTATAGGAATTGACTTCTTGATTATTTCTGATATAATAGATTATATAATTTAAAGCATTTTTGCAATGAGAACTATGTTTCTCTGACTTACAGTTTAGGAAATAGAGATTGGGCACCATTACCACTGGATACCCTGTATATATATGTATGTCTATAGATATTTTATTATTTTAGGTTATACTATTTCAAGTGTGAATTACATAAAAGTAAATCACTTTGCTTTCAATAAACATAAGATAACTCATTAAATTTGTTAAAATTCAAAAGCTAATGAGAAAGGTATTTAAAAGATAATAATATGCTATGTTTACAAAGTTAAAAATATTAGTTACATTCTCTAATGTGAGGTAAGGCAATTACTGGATATTTCAGTATATGCCAATCTTGGAGGAGAGAGTAATATGGAGTAGGCATGAGAGGAGAAAAGTGATGCCTAACCGGTTTTTCCTCCACCCGCTATGTTTTTCTATGGGGAGAAAAATTAAGTAACCCTACGTGTAGCCTTGGGGGGGGGGCGTGGGTCAGAGTTAAAGAGCCGTTTGGAACTCATAGGATTTATCGAGCCACAGCCCCATGGCTACGCTTACAGTTACTTCATTTTCTCCCCATAGGAGAACTAGCTTGTTTCCACTCCATATTATTAATTCCTCCAAGATGCCAATCGATTTAAAGGTTACAGAAATTTCTAAGAGGGCCTAGATAGCCTTTCTATAACTCTCCATTTTTCTTGGTGTAGAAACTTATCCTGTTTATTAATGGGAAGAGGTCCATTAAGATTGTCAAGTAGGCTTAGCTTTCATTCAGCTATGCCAACAAGCATGAATACTTATTATTCTCAATTTATTGTTCATATTGTGATTCAAAATAACCAGGAAGTAATTTTGGGTTTCTGTAAGTAGTTTTAATTCTATGATAACTGATCAAATATAATGCTTTTTTTTTATCACCTGTAATTGTAAAAATGTTATGTAGGAAGTTTTAAATACTGCTAATTGATTGCTTGGGGATTTTTTTTTAAGTGTAACACAGCATCCTAATAGACTATGTCAGTTCATTTAATGAAAAAACTACCCATTATTTTATCATTTAAAGTATCCATTATTTTGTTTGTGAAATTGCATTTTAAAAGTTCCTAAAAATTTTATGTTATTATTTTTAAAAAGTTTAAAAGGCAGATTTGATGTTCAGTTTTATAAAATGTATTACAGTTGCATGTTTATAGCTAAATATTATCTTGTCTCCTTCATTCATATTTATTGCATGTATTGCACTGTATTTCTTAATTATATATGTGTGTGTATTATAATTGAAATATTTATGTATAAAATTGTTGGAATTATGCACTAGATTCCTCTTTCAAAAAGTATTTTCGTATTGTTCTCTTTTGTTTCTTTTTTTCATCAATATGTTGACTATTCAGTAGTTAACTCAGTAAATTAAGAAATTTTAAAAAAGGGGAGGGGGAGTTGATTTGACAAATAGTGAACTCTTTGTTTGAAAATATCGTGAGTGAAAAAGACAACAAAAAATAAATCTGACTGTGTCTTTAGAATTTTAGATTGTAATGTGTAAACAGTATATATACTTTTTTATTGTTGTAAGTTTAAATCAGAAGAATAAGAGGGATTGATAGTTTGAGAATTATTATTTAATCAATTTTTTAAAAAAAGAGAGATTCTCAAACTAATCATTAAGAATATATAAATAAAATGTCGTAAAATAATTAATCACTGGATATTCATCTGGAACTGAAGAATTTATTATGTCATTTTAAGCAATTAAGCCTTTGCTGCGTAATTGCTTAAAATGTTTTCTAATCAGGTAATCTAAAGGAAGGAAAAGAAAGTGAATTGAGTTTTCTGCTCTTTAGATCCCAAATTCTCCCATATTCCACTTAGTTAAAGTATCTTAATTTAGAAATTTTTCTGGAGAATTCAAAACATCCTGTTCTCTGTCCTCTTTCTGATAAGTGAAATTTTTGGCTTTCTTTCAGAAGTACCCAAAAAAAAAAAAAAAAAAAAAAGACATTTGGAAATAAGGAAATTTCCAATTTCATACACACACACACACAGTAGTAATAAAATTTCACCTAAACAACTCTTTTTATTTTTTGCATTATTGTATATTAAATGTTGAGAATATTCCACTTCCTTTTCAAGTTATTTTTAAATCAAGTTTTCGATTACTCACTAAACAAACCATCCTACTTGATGAACATATACTACATTAAGTCTCAAATTTTTTGGAAAGACTTGCTGTAAATTCTATATCAGGCTAAACATTAATTTAAAGAAAGCATAAGAAGGAGTATGTGTGGGAAGAGGTGACATAATATTGCAAAATATAAATGTATAATTTAAAAGTGGTTTTTTTTTTCCCATTTTATGGTTCTCTATTTGCTTAAATTATCACACTATTGCATGTATGTATGGAATTGTTACTAAATGTACATTTATTGATTTTCTTTTTTTTTTTTCTCTTTTTACAGAAAGAAGAGCACAATTAAACCGTAGCAGATCCCGCAGCAACATACTAGCTCAACATAATGGTGGTAGGGAGAATGTGCACTTGGACTCTAGGAATGGTGAAATTGCTCGGTGAAAATACAGAGTGCTTTAGGAAACTAAAAATTATGAAAGAGCTTTAATAATTAAGTCTCTTTGTGTATTACATAAATTTATTTTGTTTTTGTATAGGTTTTATCAAGATGTATAGAAAAGTTTCTTTGTTGTTGAGATTCATAGATCCTATTTTATGTTTATGTTTGGAATTTAATTTTTTTAAGTATATATTTAAAATGCTTACACATACATTTATATTTAGTTGATTTTAAATATATATTTAAAAGATATTTAGTTTTCATGCTTTTGCTTCAATTCTCATATTATTCGATTTCTGAATTTGTATCATACATTTCCAAGTTTTGTAGTTAATTTTTGTTTTGAACAAACTTGTATGACACTCTGTGGTTTGCAGATTAGTTTTAGATGTATATTATGTGTACATCTGACATTCAATAAATTTGATTCCTTTGCTGGAAATAAAAATAATTTTACTTGCATATACTTTTTATAAGTAAATGTCAGCATGAACTTTGACTGAGCATTACTAAAATTAATGTCTTGTAATATTCACATTTTTCACATGTTTGTGTAAGACTGTTTACAAGCTTTATTAACTAAATATTTATTTGATATCTAAAGGGAAGACATATTATTGTTTTATTTTCTTCCTTTCTTTCTTTTATAAAGGACACCTTTTTGTATCAGTTATAGAAAATATATGTAAATATCCAGTGAAAACCCAATTTAACATTTCTGCACTTAATGTCATTTTTAATTGATATCAAATAATTTTCCATACTTGTAGTGGTAAAAAATCATTACAGTAATATTACGTATTAAAAAATTTTCTGAGAGATTTGAGTTTAGAGTTTAATACAGTTTTTTAATCTATATCTGTAAATCAGGATGGAGGAAATAGAAGGTAGGGGAAAAAACATTTTCTCTCCAGTAATACAGATATCCCTAGATTTGAATATTAAAATGTGTGGTATAAATTCACATTATAAGAATGTACATATAACTTATTTTTAGTTGGGGGAAGACTTAAAAAAAAATTATACTGTTTAATAAAATGTTTGATAATGCATATGTATAATGAATTATATTATTAAAATTTTAAACCAAAGTTATTTTGGAAGTAAATAAAAGATGAATCAACAAGATTTGAAAATTACATCCAGAAGTGTGAGTCAACGTACACTGTAATACATCCACAATTTAACTTTTTTTAAATTAATGAATCACTCACGATTTTTTACTGCTTTAATGTATTAAATTCACAAGCTTAATATATTATTACTGTAATAGTATTATTCTGATAATAAAGAAGACAACACATGACCCATGAATCATCATTCTTTTGATATTGACCATACCATATTTTATGTTGATGGCGACATAATTTTTTTTTTTTTTTTTTTTTTTTTTTTTTTTTGATAACTGAAGAAAAAATTAAAGTGTGTCAAATTAATATAATAAACCGATATTTACATTCCTTTTATTGGTGAAACCTGCCTTTGTGAAGACTTTTAAATTAATCGCTATCTTCTCTTTTTTGAATTTTAAACTGTATCAGTCCTGTCTGATTTGTTTTCTCGGAGTTGTACTGTTTATCTATTTTTTTAATTTCTATAAAATAAATATGTATGTTTGGTAATTTTAAAATATATTTTGGTCAAATTTTTGCAATCTGTTATAAATCATCAAATAATACCATCCCTATTCATTAAAAGTTCATTTTTCTACTTTTGAGTGTTATAAATTTTTAATATAATATCTTTAAACCTTGTGCATTTAAAAGGTTTTCTTGGATATTCATGTAATTATGTGAAGTACAACTCTTTTATTAGACATGCTATCCAGTTTTGTTAACACTAAACTGTTTTTGTAACATAATAATAGTAATTGTTGATCATTAACAATGCTTTCATATTTTACGCACATCCCATTTTTAAAATTTCATATTTCATCAAAATTTGTTTACTGTATTAGATTTACCCATAGTTTTTATTAGTAATACAGTAGAGTCTTGATAATTTGAGGTGAATGGGACCAGGCTTGCCTCGAATTATTGAAATCATAAAATTTAATAAACAAATAAATGGAAATAAAGCAAATTTTTTAATTTGAGTGCATATTTAAATGAAAAATGTATTTACATATTATTACATTACTGATAATTAGAACAGGTTAATTATATTGACAAATAATAGTCAATTGTTTTTTGTGTTTATATGTTCACCTGTTTCCATGCTGCAATATCGCACTATCGTCAAAGCAGCATGTCAGCACTGTACAGAAATTTCTGCGAGGGCATCTGGAAGAATATACCCATTTTCTTTGGAGGGGGGGTGGGGGGAATTTCTGGTGTGACTTCCAGGTGTACCAGGTGTTTGAATTTTGTGGTGGGAAATAATGCTTTTGTATATGTTGGCCATTATTTGGAGCCATTTTTCACCTTGAACTTGGATTTATGGGAAATTTGAACAGTCTACTGTACACATTTTAAACTTTATACATATATACAGTGAAACTTCTATGAGTGACCACCTTTATTAAGCAATTCCTTCCTCCAACGACCAATTTTTAACCTGCTTTATTTAATGTTAAAAAAGTCCTCTAGAAGAGACCACACAACCCTCTATAAGCAACTGATTCCAGCTTCCTGTCTGAAATTTTTCTTCCATTTTTCTGGAAATTAAGTAAACAAAAACCACATCCCAAACCAGTAGCTCTACTGTAAATCGACAGCAGGCACACGTGCACATACACATTACAAATCTTAGAGAAGAGACATGTCTGTGACACGAGTGATTTTCCCTTAGAGTTGTGCATTGATGTGATTGAGTCACACAAAAAAGGAAATTCAGAGAAGTTGTCAGTTGCTTTTAGTGTTGCGCAAACCCAAAATGCAAATTTTAAAGCAAATAGATTTTATTATGGCGAATTCAGAATACGTGCAGAATATCGTGATAAATGCACTTTTCTTAGATTTAAAAATAAAGCAGAGAGAGAAAAAAGAATTTTAAAAAGCCGAAATTTCAAAATATTTTATTAAAATTTAAATTTTAAGAATATGTTTGTATAATTACTTTAGTATACGATTCATAAATAATAAAGCAAACAATATTTTTTGTGTGTGTTTGGGGGGGGGGTCTATCAAATGTTTACACTTCTTTGATCGACCACCTCTCTTAACGACCAATTTCTCGCAGAAAGATGGGTGGTCAGTCCCAAAAAGTTTTACTCTATATATATTGGGGGAAATGTCTAAGAGCAAGGGGGGGTAAATCTTTGTTTTTTAAGATACAAATTGAGGTAAGATCTTGCAATACTTTTCCTTTCACATGTTGATAAGTAAATTGTGCGACCTTTTTTTGTGAGAGCTTATAAAAGTGTGTTTCCATTACTGGTTATATTGTGAGACAATGATTCAAAAAATTAAATAATATTTTCCATGTTTCTGAAGTTTACTACAGATTGCACAATTTTAATATTTCTTTTTTTAAACTATTGAGTTTTCTGGTAAATTTTTTATTGATAGAAGGCTAATTGGTGACATTTTAGTTTTATTAAACAGAGATAGTTGTGACGAGGAAGAAGAATGACAGCTAGTTCGCTGATCAAGTCTTAATCACAGCATATGTTCAACCATGTAGGTGTACAGATTCATTGTCTCAATATGTTGTGCGATTTTGAAAATATTAAAACATGTACTTTTCTGATTAAATAATAATTTTTTGAACTAATTTCAGCCATCTGTATTAGAATTTATTGATATTAAGTTCTTAGTCCATGTAATACAAATTTTACCATTTCCAATATAATAATGGCAAACATCATTTTTAGAACAAGTTGCATTCCTCTATAATCATGTCACTAATTGGCCAGCATAAGACTGTTTTAACAATAGTGACCATTAAAAAAAATTATGCCCTACTCCATGTTGAGTATCTGAACAACCACTTATAGCAGTTAGTTCTTGAATTGAAGTATTTAAAAAGAAAAAAATAATAATGAAAATGTACTTGATGTTTATAATCTAAAAATTTTCTTATTAAAATCATACAAATATATAAATTATATATGTATATAAAAAATTAAGGGATGATATATGTTTATAAAATATTTACCTGTGAAACTTTAAATTGTTGGTTGCATTTTCCCCCCCTTCCTTATAAAAGATTTAATTGCTTGATTTAAAATGCATTTATTTGAAGGTTTTAGCTAAATTTATTTGTTCATCTCTATGTGGGAATATTACCGTATATACTCGTGTATAAGCCCACTTTTTTGGACAAAAATTTGGATTGAAAGTGGGGGGGTGGGCTATACACGGGTCAAAAAAATCTTCAAAATTTCATCATCGGAAATTCAATGTTCAGGGAGCAGTAAACATCTACACACATACGCGCAAATATGTATACTATGTACATGGGAAAACCATGGTCCCGGAAATCGGCATGTCAATTCCCCCCCCCCCCCCCTTCCGGTGCCCATGCATTTGGGGCAACCAATTTAACTTTTATGGAAACAAAAGTAAGATCTAACACATTAAGTTTTTGTATTTTGACAAAATGTTACAAATTACAAGAAAAAAAGAAAGGAAATACAAATACTATACATATCACACCATTCTTCATCGGAGCATCCGAAAAGTTCTTTAAAGTCACTTTCAGTCCTGATTTCATCGTCATAAATATCAACAAAATCATAATCTTCTTCTTCGCCGAGTCGATTTCTTCCGCGACTCAATTAATTAGTCTTCGCACCCGTCCATAGACTTGCTTATGCAGCACTTCTTGAATGATTTCACTATAATATCCTTTGGAATGGATTCCCACGAATTTTTTACCCATTCAGTTACTGTTACGATGTCCACTTTTTTTAGATTGCCTGTCTTTGTAGTCTGTGCATTATCGGAAGCCATCCATTCGTTCCAGAAGTTTCGAAGCCGGTCTTTGAGTGCTATAAGGCGCCAATTATGTTGACCCTGCGTCGCAAAACAATCACGTGATCACCGAAAGTCAGTCGAATTCTGGTAGGGGAAGTATTTCACGGACGCGTCCATTTTTAAAGTTGGGAGGGTGGGCTTATACACGGGTCAGTCATTTTTGAAAGATTTTTGGGAGAAAACTGGGGGGCTTATACACGAGTATATACGGTATATTCATTAATCAGAAAAATAAGAATTGAGAAGATAAAAAGTGAATTTCTGCAGACATTTTGAAGTAGTAATTCAAGAACAGTTTAAATTGTTTACATAGATATTTTTGTTGCACAATATCAATTACAAATTTATTATTGAAAGAGGGGGGGGGGACATACATTTGAGCTAAAATTTTTATTTGGTTCATCATTCTATTTCTTTTCTCAGCTTTTTCATGCCTGGAGAAAAGGTGAAATATAGGTGGTAGAGAATATTATGAGTCATTTCTTTCTTTCACAGTTTTTTCTACTGAAGATTATTGGAGTTATAGTGTTTAAATGTTGTTGACTTATTCAGTCCATAGCCGTGACACTAAGAATACTTTGGGTTCAGCAAAATATTTAGTGGAACTAGATTTTCCCCCCAAGCATCTTGATATTTATTAAAAATACTCAGTTTGTACTTATCAGGGCTTGATGGAGAGAAAAATTGGGTCCATTTTGTGGCCCCTTCACAAAAATACAATCAATTAAAACAGTCTCTTCACAAAAGTACAGTCGATTAAAATGGCGGTTCATTGGCATTTTTCCCTACATTTTAATCTGTTTCATCAATTATCTTAATCGAAGTTTCCTCTGAAACAGCATATCAGTTAGTACCCCCTTAGAAAGTCCCACACGGAGGGCACCCCAGCCTTCGGCCTAGAGCCCACATGTAGCTGATTCGTGATAATCCTACAACACAAAAATTAACAAATAAAGTGACTTTTATTAAAAATTCCCAAAAATAAGCAATTTTCACAAAAATGGGACCCTGGAAAGATTTCTTGGATTGACCCCAGCTTATTTCTAAGTTGTAGCACTTTTAAAATAAAATAAAAAAGTTCAGTGACTCTTTTGAAGATGCTTTGTTCAACTAACAATCTTTTAAGACTATATTGTATGTAAATAATAATTTCTTAACTTCTGACTTTGTTTGTTTGTCATCTAAGTTAAAATAGTTTTACTATTCATTCTTTTTACTTAACTACATTTTTTAATTTTAGGAAGAAATGTTTACAATCTAATTTCAATTTGCATGAGTGTTGCATAATTTAATTCGCATTGGTAATTGTTAAGTTTCCTCTTTTTCAAAAGATTCTATGTATATTAATCAAGTACTTGTAATATATGATTAAAATCACAAACCTGAAAGCTCTTCTGAATGTTATTATGTAATTTGGTTATTCTCTCATATAAAATATGATACCTAAAATGCACCCCTTCTCTTAATTAAAAATATTGTAAATGAGAATTATATATAAAACGAGTGTGTGTTATCTGTTTTACAATTTTATCTGTTTCTTTCTTTTTCTTTTCTTTTTTTTTAAATACTGTAATTTTAGTTTTGATAAAACATATTTGAATTACTTAAGCACTTTAGTTTTTTCCTCTAAGAACATACAAGGTGTGCATATAAATTTATGCCAAATTTTATTAATTTTATTATGTCGCTTATGTCTGACAATCGAAAGCGACACTGCTCTAATAACTCTGCTATTTAAAGAGAATTAAAACTGCACATGCCCCTATAAAAGATTCAGAGTGCTGGGAATGTATGCAAAATCGTCTGCTCCCGTCAGATGCGTGTATGATCACGTGGTAGCATGTTAAAAGGCATCGTTCGCATCATGGATGCCACCAAGCATTGTCAGCACATGGTCGTGCAATTTTTAACAGCGGAAAATGTGAGTGCTAGTGAAATCTATCATCGAATGCAAAATGTGTATGTAATGGCATGTATGTCATGCAGATCGGTATTCTGAATGTTTAGAGATTTTTGTAGACATAGAAGCCGTACTGACAACCAGTTGCACCTGGTCCAGTGCAGGTGGTTATCACCTAGGGAGCAGTTTCCACTGTGGACCATCTCGTGAGAATGAATTGACGAATCACCACTTGCGAAAATCCCTAAACCATCTGAATACTGATCTGCGTGATATACACTCCATTTCATAAACATTTTGCATTTGACGATAGATTTCACTAGCACTCCCATTTTCCACTGTTAAAAATTGCACGACCACATGTTTACTGCATTTGGAGGCATCCATGATGGGAACAATCATTTTAAAATGTTGCCAAGTGATCATGCACACATCTGGCAGGAGCAAACGATTTTGCATGCACTCCCAGCACTTTGAACCATCTTTAGGGGCATGTGCAGTTTTTGTCTCTTAAGTAGTAGAGTTATTACAGCAGTGCCACTTTCACTTGGGTGACCCTTATGTAGAACTTAGTTTTATTTTTTAATTTATAAATAATTATGCATTTGTGTTACAATTTTTTCAATTCATTCAAATTTCAAAATATATTTGATTGAAATTATGTTCCTGGAATCTAATTACAAGTAGTCTAAATTAAATAGCTTTTAGCAGCACCTGTAGACATTTTAATCACAGTTTTTGTGAAAGAGAAATCCTGTGAAAACATTTTTTATAGTATGTTAACACTGATTAAATATTATAAAAGCCACATTAAGAGTTACTGACATATGCATAGCTGCCAAGTGTTCCGTTTTTTTTAAGGATTTGTTCCTTTTTTTAGCTTTGTTCCGTAAATACGTTTTTAAGCCAAAATGTTCCGTTTTTCAGCTTCTGTGTAAGGATTTTTAAAAATTAAAAGAAAAAGGAAAATCGTGTACATATTTCAGGCATGAAAATCTTCCGCTTTTTTTTTTTTTTTTTTTTTTTTTTTGGAAGACCTCCGCTTTCCGAAAATGTTTTAAAACCTTTCCGCTTTTTCAAAAAAAAAAAAAACAGTGATTACCGAACCTAAAGCAAAACGTAGCGGACATAGCAGAGTAACAAGAGGACGATAATGCGTGCCTGGGATGTACGTTTTCACTGCATCTCGCACTGCGCCTAGACTAAAGTCAGCTAGAGTGCAATGTTACTGATTTCCTGAGTTGGTAAATTCAAAACTTAGTTCAGAGGGGCAAATTCTTATTTTAGATCTTCGATGTTTCGAAAGGCATCTGATACATAATTATGTACTTGGCGAAATACTACACAACAATAATTATCTATCGAGACCTTTCGCCACTGGAAAACCGTTGTCGGTGAGCTATTGTTACTCGCGACGTGTTTTTATTGCGGTTTTGCGCACTTGATGAATCTATAAAATTTTTTCACGGACACGTACCAGCTTAACTGATACTTCTAGTGTGGATTATTGAGAAAATGGCAGATTTATCGAATATATTAGAAAACGTGCATTGAAAACGAAATGTTTGTGGTCATTTTCGGATCCAAAAATTTGCTTGGTTTTGGAAAAATCGTCGGCCGAACGAGAACTTCCAGACATTTTATGAATGCTAAACTGGAATTTTTGTTTAAATAAAGCAAACTGACGGTCTACACGACAAATAAAACTTGTATAAAAGTGCAGCTTTTAGTAATGGTATTTAAAATATAAATCTTGTCGTATTCCTTTAGGTCTTCAACATGCAAAGGAAGTAAAATAATTTATGGTAGCTTAAATATACTTTTCTTAAATAAATAAATTATTAATAATAATTCCAATAAATAAATACTTCAACATTTATAGCTATTAAAACGTACACGTCTTAATTTTATGCTGAATAAAAGAATAATTCTTTTTTAAAATGTGAGTTAATGTTAAGAAATCTGTAAGAAAAAGAAAACCAAAATTTTCAGTTTTTTTTTTTTTTTTTACAACAGTTACGCGGATTTTACTAAAAATATGTACCGTAACTTCGTGAAAAGTTAACTAATGGTAAAACCACGGACGGATTAAAGGGATTGGGGGGGGGGGAGCGATTACTCCTCCGCTACAGGAAAAAGAAATTCTATTTTACTTCCATAAACTAGACAAATTTCAACTAACCAACCATAAAATTGCATTAATCCGTCCTTAGGCAAGACGTATCGCCTCCTTAAATAAATAAAAAGATTACTTTTATTAATCATTTATGAAAATGTACATAACCAAGCAAAAAAAGAAAAGAAAAGATCATTACTAATTTTCATGGGTCAATCCACATAATACATAATTTTAAACAACATTCAATTGATACTCTCTCTGGGTTAAAAGTTACCGAACTATGAAATTTAAAAATGCTCTTTATTAAAAATTCGCGTTCGCAATTGGAAAAAAAAGGAAAGAAATTGAGGCGACTAGGCCACACAAGCCATGTTTTAACGTCTCAGCAGAATTCGCTCTCTTGCTTTATTAGCCAGCTGGCTGAGTGAAGACAAAACTTTAACAACCTTCTCGATGTTGACGCGGCATCGGTACCTCGGTTTGTGAAGGCCCGTTTTCCCCCGTATTACCTAAATTATTATTATTTTTTTTTTTTTTTTTTAAGCACATTCAAAATTTGGTTCTTCTGCATATCGGACGGAAATATTTCTAAAATGGTTTCACGAAGCTTGTCCGCACCTGTAACTACGTCGATGCTTTAAATGACATAATGGGGGGGGGGGGGAAATTCAAATGCTCCCTGCATGCCGACTTCAAGTGCATCTATGTGCTTTATTTTCTACAGAAATAAATTTGTTAGCATCGGCTTCACTGGAGCTTGCGCGCTAACTACAGATCAAAAAGCAAGATCAATATACTAAATTTTTTTGCAAAAGAAATTTATTTCAGCCAGATAATCAGTGTCCTGGAAAAAAATCCCTTTTTGACATGCATAGTCCGCGGACTATACTAGCGAAATTATGGTAACTAACTATCCCCGATCTCCGGGTTCCATATTTGCCAAATGAACTTCAATCTATTTGCAGCCTTTTGGTAAATGAATAATTTTAAAAACAAGATGTAAAACAGAGTTTTTAATACTCTATTGTTAAATTAAAATTTAAGGCATTTTAGTAACTCAACAGAAAAGTATTATTTTCCCCATAATATGTTCATTGATTTCTGAAACATTTTCACTTCAATTTTAAAATCAGGAAAATCGCTATTTCGTTTTATTCTCATGTGCAGGTTTTTCTTTGGTAATTATTTTTACAGTTAATTTTAAAAAGCATAATCTTGTGAGTTGGTATTTTGCAGCTAATATAGGAAGGAGCAGAACATATGTCCCTGTCATAAGTTCCACTTCTGTGTGCTGGTGTGCTGCAAGACTGCTAAGATTCTAAAATTTTACCTGAGAAAATATTTAGACATTTATTAAAGAATTATTCTTTTTCCAATAAAACAAGAAAACTTCACTTTTATTCTATCGTTTGAATGCTTATTTTAGAAAATGCCAATGCCATATGTATAATTTTTCATTCCATTTCTGATCAAAATTAAAAAAAAAAAAAAAAAAAAAATAGGTCTTAAAATTTTTGAGAATCAATTTTTTATTTTATTTTCATATCAAAAGAATAATCTGAAATTTGGATGTGAGACTTATGATTTGTTTTGATCTTAGATTTTACGATATTGTTTAAGATAATTATTTTAAATAATTATAGCCTGTTTTCTTTTAATAAATATTGTATATCTAAAACTGATTATTAAAAATTTACAGTGCATAATTATTTTCTTCAGGATCACAGTCAATTTGTTTGTGGTTGAAATTTAAATGGTAGAAATTGTTTAGTACACCATTTAGTTTAACAGTGGTTGAATTTAAGCTTACACATTATTCCCCAGTTCCATGTTTTTGCATTATCAACAGGTGCGTAGCCAGGAAAATTTTTCGGTGGGAGATATGAACTTATATGTGTATAAATAGATGGAATTTCATCACTAATCCAAACATTTCGGGGGGGGGGGGGGGGTGTATATCCCGATATCCCCCCCCCCCTGGCTACGCCCCTGATTATCAACCTTGTTATATATGCCTGAAAATACGTGCACGTAAATTTTTCAATTTTTTGCTGGAAAATATGTCCACGTGTATTTCCTCTTTTTTGCTCTTCAGCTGTTTTCATGCCTGATATTTAGCTTTTGGTACAGCATATATCCTTGTAAATAAGTCAATAAATTTAATTGAATGATAGTTATCTTATTACTCTTTCAACTATTACATTAAACATTTAAGTCTATTGTAGAAATTGAGCTAAGTTAAGTATATTTTATTTTTATAAATTAATGATTACATATGCACATCATCTCTCTTCACATGATTATTTAATTTTGTTAATGTAATATTTTTTTAATTGTATATTTAATCATACATTTGATGACCATGCACTGTGTTCCTTATTTCTGATTTTATGACCACGTGCTGTGTTCCTTATTTTTTTGTTGGAAGGTTGGCAGCTATGCATATGTACAATGAAACTTGTCAAATAGAATCACGGGATATTTTTATCTGCTAAAGTCAGGTTTCATTGAATAAAAATGCATTTTCAATTAAGTAATAGATTTAGGGGGAAAAGTTTTTTAAAACAGGTTTTATTGTTCATAACACATACATATATGTATGTATATAATAAATGATAACAATAATGCAGTGCCTTTCAATTTTTCAGCATAGAATTAATTGTACTCAATCATAAGCATTGTGTGTGAGTTGATTTTTAACTTATATCAATATCTTATGTTAAATAAATAAAAGCTTTGTGAAAAATACACATAAAAGGATACTTATAACATGATACATATCTTATACATAACTTGTCTTATGTGTTGTTATAAGTATCATTTTATGTGTTTTTTCCATAATACCTTATGTAATTAATTTATTGCTAATTTTTATTATCTGTAAGTAAATGACTACACATAAATGTATGTTGATTGTACTTATCACATTGATTGCACAATTATAAATCCCAATTTAAATGTTATTTAGGAATGTCATTTATTTTTGTGAAATATTTATTCTTAGAAATAGTTTTTCTCTCTTCTGTTTAAACAAACTCGATGCTAGAAGCTTTCTTTATGCTCCATGTATTGTGTAATAGTTTTCAATTATTTTAAATCTTTTGAAGGTTATTAATTGACAGCAAATTTTGTAATGCTTAATAAATGTTTATTTATTTATATCTCATGAGCATTTATACAAGTATTTATATAGAAGGGTTTATTTATATCTTGAGCATTTATTCATGCCAGGAGGGTGAAATAAGAAAACTTTTTATTAGTACTGAAATATTTCTCAAATCTGTTTAAATTAAATCGCTTAGCTGTCTCCTTATGTAATTTTACTTGAACTATTTCTAAATGGTGTTCTTGAAACATTTTTTGTATATTAAACTCATTTTTTGTGTTTGAATCAATTGGTCTGAGATTTAAATAGTGAAAAATGGAAAGTACTGTGATATGGATATTTATAAGGATGTATAGAACTGAGTTTTTGTATTGGTTTTTAAACTATGAATATATTTTTCCAGAAACAAAGTGTAATTATGAAGCTGCCATAATCACATGCCATTTTAAAGCTTTCATAAAAGCCTTGAAACTTTTGTTATGGTGATACATGCTCTATATTTCCCATTTTTTCCTCAATTTTATGCCATGCATATTTGGAAAATTCTGTATAAAGTTTGTTACTGAATGAATTTGATTTTAAATACTAAGTATTATATAGTAATGTATTTAGTTCAGATGTACTTACAATAAATATATATTTGCTACATATTGTGTTATTATTTATTTTACTTATTGGGACAAAACAGTGTGGTCTGCAACATAAATGCTAAAAGGGTTGGCGTCCTTAAATTGTCCAAGGAACCAGGAAGCACTAATACTGGCAAGTTTTCCTAACTCGCATGATATCCCAACTTCAGGAATGGTTCTCTAACAGTGAGGAATTCACATTTATGCATGACTCAGCCCCTTTCCTTAATCTCAGGAGCGTCACAGCATTCATGACAGACCATATCATACCAGTTTTTATCCATAGAGCTGCCTTGAATGGAAATTCTACGGGTATGAACCCTATAAATATTTGTAGGAGATAAGAAAGAGAGAAATGGTCAAGTACAAATAGATGCCAACTAACTGAAAAATTAATAAATGCTTGGCATCACAATCCACCAATCGCAGAAAGTACATGGAAGGTTTTCCTTTGTGTATATCACCAAGTAGTGATTGACATTCATTAACCCTCTGTTTTTCAATATTATGTTTTTAATTATCTATTTTTTTAGCTGAAAATTACAGAAAAATGAGCAAGAAAAAAAAATATATCCTATTCAACCAGTGTTTTTATGATTATTTTTCGTAATTGAACTACAGAAGTATTATTTTTTGTGACTGTCCCTAATAATTTGGCCATCAGTGTTCAGTATGTGCACATATGTGTCACACGGAATTCGCACATATATACTATTGATAGTGGTGTCATTTATTTGATTTCGGTTGAAAAAAACACTTTTTCAAACAAAATTAACACACTTTTACAGCAATTAAATTTGAAGACTTGTAAGGTAATGCATTTTTAATTTACTCACCATAGTAAATTCATAATGACATTAAAATTCATTAATTTTATCATAAAATGATTTATGTTAAGACCAAAAATGCTGAGTAATTTCATATGTTTTCTTTCTTCCTTACAGACTTCTTTCTGATAAATAAATAAACAAATTGAAATAATTTACTTTTGAAAAGTGAAAATAACTCCTTTTTTACAATAATATTTAGTGTTTTTAAATTTAAAATCAGTTTTATGCAGTTTAGAGTATTTAAATGGTAAATCTCTATTTAACGAATTTTCGAAGTTAAAAGTATGTATAATAAACTTTTTTCAGGATTTAGCGACTTCATTAAATAGAGGTCTGACTGTATATATTATCTATAACATTCTTGCTGTAAAATTTAACAAGTATGAGTTCTATGCTAAGGCACAGCTTGTTTGTCATTCAATACTGAAAATTTGTTTGAATTTTATGTAAAAAAATGCAGCTAATATTACTTCGTTAGAAAACTAATTGAATTGACTGGAATTTCTTTTACAGCAATCAGAAATGTGACATCATAAAGCAAAAACTGTGTTTTGTAGCAGCGATTGATAAACTGCCACAAAGTTTTTACTTCATATCAAATTAAATTCAATTTATGCTATTCTGATTGCTTCCTCAAGGTTATGCAGTTTGACATTTTCCATGAGATTAAAATTAATAACCTGTTTTCTTTTGCTGAACCATGCAGGATTCAATTGAGCATTTTAGATTCCACATGAATTGCTTTTATTTTCAAATACAAGCTTAATTTTTTATTTGTATATATAAATAATAGCGTTAGATTATGAATTTTTAAAATAGAAATGGTTTCTCTCTATTCTAAAAAAAAGTAAAGGCCGTTGTCAAAGCTTGTTGGGCTATCTCCTCGTAAACCGTGGGAATTTGAATTTCGAGAAACATGTCCACAGATTTGGAAAATTCCAAGGAACCTGATAAGCTGACTTAAATTTTGAAAATCGAATTATTTTAGAAGATATTAATACAAAACTGAAAAAATAAACATAATGGTTGCCAGATTTGGCATAAAATCATTCATTCCTTTGCAACAAAGCGTTTCCAAGTATGTAGAATTGCGTGAAATTGACAAACATGATGTAGAATTACACCCATTTTATGCAAATTAAAAAGTATATGAAATAAATAACTCAAAGTGTGTCACACAAAGTTGACAATTTTCAAATAGTAAGTTCGCTTAGAACACAGGAGTTTAGAATTAGCGACTATTCGTTTTTCCAAACCAGAATAACTAATTGTATCTGATTTTAAAAGCACCATCTTCTTGGCATTAGGAATGATCTGGCAAAATGTATCTTTCCAAGCAGGGTGAATCTAAGCTTTGAGTTCCAGAATGCTGGAACCCAGTATCTTGAAAATGAAAAATAATTAAAGTGCAGATTATTTTAAAGGCGGTTCGGTCCAGCTGGATTATTTGCTACCAGTAGACATATTTGGTGGTGTTAACTATGCCTACTTGTCAGCGCAGCGAGATGATATAATTCGTAGTGCTGAATATGCCAATCTGCAAAGGATTATGTTTATGGAAATATGGATAACGGTTTTCCGGAAACCTTGCATAGTAATTATAGGTTGTGAGCATGTGTAAATCGCCTAATAATGAAAAGTTGCCATTGGTGGCAAGCTATCCTAGCTGTTCCATAGTTTTTCTCAAAGAAAATGTGAAGTACTGTTTTCTTAGAGCTAATTATTAACTATATATATACGCAAGTTGCCAAATAATGAAAAATCACCATGGGGTGCAAATACGCAAGGTGTCCAATAGGTTTTGCATAATTAAAAATACAGCTGAAACAGATGTTCTGATTTTATTACGCTTTAGCTCCTAATTAATATAACTTTTGAATGGCAACATTAAATATCATTGTGTTTCTGAGGGGTGCAAATAATTTTCCCAGCGATTATATGCGGAGTCCACACTCTAGGTGGAGTATGGCTCAGGACCCGTAGAACACTGATTCCTATAACAAAATATCTACCGTGATATGGGAGAGCGGTCTACTATAGTGTGAAGTTTAAATTTTTATGTACCAATGAACATGCAAGAACCAAGCAACGTGTAGCTCAGTAACACTCTATCTGATCCAATCTTTGGTTTTTTTCTGTTGAAATTGTCTTTTTTTCGAATACGCCTTATCAGGGCGGAATAATTCATACGAAAAGCGAGCGTAGCAAGTCTAGGAGCCTTGGCCCCTAGTATTAGAAAAAAATAAAACACTAACGTAGGCGGTACCAAAATAAAGAATATCTCTACGCTGAGGATAGCGACAACTAGATGTAAACATTTGCGTAATAACAATAACATGCGCAAAAATTCAATTTAACAGTTCAGTGACATCAAATGAAGCAAGCATATTCGCTACTTGTTACTTTTACTTACGTCACACAGTAGTTAGATTACAAAATAACAGTAGTACATTTGCGAAAATGCAAGATCATTCGAATATTTTCACAGCTTTAATCAAATTTACAATACTTGGCACGTTTATCGCACATCCAAAAAAAAAAGTCACCCTGCAGTGGGCTGAAGTACATTTTAACCATTCAGTATTTTCATAATCATTTTATGAATGGAAATGTCACCATTTATGTCGATCTATACATTTTGCAATGTTAGTACTTGGCATCGCTACCATGGTCATCATTGGTTTTTTGATAACACAAAATTTATAGCAACCCTAAGCTAAATAAGTTTAATGATAAATACTTTTAAAACAAAGAAACATGATTTTTGTTGAAATGAGTCCAATATTTTAGCCAACACTGCACTGAGTAAAGAACAGTAAGGTATGAGGAGCGAAGCAGGCAGCCTTCGCAGCTAGTATTAGAAATTTTGTTTCTGTAATATGTGTTAAAGTGCAGCATGCCATATAAAATATTTTGTGTATCATAAATTAAAAGTGTTTGTCATATTCATCATTTTTTAATGGTCATCTTACATTTCACTAAACGATTAGTAATCCTTTTTTGATATATATATACCCCATGGTATAGTTTCAACAAACGAGACTAAACATTTTTATACATTCACTTTAAACTAAAAAACAATCAGCAATTACTAATGTTTTAAATATTAATGAATACATCATAAGATTAAGAAGTGCATACTAATAAATTATTTTATAATAAATATTTTTTTAATATGAAAGAAGTTCTAATTTCGTGATATAACGACTCAAAATTTTTTAATTAAACTGTAAACTTCTAGCTGATCATAAGATTACAAGTTTAAGATGCTTGACCCTTTAAAATCTTATTGCTAGGAGTAAATATTTGTGGAAAAAAAAAAAAAAAAAAAAAAAAACATTCTGAACGTTTTGTAGTCGATTATGTAAATGCTTCACTTACTAAACTGTTTATAAGCAGTTTAGGTTTTTCAAAGAGCCGCCTTAATGTAGTATTAAGTATTAGCTGTACCAGAAAGGGCTTTTTTTTTTTTTTAACATTTAATGCAAGCAAATGAATTTTCCGCAAGTTTTTAATTACAAACAAGCTGGCCTAAAATAGGCTTCATATTTGTTACTTTTTAAAGCAATAATTTTATAGTTCACTTTTTTTCTTTCAAGAAAGATATGAAAAAAAAGGGGGGAGAGAGGACCATCTACCATCCTTAGAGGGCGAATTGCAAAATGTTCTGAAACTGATTTTTAGGTAGGTATTCTTGAATGTTGTATTTTACAGCAAGAATTTTAAGGATGTCTCTTTGTCTCGTTCAGAGAAGTATGTGAAAAGAACGTTTTGATTCCTTAGCCCTCATAGATTAAAAATTTTGGAAAATACTGTCTATTCCAGCACCTATGTTAATAAACTCGCACAGTCCCTCAGCGGCCTAGTCACTAAATTCCATTCCCGTAAGAACACAGAAAGTGCAACACAGGCTTGGCCAGTGCTTGGGAGGGTGAATTCCTCTCTCGGCTGGACTGCTGTGGGACCGTGTACGCCAATTATGGGCAATCTCGGGCCGGATGTGGTTCGCCTCGGCTTTTGATCCGACCCGCGGAACATATCAAAACAACCATTGATATCCATACAAACCATTCAAAATCAGATATAAATCCTAATTATACGGCCCGCGTCATCGCAAACATCCTAAGTTTGGCCCTCAACTTTCGAAAGATTGCCCGTACCTGGTGTACGCTAATGGAAGCTGGTGCACGAAAAATCCCTCGTGGCTTTGCAATATCCTTCATGTGCAAACGATACATCTGGGGGTGCCAATTTCAGGTGGTTAGGAGGAGGGGGACCCTGAAGTACGACGGTCTCCCTCCCATTGAGGCTCATTCAAATGGGAGCTGCTTCCTTTCGCCCATTGCCGTCCTGTATGGAGGATCCGGCTGCGCTCCGCGGTTGCCAGAAAGCATTAGAAGCAACAACAACACAAAAACTCGCATGCAAAATTTCGTATTACCTGCTTCAGTAGTTTGGGTCCGGTGAAATATTAACGTACAGAAAAAAAAAAACGGCATTACTATCCGATCCCTCTTAATATTAGCCTACTGAAGCAATGAAAATTAGGACAACTTTTTGGAGGATCCTGTAACTTTTCAAGATGTGCACATTGAGACTTATTCCATTTCTGTAATTTCATTTGAAATGTAAAATTCAGCCTCGATCTGGGACTCATCAGTAATAAAATGAGAATTGCGTTCGTCTGTATTGGACTCCCCCTCCCCCCCCTTTCTTATCTTCGGATATCGGGGATAGGCTTTTGAAAGTTTTTAGTTGAAATATGCGTAATGTACTTTTGAAAGACCTAGTCGAATTCTTTTTTTATCACCAAAAACTGAATATATGAAAGCGTAAATTCTAAATGTGTCCTGTGGTTTTTGTTTTCCCTTCCCCATCAAGAAAATTCCTTTCCGCACTTATCTGATATATTCTCTTAATGATGTCTCGAACTCCAGGATTATTTTTTTACTGTTAAACTTTGGAATTTCTTACCCTTAACGAGTTTCCAATACCTCAACATGTAGTCAACATTACTCAGCAAAAGATGAGACATTTCTTTACTCTTTTAGTTTTTTAAAATCTGTTTTCAAAAGAAAAGTTTCAGATGTACTAATAATCCAATCTTTCCAATTCTTTTAAGCTGCCCTCTAAAATAATGTAAGATTAATCTTGCGCATATCGAACAAGAATATTTAAAAGAGCGCTTAATTGCCTTTCCACTCCTATGTTCCATGGATATATATATATATATATATATATATATATATATATACAGGGTGACTGCTAATTCATGGTACAAACTTTGAAGACAGGTACCGGACACTGTAACAATCACATTTTGTATAGGAATGTATGGTCAAAAGTGAAGCGTCGGAGCACAAATGCAGGAGACTGGGGAGAAACGGAGTTAGTAGTTGTTTCCGTTGCCGGTAGATGGCCAGTCACCATTGATTTAAGGAAGAGAGGCCATTCTCGTTTCAGTTTTCGTCCGTGATGGGAGATTTCACGTTTTCCGAAAAAAGCAGACATGCATTACATGTACGGCCGTGCAAATGGAAACGGCAGAGCTGCGCAACGAATGTATCGTGAGCAGTATCCTGACAGAAGAATGCCGGATCACAGAATGTTTCAGAGATTACATCGCCATCTTTGTGAAACAGGTTCATTTCACATTACCAGACACGAAGCTGGTCCACGAACAACTGTACGCACTGCAACAGTTGAAGAACGAATCTTGCAAATTGTGGCTGCTACACCTGAGTCAAGTTCAGGAGCTGTACTGTAGGTGTGAGTCAGTACACAGTTTGGAGAGTGTTACGCGATAATCGTCTACACCCTTTCCATTATCAACATGTACATGCTTCGAAACCAAAAGACTAACTTCTGCGCAGTGATTTCTGTAGCAATGTGCATTGCAGCCGAAATTTTTCTCTCATGTGTTATTTACAGATGAGGCGACATTTACACGCGATGGTGTATTTAATGTGCATAATTGCTATGTGTGGGCAAACGAGAATCCTCACGCAACGCGACCACATGCGTTTCAAGAACGCTACAGTGTCAATGTGTGGGCTGGTATTGTAAATGACATGTGGATTGGCCTATAGCTACTGCTACAGCGACTCAATGGCAACTGTTATCTCATTTTCCATCAACAACTTTTAAAAGATCTGCGACATGTTCCAATCACCATTAGAAACCGCATGTGGTTTCAGCATGAATGGGCTCCAGCCCACTTCACCCTAGATGTTCGTCAGTACTTCAATGCGACAGTTTGCATGCGATGGATTGGACGTGGAGCTAGCGATTGGCTACCCGGGTCTCCCGATTTGACGCCCCTCGGTTTCTTTTTATGGGGACATTTGAAGAATGACATTTATGCCACTCAGTGGACTCCGATGAAGATCTCGTTGCTCGAGCATCCGTAGCTACTGCACGGGTACGTGAAATTCCTGGTATCTTTGAAAGTGTTTGTCAATCGCTGCACTGACGTTGTCAAGCATGTTTCAACGCTAATGGACGCAATTTTGAACACTTATTGTAAATTAATTTCCACTTGTATGAATAACTTGTGCGCGCGTACAGCCAGTCTGTGCCCAAAAAATGGTCTCTAGATCTGTGGCACGCGATGAACGATTCCATAGACCACCATGTTGCTGGTAGTTAAATTGAGCGATGGCAACAGCTGCCTTTTTATCAGCATTGGGCATTCTATCCAGTTGTTCTGTATTAATGTGTTTCCATCGTATTATTCCAGTTTTCATCATGAGTGCTGTTAAAAATAAGCCTAACAATTTTTATTTGAAATGATGTGCTAAAATGTAAAGGATTCTCGTGTCACCCGCAAGTATTTTTATAGAGGTCTAATTTATTCTTCGTGGCTGACAACAGTCAAAACGTCAGAGTTTTGTGTCCTCACGGCGAGGACACCGCGCGTTAAAGCCACAAGCGTTTTCTTTTTTCTCTTCTTTTGCTTTGTACCCTAAAGGAATAAAAACCTTTGAGCTTCCCCGTCGAGATTCATATTTTTCTGCTCCCTTTTTCTAAATCTTTTTCGTATGATAAAAATGATAACATCTTTGAATAATTCGACTTGGAGCTTGTTTACACATTCGTTATCGCCACCGTTGTTGACACTGTTAATGAATTCTGAGATCTGTAAAAGAGAGAAAAGAATGGATAATTAATGCGCGTCGTCTTTTTTAATGCACTGCCTTCTTTTTCCCACCTCTCTCTCTCATGCACACACACTTGTAAACTTCCGGAAACAACGAAAAAAAAAATGTAAAGGATAAAGGGAGTCTAAGAAAATTCGTTTTAGACCAAAAAAAACCTCCACTTGAGGGAATATTTTTTGCGTGTCTAACAAATCATGAACTGATAAACTGTAATTAATATTTTGCTGTCAAGGGTCCTTTTTTCTTGCTGCAGGTTTCATAAATTCCGCTTAATTGCTCAGAATAATACACTGGTTTTCAAAAATTAAGAGGAACCCAGACAGCACATAAGCTTAAATCAAGCTTGACATTTCTTTGAATTCGGCATATTAATACAAGCTTGACAGTTCAATTCAATTTAAACTTGCAGCAAGCTTGGAGATTACAAAAAAAAAATGAGTCAGCAATTATTTTACCGCCGAATTTAAGTCATTTGAACTGTCAAGCTTGAATACAACTTGATTACTGCTTGATTTGGAAAGCCACATCCACATAAAAAATAATTTATCATCAGTCATAAATGTGCTTGACCATAGAATTTAAAAAAAAAAAAGATTCTATATTTCCAAATATTGAAATTCTTCAAAATACAATACAAATATATTACAAAATTGATTTCAAAATCAGTCGTTTGTCTCGATTTTGGCCAATATTGCCAAACATGAGTGTTGCAATATTGAAAGTTTTAAAACGTGTGCTGCTTTTAAGTTTATATTATGCTTATTTCCCTATTAGTAGAGTCTATAAATCACACATAATATTATTTTAATTTTGATTCACTCCATGGAAAAATAAAAGAAGCAGATCGGTATCGGCCAGCACTGATCGATCTCGCCAAAAAACGGCGTGACAACCGTAACAGTCACTTCAAATTTTAGCCTTGTCCCTCGAGTGAGATTGCCATGGTGGTTAGGGCTGGCTTCCCAACCCTTAGGTCCCGAGATCGATCCCAGCAGCGGACGCTAGATGGAAACAGATCAAAATAATTTGAGGTTTCAGCTTACAGGGGAAAAATAAAATATATGGGGCGAGTTCGTCGATCGGCGCCCCATGTATTTAGGAAAATAATGTTTAGGCAATTTTTTTAAGTTTGAATTAAGCTTGCTATGTCAAGCTTAATGCAAGTTGGGCAAGTGTAAACTTGAACACTTGATTCAAGCTTACATTAAGCTTACACGCTTGAAATTTTCAAACTTAATTCAAGTTTATTGACTTGATAAATCAAGCTTGCTGCAAGTTTGATGCAAATTTGCTGTGCTGTCTGGGAAGTCACAAAACTCGCATAACTCGTCTAACTCTCTCAAAATTAATGCAATCCGTATGACACTGAAGTATGCTGTCAAATATATGCTGTTGAGTAATTCTTTAATATGCAAATTAGTGCTTCTGGCGATGCAGCCAGAATAAATAATTTACTAGGAGCATAAAGTTGCATGTTTTAAATCAGGACTCCAACTTTTGCCGAGAGTAAGTCAAAGAAATAGGGTATAGCCAATTCCTATAACAAAATATCTACCGTGATATGGGAGAGCGGTCTACTGTAGTGTGAAGTTTAAATTTTTATGTACCAATGAACATGCAAGAACCAAGCAACGTGTAGCTCAGTAACACTCTATCTGATCCAATCTTTGGGTTTTTTCTGTTGAAATTGTCTTTTTTTCGAATATGCCTTATCAGGGCCGAATGATCCATACGAAAAGCGAGCGTAGCAAGTCTAGGAGCCTTGGCCCCTAGTATTAGAAAAAAATAAAAAAATAACGTATGCGGTACCAAAATAAAGAATATCTCTACGCTGAGGATAGCGACAACTAGATGTAAACATTTGCGTAATAACAATAACATGCGCAAAAATTCAATTTAACAGTTCAGTGACATCAAATGAAGCAAGCATATTCGCTACTGGTTACTTTTACTTACATCACACAGTAGTTAGATTACAAAATAACAGTAGTACATTTGCGAAAATGCAAGATCATTCGAATATTTTCACAGCTTTAATCAAATTTACAATACTTGGCACGTTTATCGCACATCCAAAAAAAAAAGTCACCCTGCAGTGGGCTGAAGTACATTTTAACCATTCAGTATTTTCATAATCATTTTATGAATGGAAATTTCACCAATTATGTCCATCTATACATTTTGCAATGTCAGTACTTGGCATCGCTACCATGGTCATCTTTGGCTTTTATGATAACACAAAATTTATAGCAACCCTAAGCTAAATAAGTTTAATGATAAATACTTTTAAAACAAAGAAACATGATTTTTGTTGAAATGAGTCCAATATTTTAGCCAACACTGCACTGAGTAAAGAACAGTAAGGTATGAGGAGCGAAGCTGGCAGCCTTCGCAGCTAGTATTAGAAATTTTGTTTCTGTAATATGTGTTAAAGCGCAGCATGCCATATAAAATATTTTGTGTATCATAAATTAAAAGTGTTTGTCATATTCATCATTTTTTAATGGTCATCTTACATTTCACTAAACGATTAGTAATCCTTTTTTGATATATATATAGCCCACGGTATAGTTTCAACAAACGAGACTAAACATTTTTATACATTCACTTTAAACTAAAAAACAATCAGCAATTACTAATGTTTTAAATATTAATGAATACATCATAAGAGGAAGAAGTGCATACTAATAAATTATTTTATAATAAATATTTTTTTAATATGAAAGAAGTTCTAATTTCGTGATATAACGACTCAAAATTTTTAAATTAAACTGTAAACTTCTAGCTTATCATAAGATTGCAAGTTTAAGATGCTTGACCCTTTAAAATCTAATTGCTAGGAGTAAATATTTGTGAGGAGTAAATAAGTAGGGGGAAAAAAGAGGGTAGGAGTAAATAATTGTCCTGTTTTAAATCAGGACTCCAACTTTTGCCGAGAGTAAGTCAAAGAAATAGGGTATAGCCAATTCGTAAAAAAAGACTTCCAGGTATCATTTGCCCGTAGAATTGCGATAGAGAGTTATTGGGAAACTAGAAGCAGGATAGAGTCAGACGCAAGTGGTTAAATGTCAGTCCTTCTGAGGCTCATAGACTGTAGCAGCAATTTCTAATTACAGATTCGGCATCCAGGAGTTTCAGCCAAGAAAGACCAACTGTTACGATAAGCACCGATGATACTCCCTGTATTTCGATAGCCTCTCTTTTTCATTATTCTCATTCGAATCCCCGGTAAGACAAACATCTTACCGGGGATTCGAAGATGCAAGAGTTGCTTGCTCTCTTGACATCTTCATGAGAAAGGAATTGCTTCTCAGTTAGACCGTAAACTGTCGATCGGAACAAATACCATGGATGCCGGCAGAAAATTTTTCGTGGGGGGGGGGGGAGGATGGGGAGCAGAGATAAATTCAGAATAATATTTGCCATGTTGGAAAGAATAATAGAAAAAAAAAAGAGCAGGTGTAAAAGCGACATACAAAAATCCAGGAGGAGGCAAGAGCCCCTTTTGCCAGAAGCTGCCGACGCCTATGCACGTTTTATCTTTTACACTGTATCGCTTGTATCCACTATGTATAAAGAAAATCTGGTATTAGTACGCTCTACACTCCCATCCCCATTAACACACTGCTTGCGCGTCACGTAAAATTCATTTTTTGCCATCTCCGTCGAAACACTGGTCGGATTGCAGCATCTGTTCTGATAAAAAGTTTCGACCTCGCAATGAAAGTATGTTGTCCAAAAACGCAATAAGCATTGCAATTTATGTGTTAATTTAAATAAAATTTGTAATTTTTTTAAGTTAGCACAATCCTAGGGAGTCAGGTATCGGTATTTCTGGAATTTTAAACCTCTGGGCGAGAAAGTTCTGCCCTCATAAAACAAAATAAACGCCCACAGTTCACTTTGTTCTTTAATATCAGCTGTAATTTTTCGAAATTAAATCAAGCCAGATAAGCTTATTCATACTTTTAAAAAATGAAAATGAAGAACAGAGAGACAATTTAAGCAACCGATTCCAACATAAAATCTGGTATTAGTACACTCTACACTCCCATCCCCATTAACGGTGTTATTCGAAAAAATCATGTGATTTTGGTACATAATTACAAATAAACTAAATATGCCAGGCACTTCAAAATTTTGAAACTGTCTCTTTACAAGCTGTATTACATACTGCGAAGACAGGTCAATCTGTATCAGTTTCAAAACTTTTAGAAAAAAGTCTTAAAAATCGGAAATTTTCGCAAAGCGTGTTACTCTTCGAAAAATCTTGCAGCTCAGATCCATGTTTAAGAATTTTTTCTGAAAATTTCACAAAAGCCACAGCTTTTTCGCTTATCGCAGTGTGTAAAACAGCTTATGAAGAACCATCTGGAATTTTTTGGAGACCATGGTGCTATTAGTTTATTTCAATTTGTGTACCAAGACTAAAAACAGAGTTCTTTTTTATCGAAGAACAGCCTTAACACACTGCTTACGCGTCACGTAAAATTCATTTTTCGCCATCTACCGTCGGAACACTGGTCGGATTGCAGTATCTGTTCTGATAAAAAGTTTCGACCTCGCAATGAAAGTATGTTGTCCAAAAACGCAATAAGCATTGCAATTTATGTGTTAATTTAAATAAAATTTGTAATTTTTTTTAAGTTAGCACATTGCTCGGGAGTCAGGTATCGGTATTTCTGGAATTTTAAACCTCTGGGCGGGAAAGTTCTGCCCTCATTAAACAAAATAAACGACCACAGTTCACTTTGTTCTTCAATATCAGCTGTAATTTTTCGAAATTAAATCAAGCCAGATAAGCTTATTCATACTTTAATAATATGAAAGTGAAGAACAGTGACAATTTAAGCAACCAATTCCAACATAAAATCTGTATTTGTGTTGGTTGGAGGAATGAAACCAATTAGGTGGGCGGATATGCTTTAATTCTTGTAAACTGCCTTAATTCTGGTAAACTTTTAAAGCAGGACTTTCAGCAAAATTGCCTGCGTACAATGTGTTAAAGGTCAAAAGAGAAAGTCTCATTTATTGATTGAAACTGCATATTGATTTAAAATCTATCAAATATGTCCTCGAAACAGTGGAGAAATCAACGTATTAGGATCTTATTTTATTTTAATTTCTGTCGCTTTAACTTTTATTAAAATACTTCAGTTACAAGCAACGTATTTCTCAGACATTTGTGAATTAATACGAATTCTGAAAATTAATATATATTATTGAAGTGCGTAACTACATACTCCCCGTTGAAAATGATAAACATAGCATTAATATACAGGGACACTTAAAATATTTCCGATCACTGGCGAGCTACAGTTGACAGTAGTAGGAGAAAACAGAGTTTCATTAGCATTTATTATTGAATTGCATAACTGACTGACTGACTGAAGTAAACTTTTTCGGAGTACCTGCGCGGCGCGCTTACCTCCGGTGTGTTGTGTGTAGTATGTTTTGTTTTGGATGTATGTAGTTGCGGCGAGGCAGCAGTAATTCAGACAGAGAGTCAAGAACAACATTAGATTATTTTTTTTTAATAAAAAAAAAATGAAAAATAAAAATGCAGTGGGTGCCTACCTGTCCTCCCTCCACCAATAATGGTGAACTTCCACGGACAGGTTACTAGGCTGCGTGGTGGATGTTAAGTCTGCAGGGCGTGGAGAACCGCTTTAGGCCGTCTTCGATATGCTGGGTCCGAGGGCTCATAGTCAGGTAATGTTGCTATGACTTCATTAGGGATGTTCCTAATGTTCTTATAGAACTTCTTGGACAGCTTGAGTAGATGGTATTTGAGAGACTTCATACAAGGTCTTTCAGAATAATATCATTTGCCAGATGGTGATGACCGTACCGAATTGTACGCAGGAATTTGTTTTCTTTGGTGAGTAGGGTTCTGAGATTGGTTTTGGCCGCGTAGGCCCACACGGGGGCAGCATATGTGGTGATGGGGCTCACAACCGTCTTGTACAGAAGTACTTTGTTCTGTGTGTTTAGTTTTCTCGTGTAAATCAGACTTGAGAGGCGCTGGAAGGCCGCTGTCATTTTGCCTCTGGTTTTGGCAATGTGCCTCTTCCAGGTTAGGTTTCTATCAATCTCAATGCCTAGGTCGGTGACGCTGTCGGCCCACTCTAGTACAGTATTGCTGACCTGTAGACGGGAAGGAGAGAATTTTCTGCCCAGGGAAAGAGCTTTGCATTTTCTCGGGTTTAATTTGATCTTCCAGTTCTGCATCCTCAAGTCCAGTTGGTTGATGTGGTCCTGGATGTTTTTGTGCAAAACTCGCGAGCTGCTGGCCCTGCCAATTATCGCATTATCGTCTGCGTAGAGCGCTATTTCAGTAGATGGATTCCTCGGTACGTCATTGACGGAGACAGAATATAGGGTGGGTCCAAGAATTGATCCTTGAGGCACACCACTATTAATCGGGTAGAAGTTAGAGACAGTATCTTCTACTCGTACAGCAAAACTACGGTCAGATAGATAATTATTTATTAAATGGACGAGGGAGTCTGGCACGTCCATACTAAACAGTTTGTAAATGAGTCCGACGTGCCAGACTTTGTCGAACGCCTTGGATATGTCGAAGAGTACCATGGCAACACTATCTTTCATTTGTATAGCTTCTGATAGTAGCTCCACAACTCGGAGTAGTTGGTGGGCAGTGCTGTGGTGATTCCTGAAACCGAATTGTTCAGGAATCATGATGTTGCTGTTGTTAATGAAAGCAGCAAGTCTGTTTAAGATGACACGCTCAACAACCTTGCCCAGTCCACAGAGTAGACTTATGGGTCGGTAAGAGCTGGGATCCGAGAGGTTTCGTCCAGGCTTGGGGATCGGACACACAATCGCTCGTTTCCACGTCTCAGGGTAGTGCTGCAGCCGAAGAATTGCGTTGGTTATGCTGGTAAGTCTCAGTATGCAGTTGGCAGGGAGGCTTTGGATTACCTTGTTAGAAATCCCGTCATGTCCAGGGCACTTCTTGATTTTTAATTTGGTGATGATATTAATAATCTCGGAAGGGAAAACTCCGGCAATGGGGGTCACCGGCCGAGCTTGTAGTCTTGAGGACACTTCATCATCAAGTTCGAGATCCGAGTGTTCGTGATTGGTAAATTGGTAAATTGGTCACAGTACACTTTGGCAATAGCCTCAGCCTTGTTAGCGTTCTGGAACACATATGAGTTGTTTGACTTGATGGGAGGAAAGTCAGTCCTCTTTTTGGTCAGGCTCTTTAACGTTTTCCAGATCGAAGAGTCGTCTGGAGACAGAGTGGCAAGGTGATTCGCCGAAGACTGATTCTGGAAGTTGCGAATAGCGATGTGGGTCTCAGCTTGGAGTCTTTGGAAGGTGGCACGGTCCGTGGGACTTCTGGTACGTTGAAAGATACGTCTCGCTTTATTCCGTGCATGTATACGCATGCCAAGCATGCGGATGTCCTGTGGAAGTCCAGCGGCGTAATTTTGCTTGCATGGATGGGAAGCAGAGTGCAGTGCATTGTTTATATCTTGCGTGAGAGAAGAAACCTCAGCTTCAATGTCGCTGGCGTTTCGGATAATGGGAAGACGATGGGGACCTTCAATGAGGTGACTCGAGAAGAGTTCCCAGTCGGTGATCATACGAGGTTTTTTAAGAGTAGCATCGTAACTGATGTTTACGCTGGTCACAATAGGCAGGTGGTCAGACGTGAATTGTTGTAGTGTGGCAACGTCCGGATATTGGTTCAGGTTCTTGTGAATCATAAAGTCAATAACTGAGTTACCATTATCCGAGAGATGCGTAGGAGTAGTGGGGAAAGCCATCAGAAGATGTTCCTCCATTAGCAGTTTGAGAAGGCTCGCTCCGTAAACGTTGTTCGTCCTACAGCCCCAGGCAAGATGGCGAGCATTAAAATCACCCATCAGGATGTTGGCAGGGCAGTAGTTAAATAATGTTTTTATGTCTTTGGTAGGAAAACCTTTATTATGACGAACGTAGGCCGACGAAACCATGATCTTCGGGGTGGCATCGATAATAATGGACAGGGCTTCCAAGCAGTCCATTGTAATGTCAGTCACCCGGTGATGAGGTATAGTTCTCTTGACGTAAATAGCCAGACCGCCTGCAATGCGGCCTCCTTGTAGAAGTGGTCGTTCCTGGCGATGCAGGACGTAGTTGGCAATATTATACGTTAAGTTCGGTCGTAGGCACGTCTCTTGTATAAGAGCAATGTCAATGTCACTACGTGACAGGTAATCGCGGAATTCCTGTATCTTGCCATGCAAGCTGTTGGCGCTCCATGATAGCAGATTTAGTTTATTTTTCTTCATCACTATGGGTGTTAAAGTGTCTCGTGTAGGAGTCCATCAAGGCGTACACTTTGTCTATGGGCTCGGTCAGGTTCTTGACGGTGGATGCTACGTCTTTAAAGAAATTCGTCATCTGGCTGATGTCGAGAATTTGTGAGACCTCCCTCATGGCCGCAAAGAGTTCCATGATAGGAGTGATTGTGTTGTTTTAGTTCCCAACCTCTGGGGGAGGGTGGTTTTTAGGCTTAGTCGTGGTTTTCGTTATGCTCTTCTTAAAAGGTACAGTGTTGTCCTTGGGAGGATTAAGGCCAATGGGAGCAGTATTCTTGGCAGCCTCTTGTTTTTTCTGTCGGTTTCTGGTCGCCTTGTTAGGTCTGGAATCTTGCACGGAGTTTTTGGAGGAGCCCTCCTGTGGGTCCGACCTGATTTCCTTATCTGTGGAATCTTCCGGTGGCTGATCTTCATTAGGAGTCACGGTAATCGCTTTCAGCTGGTTCACAAGAGTCGTCTTCAGGGAATCGTTAGCTGACGATTTCGTCGACTTGCTGTTTTTAAGCGACTTAGATTTATAGTAGGGTTTCGGGGACATCCTCTGTAGTTTGAGACGTGGGGGTCTCCACAATTAGACACAACATACGGGTTCCTGGTTTTTAGTTGGGCAGCTAGCGAAGGTGTGCGGGCCGGCGCACTTCAGGCAGCGGGGAGTAAGGGAGCAGCGGGCAGAGGTATGGCCGAACCCTTGGCAGTTGTGGCACTGCTTGGCCGATTTATGGGGGCTATAGGGCTCCACTGTAATTCGCATATATCCATATCTATCAAGACGGTAAATCTCCTCTATGTTAGGGGTGGGCAGTAGCGATGCCAGCACTATGGCCCAGTTCTTCTGATATTTTCTTGAGTAAAGAAAGTTAAGATTAACCGGGGAGAACATCAGGGAATTTAGGTAATTATCAATCTCCGGTATAGGCGTGGAAGTAGGAATTCCTTTTATAATTACTTTCTTGGGGGGCTGGGCCCGAGGATCCATAATTTGGAACCCTATGTTTTTTTCTTTAAGGTAAGATTGTACCGCTCTGAATTTGGTTTCATCCTGCACAACAATTTTATGTTTGTCCCCTGACAATTTAGATGCAAGGTCCGAACCGATTATCTTTGACAGTTCAGCAAGATCATTCGCATAATTGGTTTTTAGCTCCGCATAGATGGTGTGTTTATTGGTCTTAACAGCGGGTAATTGGGTGGCCGTGGAAACTTCAGTTCCCGACACATCCATGTGTGATTCGTTGCTTGGATCATGCTGCGACACATCCGGTAAATGGTTGAGGCTTTCATCAGTGGATTCCACGTGGGGAACCTTTTCTTCGGGAGCTTCCTCGTCCGGGTCCGACTCCTCAACGCTTTTTCTCTTGAGTGATTTCGAGTAATTACTGAAGGTAGTGGGGATAGTTGGCGCCAGCTTGCGGCCAATGCGCTGTTCCATAGCTTCGGCTTTTTCAGGATTGAAAAGCTCAAATAATGCAAAGCTGCGGCAATAAATCAGAGAATACAGAGAAGGCTTCATGATCAAGTCACACAATTCGTCTTCGTACTTGAGTCTCATCCAGTTTTCAAGAGAATCGACGTAGGCGAAGAAAAGGCCAAATAAGTCGTAATTCTCACATGGGTTCTTGTGCCACTTGTGTTGGTACATGGGAAGAAAGGCCATTGGGACCTTAGCAACAGGTTTCACACCCATACTGATGTGTGTGTCTGTGCGTCGCAGTAAGGGGCAGAAGAGAAAGTCCAGGGGACACGACGCACACCGTCCTAGCCGCGCATGGATGTCTAGGGAGTATGCCCCAGAATTCTGGTAGCTCTGCCCAAGACAACCGAAGAAAAGATCAAGTGAGTCATCCAGTAAGACTGACTGAACAAATTAAAACTATTCAAAATTTGTGGTGCATTTACTCTCGCATTAACATTTTAATGATTTAAGATAGAAAATTTAGTTTTACGACAAATAGCAAATTTGAACTGTCACTAATTTTATAATATCATATAGAAATAGATCATAATATATTATTTTTTATGAGAAAGGTATTTTAGTTTTTATCTTTGACTTAAGATATCTTTTAATATTTGTATTATTCACCAGAAATTTTAAATAGCTTTATTTTATTAAATATAAAACTGTAATGATAGCACATTGTTCAGATCTTGCATTTCACATCAAAGGGTTGATTGATTTAAGCAGGAACTCCATTTAGTCATTTTTCAGTCAGTCATATTAGAAGACTTAGTGATGACGTAAAAGCTTCTGTTCTCAGGCCTTCTATATCTAGGAGGTGTTGACTCATGGGTGCTCTCACGGAGGGCTTACGGGTGTTAAGCCCCCCCCCCCCCGCAAAGCTGGAGAGTAGATGTGAGAAGCTTTAGAACGAAAAATTATCACTTATGAATTAAAATATTCCATCTTAAAAAAAAAAGTGCTCAAATTATTTCTAAATGTTTTTTACAAAACAATTGTGAGGACATTGGGTATTTTTAAATAAATTCGTACAGTTAGTGTATGAAATTAAGTTAAACTGGGGTACAACGTCACTGGAAAGATTGTATAATTATTTATGACTCTATAACGAGTTACGTTGATCGTAAGCTTGTGTTCCATGAGAAACTGGTACCGAATATTTCGACGTTATAAGAGAGTGATAAACTATAATCGAGGTTACTATACCCGAGTTCAGCAGTATTTGTAACCCCAGACCTCCCTAAACTAAAATCCTGGGTGCGCCACTGCTCAAATACACTCTGTAATCCAATTTTTTTTATAATCTGTGACCCCTTACAGCAGTTGGGTCGTACGGCTACAGAAATGATTCCCAAGGATAAAAAGGTTGGGTACCACAGCAAGTCATTATTTGTATTTTTTTTTTCTTTCGTTTTGTTTTAGTACTTTCTTTTTCTTAATTCTAACTTGAAGAAGGAAGAAACAATTCAGCACGTTTTCCCTCGAGATCCGCACTTCCTGCCCTCTCTTTCTCCGTATAACTTTCATGGACTGGTAAAATAAGGATAGATGGAGCAGTTTGTTTCAGCAAATGACTCCTAATGGAGTTTGTTTTGAAAAGCAGAAGATTGGCTCTTGGCACCATTAATGAATCTGAAAATCACAAAAAGTGAATCGATATCTAATGGGTGTCCTTTTTGTGTTTGTACTTGAACCTCGCGGGGAATCGAAATAAAATTATACGTATAACGAAACAAATATTTACTGAACACAAGATCAATCACGTTAAATGTATTTACCACGAAAAGGCTCCAAAAATAAATTTATTGTTGTTGATGTTGGGTTAACCCTTTGAAGTGCAAGCAATTTCACTTCCATACAGAAAACTAACTCGATAGACTGCCCAACGCTGAAAAAATGCAGCCGTGGCCATCCATCCATTTAACCACCAGCAACATGGCGATTGATCGAATCGTCCATCTTGCGCCACAAAGCTAAAGAAGTTTTCAGACACAGCTATGGCTGATTCGGTCGACCGCCATGGTGTTGATAGTTAAATGGATCGATAGCAACGGCTGCATTTTTTCGACGTTGGGGCCATTCAGTCCTTTTTTTTTTTTTTTTTTTTTTTGCGAGTAGCTGTGAAAGCGTTGAAATAAGGGGCAACCACCGCGTGTCAAAAGGTTAAGCTCAGGACGGCTGTCTGCCTGACGGTAAGGGGTGCCATGAGTGACGAATTTTTTAAGATTTAAAACGTTTACCTCCATTACTCCAAAAAGATAAAAAAAGATAAGTACGAAAAAAGCAATAAAATCTATGCCGTTTGTACGATCCGCTTGATTTTTCATAATTGTATAAAAATATAGAAAACAATTTGCTCTACTTTAAAAATTTGAAAATCAATCCGTTCTCTCATTTTTAAGCGATTTTTTGTTTTTTTCAGCTCTATTTTATTTCAGAGAGTAAAAAAAAATAATAATCATTTGCGTGACAAAATTAGCTATTTCAAGTGAGAATGACATCATATTTGAAGTCACGGTCATCAAGTTTTGAAGGGAAGTCAGTTCGTTTAAAAGTTTTATCAGATAACATAACAATTTTTTTTCATTAAAATAATCGTCTGCTTGAAGCATTGATATAAGAGGGACTACCCAAAACGAAATTGTTCGACTGCGAAAAGTTTTTTCGCGTTTCCAGAAGAGCATGAAATTCGATTTGGTATATGATAGAAATTGAATACGAAGTTATTTATTTTAGGCGGACGAAGATGGTAGGTGGATGCGATCTGGTTTTGAGCCAGGCACCTACTGTCTTCCTAGCTTCTTACGTTAGCGTTATGCGCTCGGCCACTGCCCGACGGTAGCTATATCCATGGCAACAACAACATTATTGTGTTATTGTCGCCATGCTATATCTCAAGTTGTAATGGCTGCAGAAAATCGGCTGTTTCAGGCCCTTATTGTCACACGGGCATTTCGGCTTCTGCATGTGCTCTGGGCACACATGCAGAAACATGGCACAAAATTGAGTTTAGAGGTATATAATATATAAGGGCTCAAATATTGAGCAATGATTGGAGACTGTACCAATAGTTAGGTATACGATTAAGAATCTTGGATGTGACAATGCCGAAAGGAGTAGGCTCTAATATATTGCCTGGCATTTTAAATACTTATCGGAATGAAAACAATAGTAGGTTTTTGAAGTTTTCTGAATCTGAAAAACTGAGAAATGAAATTTGATTTCTATTTCTGATTTTTTTTTTTTTTTTTAAATATAGTATGCCCCATTATATCGCGTTAGTCGAGACAAGAAAATTGCGCTGTGCATACGGGAGCGCAATGTATTCGTCGGAGGGGGTGATATCATAAAATTTTACTTTTATAAACGTATGCACTTAAAATATAATAAAATTAATAGGATAAGTACTGCAATAAAAGATAATATCACTTAAGTAATAAACATGGAAATTTAATTTACCTTTTTGAGTTTACGTATAAATACCTGCACATTTAATTTCCTGCTGAAGAAGCTATCCAAAGTCGTCTGCTTTTATTTATTCACAGGCTATTTTCCAGGCAAAAATTTTTATTCATAGGCTATATCCCAGTTTAACTTACTATTGTACTATTCCGGCTATTTTCCCAAAGTTTTTACCCTTTTCAGTTTCCATAAGCTATCTTACTAGAACGATCACAAAAAATCAGCTTGTGGATAGAAGTCAGTTTTAGAAAAATATCTGCTTAGCTTTTTTTTTTTTTTTTTTTTTTTTTTTTTTTTGGTCCCATCCAATCGTGATGAACTGATTATTTGTAATTAATCTTGCTCTCTGCCAGGAATCTTTTTTTTATTTTTACAACACGGCTCATAAATTTCGTTTAATTACTCCGTTTACGGGCAATGAAGGTACGCGAAATAACGTACAAGTAGCTTTGCTGCAAAGATTATTAAATAAAGTGATCACTGTCCACTTCACTGGAAAAATTGGTCACACACTCGTGATATTTATTCTATTATATTAATATCGTCATTTATAACTACATTTTTATTGTTCCGTTTATTCCAAATTTAATGCGAACGATAATAGCGTTTCTGCTGAAATTATCTTTCATACGAGCATTTTTTACGAAGCACTGACTGGGAATGTTTAATTGAAAAACTGTCACTAAATCATTTTCTTAGAGTGCCACAAAATTAGATTTTGTTAAAAAAATTAGATTTACTAAAAAAAGATTCTGCTGATAGAAAGGAGAATGTAACACAACAGGTTCTTATTAGACCAGGGTGAGAAAATTAATTCTCTGCATCTTACTTACGTGAATGGAGTTGCATTTTTCAAATGCAGTATATATGCTTTTTTTTTGGGGGGGGGGGCACTACAGTGCTATTAAAATCAACCAGGATTAGCGTCGACATAATTTGTCTGCAAGATTTGCCATGGTGAAGCTCTTTTCAAATGTGTTTGCCAAGTAACGCTGGTGGTAAAATGTTGAAAGTGACAAGGTTTGCAATTTTTGATAATTGATCGCGAAGTTAGGTGCCAAAAATTAAGTCTTCAAAGCCGAACCAAGCTTAGCGATATCATTCAAACTTGAATAGAAGCTGGCAAACGCGACAGTTTATTATAACAAAAGAAAAGTGTAGTTAGAATTTGCCTGGCGAAGATTGTAAAATAGTTTTAGTAGGCGATTTTAATATAAATTTCAATTTCGAAGAAGTGTTTTATGGAACAGGGAAGACAAACAATGCTCACTCAAGGATTATGATAAGCTTTTAACATACTGCATTCATTCATAATACATCCGTTCTCGTAGACTATTTGTCACCGTGGTAACGGTAATCAGGGCATCAGGGGTTGCCCTGCGCTTTCTTAAATTTTTTCCCACCCATTCGTTAAATATATTTTTATTAAAAAGTACACCACCAACATTTCGGTCAAAACTTTTTTTCTTTCGCCGAACTAATTTTGTTTTTCGCAATTGGAGACATTGCCGATGGATTGCGCGACCCCTGGCTTACCGTCTGCATATTTATTTTTTACTGTTATAGTTCATCTTACCCTTTCCAGTCTAACCTTGAAGGCAGGCACTACTGCTCAGTGCACATCCCTAGAGATTCGCCCTCCCTCCAGATTTCTCCTTTTCCCCCCATAACTTTCGTGCCCTGGTAAAATAAGGATAAATGGTACATTTCGTTTCTGAGAATAATTCACTCTTAATGGAGCTTGATTTGAAAAGCAGATTGGCTCTTGACACTGTTAATGAATCGCAGAGAATAAAAAAGAAGAATCGATATCTAATGGGTGTCTGCTTTTTCTTTTCTTTTTTTTGGGGGGGGGGGTGTTGGCAAAGTTTTTACCCTTTTCAGTTTCCATAAGCTAATCTTACTAGAACGATCACAAAAAATCAGCTTGTGGATAGAAGTCAGTTTTAGAAAAATATCTGCTTAGCTTTTTTTTTTTTTTTTTTTTTTTTGTCCCATCCAATCGTGATGAACTGATTATTTGTAATTAATCTTGCTCTCTGCCAGGAATCTTTTTTTATTTTTACAACACGGCTCATAAATTTCGTTTAATTACTCCGTTTACGGGCAATGAAGGTACGCGAAATAACGTACAAGTAGTTTTGCTGCAAAGATTATTAAATAAAGTGATCACAGTCCACTTCACTGGAAAAATTGGTCACACACTCGTGATATTTATTCTATTATATTAATATCGTCATTTATAACTACATTTTTATTGTTCCGTTTATTCCAAATTTAATGCGAACGATAATAGCGTTTCTGCTGAAATTATCTTTCATACGAGCATTTTTTACGAAGCACTGACTGGGAATGTTTAATTGAAAAACTGTCACTAAATCATTTTCTTAGAGTGCCACAAAATTAGATTTTGTTAAAAAAATTAGATTTACTAAAAAAAGATTCTGCTGATAGAAAGGAGAATGTAACACAACAGGTTCTTATTAATAAATGCTTTTGTCAAGTATTCTTTTCGTCTAAAATTGTAACGAATTCGCGCTTTTCAACTGTTTGAACGACAAAGTATTAGGTGTACCAGAATGTATAATGCCATTTTTTAAAGTCTTCACGTCAGAGAAATACTGAATTTCTTGTTTTTAAAAAATGCTTATGAATAGATGGATATAGCTTAAATAAAAAATAACTTTCTTAATTATACATAAATTTAATTTAGTTAAGGGGTTAGGGGTAGTCAGAATTTTCAAAAAATTGTTTTTTTTTTTTTTTTGCATTTTCTTAAAGTATAGTATCTTAAAAATATTCTCTGAAAGTTTGAAGTGAATCCGACAAATATCTTTCGAGTTATTTAGCGAAGAATAAAAGGCTCTCGAGCGGTCTAATATTTCCGAGAACAATTAGCTAGCGGCATAATTCTCCCTTACCTCCTGAAGTTTTAAAAGCAATCAAGCCTATTTATGAAGATCTTGAATGATAATGAAAATTTACTTTCAAGATGTGTAGGTGGATTTAATCAAAATAATAATGAGAGCTTCAACCAACTAGTGTGCAAAATATGCCCAAAAACTATCAATACTAGTTTTACCATTGTTCAAATTGCTGCATACGTAGCTATGAGTATATTTAATGAAGGGACAAAGTCATTATTAGTAATAATGAACACACTGGGACTTAGTTGTGGGCCTAATTCGCATCGGTATACTGAAAAAACCGATAGTGCACGTGTAAAAGTAGCTGATCAGCGCGCTAACGACAGCACTCGCGAAGGTAGAATGCGACGTAGACAACAACAAATTGATGTTTTAGAAAGTTCTACAACGGCTGAAGAACTCTTATATAGTCCAGGAATAGATGACTCAGTGTAAGTATTGAAATTATTCGTATTACTGTACATCAATCGACTGTAAAACTTTAAATGCGTTTTTCTCAAAACTATGTTTTTTGAACTGGTGACCACTGTAACTCAAAAACCGCTCGATAGATTTGAATGAAACTTATACAGCTTTTAGAAAACATAAAAAGCTAGTGCCTGATCGAAGGATTTTCTTTTTTTTTTAAACTTCGAATTTTTATAAACAATTAATTGTTGGTTTTTTCCCGAAAATCTGCAAAAAAACTTCCAGAGACCGCCATTTTGTTAATTTTGAAAAAAGAAAAAAAAAGCTTCGATCAGGCACAAGATTATCTATCCATAAAAATAATCTTTTTTGTTTCATTGATTTTAGATGAATCTCCAAGGAGCTGTAATGGTCACCGCAAGGACCCATTATTAAAACCTGTTTAACTTAGACCGCCATAACTTGTAAAATAATTATTATTATTTTTTTAAATTTAAGTGAAGTAATGTTAAAGTATGATGAAATGATACTATGTTTTTACTTATGTGAAATAAACTTAATTACTAGTAAAAAAAAATTAATAAAAAATGGCATTTTTTCACGCCTCTGACTACCCCTAACCCCTTAAGTACTTCTTGAGGCCATTCGCTAAAAATTAAATTCATATAATTTCTATTGGTAGCTATGCTGCGGAGCTGCACCATGTGCAGCGCGCCATTTCTTTACTTCATTACCGAGCAACGAGGCAATTCAAAACGTGTGTTACCAGGTTTTGTATTTTAGCTATCAAAATAAAGGTACATCTTTGATTTATCCTTATTATTACTAATATTTTTGCAGTAAAAAGTTAGAATGTCTTTTTGCAGCATTTGTCACAAGAACATCGAACTATTTACTTTGATTTATATTAAAAAACATTTTCGCTATCATCAGTTTACATGTGGCTTAACATTCCCGATTAAATGTTGTGAGGATGGGTACAAAAGTGCATGTACAAATGTATCTAATATGATGATCTGAAAAATATCACTTATCAAGGATTGAAAAAGTAACTTTTGTTCCTAGTTCGTTGTCTGAAATAGTTGAAAATGCTAAGGATGATAATGTGGATGATGAGGTTTTGCCAGTGGATGTAGAGTGCACGTACTCGCAAACAAAAATGAGTAAGATGTTGATTCAAATTAAGCTCTTAGACATGAAATTTTATCCGTTGTTTCTGAATTGAGAAGCAATAGCTGTCTTCCACATAACATTGTATCTCTTGTTGTAAATGCTTGTAACTCTGTAACACAGCTAGTCACTTCTTTTTGTGTTAAAAAATTCGAGCAGTACAACAAAAGCAGAGCCACGAATTCTCCCATTTCTTTCGGGAGATTTTCCACCACAATTTTTAAACAGTTTTATTTTATATTAAAATTTTGGCCATACTTGGGCATTAAAATGTTAATCAAAGTAAAATTCCTAATTCCGGAAAAAAAAAAAAAAACACGAAGGAGTTGGCAGCTCTGACAAAAGTGAGCATTCAATTGTACATCTCGATTACACAACTGAGTACACGGTTATGAGTAGTCTTACCACACATTCATTATGTAGATTAAGTGCACAATCTTTTTATCGAGTGTTGGATCGGAGAACATTTACCAAAATTTGTAACTTATGGGGAATAGAGGGCCAAAACGCTCGTTTCACGTATCCTGCGTGCCCTGAAAGAAGAAAAGAGATATCCATAAAATTCTTGCAGTGGAAAACAACACTTACGAATACCTAAAATCGATTTCAGAACATATCGGAGAACATTTACCAAAATTTGTAACTTATGGGGAATAGAGGGCCAAAACGTTCGTTTCACGTATCCTGCGTGCCCTGAAAGAAGAAAAGAGATATCCATAAAATTCTTGCAGTGGAAAACAACACTTACGAATACCTAAAATCGATTTCAGAACATTTCGAATATAATCCTCCAAGGAGGGTAGAAGTGAAAAAAAAAAAAGACAGGGCTGCCATTTTTCTTTAAAGAAAAAATAATAACTATAAAATTCTCACTTTAAAATTTAATATATATGAGTTTTATACTTATAGGCACAGGTTGTTTTCAATTCAATACCTGTTGAAAATTTATATGTTTGATTTTTATGTAAAAAAACAACATTACTCTGGTACACCTATTTTTCAATTACTTTTAATTTAAAAAAGGGAGTTGTGAACAATAGCCTCTCTTCCAAAAAGAGAAAACAAATACAGGCGTTATCTTGAGATGTATGAGTTGCAGAAGAAAGCTAAGACGTATATTTCAGATTCACTGCTTACTATATCTATTAATAAGTATACAAAAACACACAAAAATCTTCAACTTTAATATCATTGACCGAATTTTTGGTTTAAAGAGCATTTTGTAAACATTAGACAGTTTCGAAGCAAGCAAAATTGCACTGAGATTTATTTGCCTTTTCGCGCCGACTGTCATGCATATGTACCAGCAAGAAACACACTCATTTCCTAATCAGCACGACATATTGCATTCACACATTTGTGCCAGTGTCCTGGGACGTTTAAAAAAAATTAAGGTTACACGATTTTTAGACAGACACTGCTTAAATTAAGTTTAAGAGACGTTAATCTATTTCAAACAAAATAAAATCGGTATCTGTTATAAGCCCTCAGCCCTCCAGAGGTGACTATGTAATGCAGTAAATCCATAACTGGCAACATCTACAGAATATAACTAACCACTTTTTGTTGACAGTATATTCTTTTAATATTTTTCAAAACCGCGATCTTATCATACTTCTATCGTCCAAGTGTAGTGACCAATTTGCCAATCGCGAACACTCGGATCTCGAACTTGATAATGAAGTGTCCACAAGACTACAAGCTCGACTGTGACCACCATTGCCGGAGTCTTCCCTTCCGAGATTATTAATATCATCACCAAATTAAAAATCAAGAAGTGCCCTGGACATGACGGGATTTCTAACAAGGTAATCCAAAGCCTCCCTGCCAACTGCATACTGAGACTTACCAGCATTACCAACGCAAAACTTCGGCTGCAGCACTACCCTGAGACGTGGAAACGAGCGATTGTGTGTCCGATCCCCAAGCCTGGACAAAACCTATCGGATCCCAGCTCTTACCGACCCATAAGTCTACTCTGTGGACTGGGCAAGGTTGTTGAGCGTGTCATCTTAAACAGACTTGCTGCTTTCATTAACAACAGCAACATCATGATTCCTGAACAATTCGGTTTCAAGAATCACCACAGCACTGCCCACCAACTACTCCGAGTTGTGGAGCAACTCTCAGAAGCTATACAAATGAAAGATAGTGTTGGCCATGGTACTCTTCGACATATCCAAGGCGTTCGACAAAGTCTGGCACGTCGGACTCATTTACAAACTGTTTAGTATGGACGTGCCAGACTCCCTCGTCCATTTAATAAATAATTATCTATCTCACCGTAGTTTTGCTGTACGTGTAGAAGATACTGTCTCTAACTTCTGACCGATTAATAGTGGTGTGCCTCAAGGATCAATTCTTGGACCCACCTTATATTCTCTCTACGTCAATGACGTACCGAGGAATCCATCTACTGAAATAGCGCTCGCTCTACGCAGACGATACTGCGATAATTGGCAGGGCCAGCAGCTCGCGAGTTTTGCACAAAAACATCCAGGACCACATCAACCAACTGGGTTGCAGAACTGGAAGATCAAATTAAAACCGAGAAAATGCAAAGCTCTTTCCCTGGGCAGAAAATTCTCTCCTTCCCGTCTACAGGTCAGCAATACTGTACTAGAGTGGGCCGACAGCGTCACCTACCTAGGCATTGAGATTGATAGAAACCTAACCTGGAAGAGGCACATTGCCAAAACCAGAGGCAAAATGACAGCGGCCTTCCAGCGCCTCTCAAGTCTGATTTACACGAGAAAACTAAACACACAGAACAAAGTACTTCTGTACAAGACGGTCGTGCGCCCCATCGCCACGTATGCTGCCCCCGTGTGGGCCTACGCGGCCAAAACCAACCTCAGAACCCTACTCACCAAAGAAAACAAATTCCTGCGTACCATTCGGTACGGTCATCACCATCTGGCAAATGATATTATTCTGAAAGACCTTTGTATGAAGTCTCTCAAATACCATCTACTCAAGCTGTCCAAGAAGTTCTATAAGAACATTAGGAACATCCCTAATGAAGTCATAGCAACCCTACTAGAGTATGAGCCTTCGGACCCAACGTTTCGAAGACGGCCTAAAGCGGTTCTCCACGCCCTGCAGACTTAACATCCACCACGCAGCCTAGTAACCTGTCCGTGGAAGTTCACCATTTATTGGTGGAGGGAGGACAGGTAGGCACCCACTACATTTTTTGAAAAAAAAAAATCTAATCTTGTTCTTGACTCTCTGTCTGAATTACTGCGGCCTCGCCGCAACTACATACATCCAACACAAAACATACCACACACAACACACCGGAGGTAAGCGCGCCGCGCAGTTACTCCGAAAAAGTTTACTTCAGTCAGTCAGTCTTATCACACATTCAACTCAGAAATTTTGTACTATTCTGAGTCGAAAATTATTGTTTAGGAAAAGTGTTTGATTATATTCAATAGATATATTGGGCGGGATCGATTAACTCGTTTCGAGCTGCTGGTTAGCTTGAGCATAAAAAGGCTCCGATGACAAAGGGTTGAGTTCCTCATCAAAACATTTTGATGCAGTTTTTATAGAAGGGCAAACAAAATAAACCTAATTAACTGGCTCTAAGGGCATTGGTTTAAATTACACTTTTGTACCTGGATACATCGTTCCTTTCCAGCATTAGTTTATGAACACCCTAACTCCTCCTATTCATTCAAAAACCGATGCTGAGAAATAACACTGCCCCCATAGGGTAATCCTTAGCGTCCGTCACGTCTTTTTTAATTGAGCATCAAACTTTAGGTTGAATTTTTTGATAACGCCCTCTTTTCTGATACAGGTATCACTGCATTCATGAGCCAAACCTTAAGGTTACGTATAAAGAAGCATTTTTAGAAAATTTCACAATGAAATCCTCATCAGGTGCAATTGGCGTCTCGCAAACAAGTACTTTAAGGTGACGCCATAAAAATAAATCTATGCTTGATAAATCTTGTGAACGTACTCGCCAAGCGTCTAGTCGACCTTGTCCAATCACCGACAGCCAAAAATAACACTGAGGTTATTATACACATTATTGCAAAAATGGACTGGAGCCTGATCTTGCTGAAACCACACGACATTTCATTTCCAACACCACATTGCTGTACAGAAAAGGTTCCTTTTTATGCATTTTACCTACTCTTAGCTTGACCGAGGGCCGAATTCAAGGACACCCTGTATATACAACTCCTAGAGCCTGGTTGTGGGTTAAAAAAAATTAAATTTTTACTCTTTGCAAGCAACCCAAAGAGGGTTAATAAGATTCTTTAGACATTCTCGTGTATGTTCACAACTTATATGGGCCTGTAGTAAACTACTTATTTAATCTTCACAATAAATTCAGCAGAAATTCACGGCTAATTTGCGTCTGTGAAGAAAGAAGGGAAACAAAAAACATTCACATGTTTTCGGATGATCAAATTTACAAGCATCCATATTAATGAATGTGCCATCTTAGAGAAAAGAAAATGATGATTAAAGGCGAGAAAAAGTTGGATGCATCAATCTCATCTCCCAACGGAGGAATGATTGATGCCTGCTTAATTTTCTTACTCGAGGTGCGAGAAAGCTGCTGATCCAACGGTGCTTGAGAAAATATAAATGCACATATCTTTGAATAGATATATTTTGCAGGTTATGTTATACTGTATTACAACGCATGAATCGACTGTAGCGTTTCAATGCTTTTTAAATGATTAAACTTCAGAATACTTATTAGAATACATTTATGTATCGGATTTGTGTGTATGTTATGCTCAGTATGATTAATTATTATCATTAATAGCAATTGAAGATTATTATTAATAATTAAATAAGCTTTTTAAAGCAAATAATGAGAATACATCACATTAATTGGTACCTATTAATAATTATCAATGAAGCAGAAGTTTGATCATTGTAATAATTTTTTATGTGTGTACTATAATGCGTACATTTTCAGATGAACAAAGAACGGCTGATAACAGATTTCGGAGAGGACCCTTTCATTGAAAATAGCCAGGCCCACAAAAGTTATTTTTAGATTAATAAAGCATCACTGATATCAGTTTTTTTTTTTTTTTAATATAATTTTCTCTCTCGAAATGTATTTTGAGGGCACATGGAACATAAAATGGCTTAAATATTCGAATTTTCAATTATCGGCCTAAAACATAGATTAATAATTATCAATGAAGCAGAAGTTTGATCAACGTAATAATTTTTTATGTGTGTCCTATAATACGTACATTTTCAGATGAACAAAGAACGGCTGATAACAGATTTCGGAGGGGACCCTTTCATTGAAAATAGCCAGGCCATGTGCCTGGGGGCCACAAAAGTGGTACTTTTGTGGCCCCCAGGCACATGGAACATAAAATGGCTTAAATATTCGAATTTTCAATTATCGGTCTGAAACATAGAGGAGACTGAGACGATTCCATGCATTTATAATATTTAGGTGTTTAGAACATATAAACACTCAAAATACGGCTTTTAAAAATGTTTATAAACGTGGTGTGGCTACAATAAAGCTTTAAAAACAGTACACTCACAAACATTCCTTGCCAGAACCTATACTAGAGATGAGACGGGCTCTTTAATTCCTAATTGCGTTCGGGCTCGGGCTCGTGAAAAATTTCTCCTTCATTGAACATACTCCTTGATACAGATTTTAAAAAGTGATTCATAAGGAAAATAAAAGTACTTATAAAAAAAAAAAAAAGCGGCACGGGCGCCTAGAGGGTGCGTGAAGCTCTTTGAGTATTTCAGAAAGGCGGCTTATATTGCTTAGTTAGTCAACAGATAGGACATTATTTGATAAACATGGATATAAAGAATTAAAAAGTGCATTAAGAGTTTGAAACCATATTTGTCGTTAATTTGCACACACAGCAAAATTTATTGTATTCTATCAATGAAGTAATTGATTTTTTTTTTTTTCCGGGCTCGGGCTCCGACTTAAATAACATTGCTCGGGCTCGGATTAAAAGTTCTCGGGCTCGGGCTTCAAAAAATGAGTCCGAACTCATCTCTAACCTATACTTCCTTCTGTTATAAATGTTTCCCGTTTCCTGTCTGATAAACTTTTGAGTGAATGGACGCAAAAGGTAGAATCCAAACGACAATTACAACCATTAGCTATCAACCTTCCCGATATCTTCGGGAGATTTCCCACCACAATTTTTTAACAGTTCTATTTTACATGAATTTTTTGGCGTATTACTAACTATAAAACAGTATGTAAAAATTAGTGGTGGAAAAGAAATCGGGAGTTTGGCAGCTTTGTTTGCAACCTTTGCTTATGGGAACGCTTATCGAAAAGTATTTTATTTTAACTAGTACCATAAAATTGGGTGTTTTAGTCGTTTTCTGTTTTAATCATGGTGCTTAGTCTCTCAAAGGTTATAAAATATTTGAAACTGTCCTAGGCAAAAATTTGAAATATTCCCCGAGAAAGATTGAGGAAGCTTCAGTTCGAGAAGCATCATTCACTTTCCAAAATCTTTCTACATCAGACAGAGTTAAAAACAAAACGATTAAAAAAAGGTGCAGAAATGTTAAATCAAAATTATTATGGTACTGGAATGTTTAGAACAATGTTTTTAAAGCATTATGAGTATGTTTTTATTTATTAATTTATTTTTTTGCCTTTTCCTCAAAATTTGTTTTTTGATCTTTAAGTACACTTTTTTAAAAATCTATTTCAGATAAACAGTTGAAACTTTCCAAAATTGTTTAACTAACTTGTCTCTTTAAAAATACCTAGCATTAAGAGATCTGAGTGAAAAAAATTTGAAAATAATATTTTTACTTTCTGAACATGTACCACGTAAGGAAAGGATTGTAATCGTGAAAAAATTCGACTTTAATTGTAGGATTTTGGTGTATTTACACGTTTTGAGGTCTCTTGAGTTCATTTATGCTATTTTTACGAGATGCATGTACGTGTTTGAGTGAACACGACAGCTCCTAAACGGTCCATTCGATTGAGCTCAAATTTGGTATATATTCTATAAATCACCATCGCAAGATCGGTATTGATTTTGGTGTGCACATGACTTACAGTTATTTTACAGGGCTACTAAAACTATTTCTTTTACATTATGGCCAATAGACGGAAATTCTTGAAAGTGCGCTAGGTTCTAAGCATTGCATTCGATTGAGCACAAATTCGACAATTCTATAAAAGGCCACGGTCACATGATCTGCACAGATTTTGGTATGTGTAGAGTTGATAATTTGTTCACGAGATTGCAAGAAATAATTCTTATACATTACGGCCTATCTATGTAAATCATTTGAAATGAGCTAGTGTCTAAATGGTGCATTCGAAGAAGTTCAAATGGGGTGTATATATTAAAGGTCCCTGTCATACAACATGTACAGATTTTGCTTTATATAGACGACAGTTATATAAAGCAGTATTATAGTTTTATATACAGGTTATCATAGACAGGACAACAAATGAGTGCTCTTTTGCATTATAGCCTATGGACGGAAATTCCTGAAAGTGCGCTTGTGTCCATAGGGTGTATTCGATTGAGCTTAAATAGGGAATGTCACGGTCTCACGACCTGCATAGATTTTGGTGCGTGTAGATCTGATAATTTGTTCACAGGCTTGCAGAAAGTAATTCTTATATATTACGGCTAAGGACGCAATTCATTTCAAATGAACTAGTGTCTAAATGATGCATTCGATTGACATCAAATTATGTACGCACAGTATAGATCACTCTCTTACACAATGCATAAATATTAGCCAGTATAAGTTCCACAGTTTTTTGCCGGGCTACAAAATAGTATTCTTATGCATTGCCCTTAAATAATTTTAAGCGCACTAGAACCTAAACACTAGATCCAATTCAGTTCAATAAAATTTATTTATAGGCTTGGTAAATATCAAATGTTCGGAAAGTTCAATGGAGTCACTTCGGATATTTTTTGTTTTTTGTTTTTGTTTCTTTAATTGTTAGGATTTTTAAAGTTTTTTCGAAAAACATTTTTATAATTTTATTTCTTTCAACCAAAATGATAAATGCGTCTTATTATTATCAGATAGCATGTTTTCTGATACAATTCAAAACTTTAAGGGGATAAACTCAATAGTTTTTTAGAAATGTGTGCCTAACAGACATACTGTTTAAAAAATTTCAAAGGGATGTAAGAAATGAATTAGTTCTTAAAAACTAATTTATGCTTCCAATTATTTTTTAGATTTATATGTCTGCTATAATGTGTGTATATACAGTGAACAAAAAATTTCATTTCTATCTCTATTTTTAAACAAAGTACATGCGTGTGATGCTAAATCTTTAGTAAAAACTTTCCCTTTTTAACTCGTCGAGATGTTCCATGTGTTCTTGATGGAAGAAACGGATTTTGAACATCATACAAACTGTATGCAATTAAAGTTGCAGAGATTGTAATGGGAAGCCTAATGGTGTAACAGTTTGCCATGCCACAGATCCAGTGTTCGATTCCAGGGCTGGGCAAGGTTGACTCAGCCTTTCATCCCTTAACCCTTTGAGGCGTTAAATGCTGAAAAAAGGGCAGCCGTTGCCATCGCTCGACTTAACTACCAGCAAGATGGCGGACGATCGAAACATTCATCGCGTGCCACAGATCTAGAGACCCTTTGGGCAATCTATCCAGCTGTTCTCGCATTCTTCCATTTTTCAGCAGATGTCAGTGCTGTTAAAAATAATCGTGACCATTTTTTTACGGGAAATGACGTGCTAAAAAGTAAAGGTTTCTCGTGGAGCTAGGTCAGCCGCAACTATTTTTATAGAAATCAAATCTATTCTTCGTGACTGGCAACTGTGAAAACGTCAGAGTTTAGTTTCCCAGAGCGGGAACACTGCACGTTAAAGGATTCAATGGATTGATAAAATGAGGACTAAGCTTACTCGGGCTACTAAACAATGCGTGTTTCAGTGTTAGGCTGACCATCTATCCGGAACATATATGCTTTCCTACTTCAGAGCCCATGGTCACGAAATAGTGCCGGGTAAGCGCAGGCCTTGGCCGCACGTTTGGGCTCTTGTGTCACTGAGTTTAAATTAGCTGATGGCTAAATTTGTTACACAAAACCTTTCTGACGTCGATTTTTCAAGTATTATGTTCGCTGGTTATCAAAGATAATTTCAGTTTGTATTTTTAAGTGCACACGATAGAAATATAATGACGGAATCTGCTCAGGAAATTGCACAGTCGGTTGTCACTGAAATGATTTAACTCCATCGTCGCATCGAAACTATCTATTATATCAAATTACAGGGTTGTCCAAATTAAACTTCCCCAACTCAGAGGCCTGTGCAGGATGTTGTATGGGTCATAATGTGATGAAATTTTGAAAACAGACACTTCAGATCACGCGCTCGTGATTTATTAAAAAAGATTATTAGTACAAGAAGTTGCCGATAGGTGGCGCTGCAGATCAACAAGACGTTCTACAGATGTTCTATATGTGTGCCGTGGTCGAATAGGACATATCAACAGCACGAGAAACAGTTGGCACAGTGACAACACCATGTGGCGATTGGCTAGTGGCGTCCACGACCGCCAAAGCAACGTCTTGTACGCGTGCAGAATCCAAAACATGTCGTCCACTACCTGGTAAAATTCCCAGCTGTCCGGTTCTTTCGAACTTCATCATGTCTCGTAAAGCGCGTGATATCATTGGTCGTCGACGTAAGTTCTTCAGCCGACGGAATGCTCTTATCGCAGCACAGGAGTTCTCGTCATTCTGGTAGAAAAGTTTCACTAACATTGTCTTTCAAAGTCGTCATTGCGCATCAGCGAGCTGGAAACAACTGCCTGTGCAGTGTCTTCTCTTCCACTTTTGTAGGGCTCGTCTTTTGGATACGTTGCGCAGAAGATTTATTTCTGCAAATCACAATGTTGCAATATGCAAATTACTAGTGTTACAGCGCCACCTAACGGCAACTTCTTGTACTAATATTTTTTTTAAATAAATCACGAGCGCGTGATCTGAAGTGTCTGTTTTCAAAATTTCATCACATTATGACCCATACATCGTCCTGCACAGGCTCTGAGTTGGGGAAGTTTAATTTGGACAACCCTGTACATAACCTCCAATGTTACGTTTAACCCTTTAACGCGCAGTGTTTCCGCTCTGGGAATACCAAACTCTGACGTTTTGACTTTTGCCAGTCACGAAGAATAGATTTGATTTCTATAAAAATAGTTGCGGGTGACCTAGCTCCACGAGAATCCTTTACTTTTTAGCACGTCATTTCCCGTCAAAAAATGGTCACGATTCTTTTTAACAGCGGGCTGTGCGCCCGCACAGCCAGCTGTCGTCAGAAAAGGGTCTCTAGATCTGTGTCAAGCGATGAACGTTTCGATCGTCCGCCATATTGCTGGAAGTTAAGTCGAGCTATGGCAACGGCTGCCCTTTTTTCAGCATTGGGAAAGGGTTGCGCCTCAAAGGGTTAAACAAGACCAAAGTCCTAGCGGGCAAATCAAAGACCAATGCTGGGCACAGAAAATAATTTTCTAAGATGGGAGTAAACAGGTCTAATCTCGGTTGAATGCGGAGGACAAGTTTTTTTATACTGAGACCCTTGTTACGGGCTCTATTTTCTGAAATTAAAGTGTATAGAATTTTATAGTTCCGCTCTTTTTCCAGCATTCCAGAGTTAATCGTCGGAATACAAAAATAAAATTCTGAAGAAATCCACTACAATTTATTTTATGTAGAAAGAAAGAAAGAAAAAAGATAAAGACATTCACATGTTCTGCAATCTAATTTATAGGCATCCATATTAATGAGTGTCTCGTCCTTTGACGAAGAAAGTAATGATTAAAGACGAGAAAAAGTTGGCTGTGCATTAATCTCATCTCCCAGGGGAAGAATGACTGAAAGTCTGCTTAATTTTCTTACTCCAAGAGGCTCAGAGATAAGAAGAAATTTCCTCTAACATTCAGTTCAATGCAAGTTTTGCTTCCACATACAAGTTATTATACAATAGTAGAAGGCTTTGTTCTATTTGTAAGACTTATGTAAAGAAATTCACTAAATTTAAACGAAAGTAATTCATTCTTGATCACAAAGTTTAATTACTGCAATAGTATTTGCAATCGTATAGTGGGAAGTTTACAAAATTTAGCAATTAGTAAAAGATAATAATTAAAAAAGAGTAACTAACGTGTCACTTATTTGCATGACCTGATTATCGCACAGGGAACTTTGGCACGTGCCCTTACCCTATATGCATAAATAGGCCAAAAAAGGTAAGTTTAGACTAATATACAGGGGCACAAAATTTGAAAAGTGCCCTGGGCACAAAAGGGTTATAGTCAGGCCCTGCTGACTTGCAAGCAATTGGAATGTTTTTATTGGCCAATTCTACAACGGAAAACTGTAAAAAATCAATAAAAATCCGGAAACAAGTGGACTTTTATTTTTGTAATGTCACGTAAGGCTTTCTCTATATCATTTTACTTATTTGTGCAAATTTTCAAGCCGATTGATCAGACGGTTTCGATACGTATCCCGAATAAATAAACGAGCGGACAAACGCACTTTCGCATTTATATATGATGGGCAAAATATTTATTTAATAAATGCATTTTATTTTTACAAAATGTGTAATGACATAAGAATTTCAAATGCCGCATGAATTTGTAACTTGAATAACTTATCTGCTTAGAATTTTCCTTGCGAACAATTTCTTTTATATAGGGGTGAGATCAGTGCAGTAACGTTACCGGGAGCAAACCTTAATTTTGGCGCCCCCTCTTACTCCGCGCCGGGAACCAACTTTAGTATTGGCGCGTCCTTTTTTTTTTTTCTTTTTCTTTTATTCTTTTATTTTTTTCTTTTTCTTTTATTCTTTTTTTTTTTTTTTGTACCATAAGGATTTTGGCGCCACACTTAAGGCAGCGCCCGGGCCACGTGCTCCTTTTGCCTCCCCCCCCCCCCACTCTAGTGGCTGCTCTAGTTGAGACTTGAAAGTATATAGTAAAATGCTTACAGGAACACGTCAAAAACTAATGAGAAAACATGGTCATAAAAGTGTGGCTGTTATATTATCTTTTACTTTATAACAGAAGATACTATTCATTTATACAATTAAAAAAAAGAAAGAAAAAAGTAAGAAAGAAAGAGAGAGAAGAATAATAAAGAGAAGAAGAGAGAATAATAATAATAATAAAGAAATAATAGATTTTCTTTTTTTTTAAGCCTTTTTGAATTACATTTATATGATATTTTTCTTCTTTATTCATAGATAAACATGTGAAGTAATTTATTTTTGGAATTGCATATATCTAGGCAAGAGCGAATAATAAAACTGATTATTATTAACAGTATATTATACAGTAGCGAAATATATAATGTCTTTTTTTCTCGTTTGTCAACATTTACATAAGCCACAACTACTGAAGCTAATAACGCGATATTTGGAATGTGTGGGATTTTAACGAGGGAGCTTTAGGCAGTACTTTCCCAAATTTGTATTATGTGGGAAATGCAAAAATTCTCTTCATGTCTCGTTCTCGATCTCAAACAAAACGATAACTTTAAAGAAAAGAAAAATTAATTGATTAATCTACAAAACTCTTGCTAGCATATGTAAAAAGATACGAGTTTTATGTTTATTCGCACCTTGTTTGTAATCAAAAACTCGCGGGAAATTTATTTGTTTCAGTTTAATGAAAAAAATGACAACTGATCACTTTCTGCTGTAATATATCAACATTTAAATACTGTCTTTTTGTTCGTGCTATTCTTGTTAAATTCAGTGAGCTTGAACAAAATTATACAAAAATTTACTGGTTTTTTTTTTTTTTTTTTTCAATTCCAGAAGTAAATGAAAGATTTTTAAAGGTAACACATACTTTTTTGAAAAACTATTCAACAAATTTTTCTCCAAAATTTGATCGAAAATTCTTTGCCACTATATTGACAACATAGTTTTGATTGATTGGATTTTGTGGTTAACCTAGCTATTTGTCTAAGGTAGCTATCTGCCTAAAGCAGGGGCGTAGCCAGAAATTTTTCTTGGGGGGGGGGTTATGACTACTGCAATTCACATATATGCATACATGTGTGTGATAAGGGAGTGAAGAATATACATTTTGTATGGCAAAAAATTCCTCATGGGGGGTTATAACCCCCCTTGGCTTCGCCCCTGGCCTAAAGGGAGGATGCCCTGGGGGGAGGGCTTCTTAACCCTTTAACGCTCAGTGTTCCCGCTCAGGGAACACCAAACTCTGACGTTTTGACTGTTGCCAGTCATGAAGAAAAGATTTCATTTCTATAAAAATAGTTGCAGATGACATAGCTTAACGTGAATCCTGTACTTTTTAGCGCGTCATTTCCCGTAAAAAATGGTCACGATTATTTTTAACAGCACTGACATCTGCTGAAAAATGGAAGAATGCGAGAACAGCTGGAGAGATTGCCCAATGTTGAAAAAAGGGCAGCCGTTGCCAGGGACGTACCCAGAGAAAAATTTCGGAGGGGGGTCCAAACGGTGAAAAAGGCAGAATTTTTCACAAAAAGACTTCATCATTCTTATTTTGTTAACAAAAACTGAAATTTCGGGGGGGGGGTGGTCCGGACCCCCTGGACCACCCCCCTGGGTCATAACGTCCAGGGGGGTCATAACGTCCTTGGCCGTTGCCATCGCTCGACTTAACTACCAGCAAGATGGCGGACGATCGAAACGTTTATCGCGTGCCACATATCTAGAGACCCTTTTTTGACGCAGTTGGCTGTCAGTTAAGTCGAGCGATGTCAACGGCTGCCCTTTTTTCAGCATTGGGAAAGGGTTGCGCCTCAAAGGGTTAAGGGGTGGTACTAACGCGTATTCATGTTTCATCTGGAGAAAACTGTCCAGAACTCCAGACCGTCACATCGGCAGCTGCAGGCTAGAACGCTGAACTTCACACTTTAGCTATCCACCATGTTCAGCGACTTATTTCACTGTACGTGGTGGGGCCGAATAGTTTTGTTGGATGAACAAAATAATTCGTTCATTCAATAAAATATCTATAAGCATTTTGTTGATTTAATAAAATTATTCGTTTCAAACAGCTTCATTATTTATTTATTTGAATTCAAGATTTTTTTATTTATTTTTAGATTAGGAATAAAAAATGAAAACTGGGAAACTAATAGGTATTAGTTGCAACCTAATTTTCAGTTGTAATTCGTCTCTGCCATTCCAGAGAGTGTTATAACAAATCATCTCACTGTGAAAGCAAAGCAATCAATACGATGACACATCCCCTAAACTCATCCTAATAGTATTCATTATGCCTATTAGTACTTTCTGCCATCAAGAATATCATTTATACAGAAATGGGTTTCTTGCAAAGTGAGAACATTACCAAAGTATCCCTTCTTTTTTTTTTTTTTCGTTCGTCACAGTTCTTAGGATTCGATGTCGTATGTCTCAATATATATATATATATATTTCCGAAACTGTGATGTAACCAAAAGATTTGAGAGTGGGAAGTGCTATTTATATTTCGGCAGAAAATATTAGAGTAAAAGCGCTTGGTTATCTTGTGAAAGTCGTTTCCCGATAAATTTGCACTATAAATCTCAGGGAATAGTTTCGTTTTCTTCTAATTTGTAATTTGATTTCTGGTGCAGACTTCGTGGGACTGCAGTTGCAGTATTTTGTCGAGAATCATATTTTCACTTGGATGGAAGTCTGATTTATTTCACGTACTTATACGCTTTCCTTATATCAGTTTTCGAACATAGTTGAAAATGTTTTTGATTGTGGTTTGTGTGTACGACTTTACAAACTCTATCTGTCATAAATAGGCATAGGTTACGGATGCAGTAAATTTATGTATGTTACTGATATGCATAATCAGGTGTACCACATTGAATTCTGACCCTTTTCAAGAGGAAGTCGTAGTAAGGATCATTTTCTATACTACTTTCGACCTGTTTTAAGGGGAAGTCCTATTATTAATTTGGATCTTTTTAAAAAGATGTCCTAGTAAGGATCATTCCCTATAGTACTAGCGATATTTTTTAAATGGAAGTCCCTATACTTCTTTCGACATTTTTTATGTCCTAGTAAGGTTCATTCCTGATACTACTTTGGACCTTTTTAATAGGAAGACCCAGTTAGTATCATTCCCTGCACTAATTTCGACCCTTTTCAAGAGGAAGCTACTTTTGGCTAATAATACTTTGGACCTTTTTTAAGAGGAAGTCCTTGTAAAGATCATTCCCTATACTACTTGGACTTATTTTAAGAGGAAGTCCTAGTAAGAATCATTCCACATGCTACTTTTGGATCTTTTTAAGAGGAAGTCCTGGTAAGGATCATCCTTGTACTCTGCACCAGGTTATTCAGAAATTAATACCTATAGGGTGAACAGATGCGAAAATGATCAACCTATAAAATGACATCAATTGAAAACTCAGAAAATTTTATTTCAGTTTTGAAATTCTTTTGTCAGCGCCTACGATATGGGGACATCTCCATAGCAACTGCAAGAATCTGCTGAGAAATGAAAACAGTTTCAGAGTTTTGCCTTTGTACCTCGATGCTTAGAGGGTTTAACCCTTTGACGCACGGGTGTTGCCTCGTGAAACCACCTTATTTCATCGTTTTCACTGCTAGTCGCAAAAAAAAACAGGATTAAATGGTCTCAACTCTGAAAAAGTGCAGCCGTCGCCAACGATCCATTTAACTATTCAAAAACATGGCGGTCGATCGAATCGCCCATCGGGCGCCACAGAGTTAAAGAAGTTTTCCGACACAGCTGGCTGTGCAGACGAGCACTTCTAAGCTCTTCTTGAAATTTCTACTTTCCGACAACTTCTTTAGGTCCTTGGGGCCAGATGGAGGATTCGAACCACTGCCAAGTTGTTGGTAGTTAACCCTTTGAGGCGCAACCCTTTCCCAATGCTCAAAAAAGGGCAGCCGTTGCCTTCGCTCGACTTAACTACCAGCAAGATGGCGGACGATCGAAACGTTCATCGCGTGCAACAGATCTAGAGACCTTTTTTGACGACAGCTGGCTTTGTCGGCACAGCATCCACCGTGTGCCTGTGCCGACACAGCTACCAGCATCTTGCTGGTAGTTAAGTCGAACGATGGCAATAGCTGCCCTTTTCCAGCATTAGGCAATCTATCCAGCCGTTCTCGCATTCTTCCGTTTTTCAGCAGATGTCAGTACTGTTAAAAATAACGTGACAATTTTTTGACGGGAAATGACGTGCTAAAAAGTAAATCATTCTCGTGGATCTATGTCACCCGCAACTACTTTTATAGAAATCAAATCTATTCTTCGTGACTGGTAACAGCAAAACGTCAGAGTTTGGTGTTCCCAGAGCGGGAACACTGCACGTTTAAGGGTTAAATGAATCGATGGCGAAGGCTGCACTTTCTCAGCGTTAGGCAGTCTACCCCAGGGGCGTAGCCAGGGGGGGATAGCGGGATATATCCCCCCCCCCCCGAAATTTTTGGATTAGTGATGAAATTCCGTCTATTTATGCACATATAAGTTCATATCCCCCCCCCGAAAAAATTTCCTGGCTACGCGCCTGGTCTACCCTATTGGTCTTCTACATTGATGTGAAAATTCTTGAGCTTCAAAGGGTTAATACATTTTACTGTGCTGATATTGAAAATGTTACAAAATTAACACAATTAGAAAACAATTAATTAGGGACAACATGGCGACCAAAGAAAATAGATCACACTTTGATTAAAAGAACAACGGTGTTTTTTTTCTGTATCCGAGATAGCGGAAGTACTTTCAATCTCAGCAAATGCTGTTTTACGTCTGGAATGGGAAAAGAGCACAAAGAAAAGAAAATTAGAAGAATGTTATTGGACGTTGATTTCTCGCTGAAAATTTACGGGCTGGAATGTGGGCGTTTTATTGTATCCAGTTGACCTTATTGTTACTGAGTATTTACGTCGCACAGTGGAGTATTCGTATCAAAATCCTGGCCAAAAGTCGAAAATTTTAAATTTATTTAAAAACAGTAATATATATGTTTTTGGATAGCCTAGTAACTGATGCATCATGTAATACATGTTTTTCGACCGTAATTCATATCCAAAAGATGCAACACTCGGTTTAAAAGCAAATTTCTTCATTTACGGCAAGAAATTTCAGCGTTTTCTATTACTTCGTCTTGCATTTTTTACGGGCTCTTTAAATTAATTTACTGGTTTGATACTTAGTATAATTGTAGTAAAATATATGTATTTTAATTATATGTATCTATTAGCTTGAAAAAATAATATGACTTTATTTTAAAAAATTGTAATCTTTTTTTTTCTAATTTTTTTTCAAAAATTCACATTTCAAAAAGCTTTTTGAAGGGGTGTCGCGGCTTGTCGCGCCCAATTTCAACTATAATCGTAATTATTACAGTATTGAGTGTCTATTCCAAGAAAAAAATGTTCCCCCAACATCCACCATTTTTATAAAAAAAATTATTTATATAGCGCCATTTTTATTTTTTCGATAATTTTTCGACAGGTGATCGCAAAAGCTATACAAACATACGCACTTGTATTTCTCATAAACTATAAATTATGTGCAGGTGTTTGGATAAAGGTATATAAAATTCATTTTAGTCAAGATTTAACATCAGTATTTTAAATTCAGTATGTAATTTCTTAATTTTCTGATGTAAATTTGCTATAAGAAGAAAATTTCTACATATTCCAAAATTGCCCTTTCTTAGTCATGTAAATAGTCCCATCTATTTACAGCTTAGTTTTCCATTTATGTAGTAAATTGTGTCCAAAGCAAAAACTCCCCATTTTTGGTTCTCAAGGGTTTGCAACTGTGACTTCGGGTCATTGAAATGTGAGTGTGTAAACAGAAAAGTGCTGGTTTGAAATAAATTACTTTCTCCTCGAGCTTGGAATGAGATTTTATGGGTTTGCAAAGGGGGGCATCTTTTAAGCAGTGCCCTTATGATCTGCTCTAGATAAAGGCCAATGAAAAAGAGCAAGCCTTATAGCAGTGAGATCCTATAACTTCTTCTTCCAGATGGGTCCGATGGTGCTCTCTCTCTCTCTCTCTCTCTCTCTCTCTCTCTCTCTCTCAAAAAAAAAAAAAAAAAAAAAAAAAAAAAAAAAGGAAGAAGGAGAAGAAAAAGAAAGTGATTCTGAGTGAAGGCGAATATCAGAGTTCAAAAGAATCGGAATGATAAAGTTAATCTTCAGAAGTCATTAGAAAACTAAGATCCAAATAGTAACTACATTTAGAAAAGTGGAAAATCTGAAAACTTTTATGATAAAAATTGATTTATAGATAAGTAGTATTATATTTATAAGTATTATTATAAGTAAAGCATTACATTTATATATTTTTATTGTGGTTAAGGCAGCGTTTCTCAACCTGTGGGGCACGTCTGCCAAGGAGGCGCAGAGCGTTTCCAGGGGAGGCACGAAAAAAACCAAAGAGCAAGTAATGATGCACGATTTTTAAAAATCGCCTAATTTATTCTCATTTTTACTGAAAAATATATCCATTTTCGCTTAAAATGGTCATTCAAACTTTACTAGTAACATTATTTTGTAGAAAATTTGACTAAATGTACATTGTTAAAGATTAAAAAACTGAATGTATGCTGAACAATGTGAAGGGGGGGGGTGCTACCGTAAGTTAGCCTTTGTTGGGAGGGGGCGAAGTTAAAAGAATGAGAACCGCTGGGTTAAGGCACGGCTATTTTCCTCACGGGAAGTTTGCCTTGTCGGAGAGCTTTTTAAGAGGCTCTAATGCGTATTCACGTGACATCTGGAAAAAATCGCCCAAAACTCCAGACCGTTAGATCGACAGTCGCGTGGCATTACATTTATAAGTGGTATTATACAAAAGCAGTACTTCCCAGTAAGGGACACTCCCCGGACAAGACATTTGTTAGAAACCAACTTCGAGTCGTTTAGCGATATATCGCCAAATTTGGCGACAACACGCTTTTTTATATAATTTAAGAAGTATATAATACTAAAAAGTAATTCAAAAGTCAACAGTAATGATTTTAACATTAAAACACATGAAAAATATTTTTGGCCAGGATTTTGACACAAATACTCCACTGTGCGTCGGCGCAATAATGATTCCTAGTTCATGTAGTTACCGTAAACGGGATTAATAGAAGCGATAGTACGATCCCTTAATTCGGTGCGTGAAATAAAAATTTATTGTGCTCCATCGGAAACTGATACAGAACATTTCCTCGACTTTTTTAGAACTGATATTAAAACATTTTCATGATTTATTTTTTTAAAAAAAAGACTACTAATGCAGAAAATATCAATTGTCTCTATTTAATAATTTATTTTTTGTGGTTGGTCATAATCTCTGGTTATACAGGGTGCCTCTAAAAGGTGGTACTATGCTTTAATTCTTTATCTATTAGAGATAAGTGGGCAGGCAACGTAAATTGAAAAAATGCTGGAAATAGGGTAGGAAGACAGATTACTTTAAAAAAAATATTCTCTTGTTAGTTTTCAAAAAGTGATACTTTTTAAATTTATATACAATCCCGTATAAAAACAATTCCCAATTAGTAAAATGTGCCTCATACACTCATGAGGTGATGCACAAAATTTCGGCTGTGCGGTACAGCTAGCTGTCGTCAAAAAAGGGTCTCTAGATCTGTGGCACGCGATGAACGTTTCGATCGTCCGCCATCTTGCTGGTAGTTAAGTCGAGCGATGGCAACGGCTGCCCTTTTTTCAGGATTGGGCAATCTATTTAGCTGTTCTCGCATTCTTCCATTTTTCAGCAGATATCAGTGCTGTTTAAAAATAATCGTGACCATTTTTTTACGGGAAATGACGTGCTAAAAAGTAAAGGATTTTCGTGGAGCTATGTCACCCGCAACTATTCTTATAGAAATCAAATCTATTCATCGTGACTGGAAACAGTCAAAACATCAGAGTTTGGTGTTCCCAGAGCGGGAACACTGCGCATTAAAGGGATAAAAGTTGCGGTTTGCATGATTAGGATTTAGAGAGATCAGATTCTTGGGATCAGGCTCTCAGGATCAGATTCTCAGGACTCTTGCTTCGTATTGTACCTGCCAGCTCCATCGATCGGTAACTTTGTGAAATAAAACTTCTTTATTTTATTTTATTTTTATTTTTTTTTTGTCATAAGAAAAACCTATCCGATCTCCCTCTAATTCCATTCATACACAGACAGCAATATTTATCATTTTTTTTCTTTAACGAACTTTTGAAGTTGTGCAAGAATTTATGTCGCACTCAGAATATGTATGCTTATTATTCAAATACCAAGCATAAATTATAAAATAATTGTTTTCTCGGAAAACACTTTTAATAGACAGACTAGGTACCTCATTAAAGGAAAAAAATAACGAGAAACAAGTATGCTAGATAGCAACGAAGATGGAAAAATAAAAAAAGCCTAACAACTGAAAGAGGTGCTATTCTTCAAAGAATATACCAGGACGACTTGTAAGGACAACCCCAGGAGAATTTCAGAATCGCATTTTCTTGCCTTGCAAGGGAAATTCCTTTTTGCAAGGTTTGATCCCAGAAATTACGGTGCATATGGAAGACGTCTCAGAGTGCTGCTATATTGCGTTACTTGGAAAAGAGCAAAAATTATGTAGGTATTTTGCTTTGCTTATTTAACCCACTTGTGCCTGGATATTTTTGCGACTTTCTTCGATTTTTACTGATAACAGAAATAATAGATAAATTTCTGATGTCAACTTATTGAACAAGGGATGATTTCTTTTAAAATCATTATGCATAAAAATCGAAATATACACATCCTACTTGGCCATGTTAAAATATTTTGAAGAGTTGAGGCTCAATACTCACAAATAAAGGTTAGGAAAAATAAATATCGTTTTCGACTAATAGGAAAATGCTGTCCCAAAAAAGGGACACTAGGCATAAATGGGTTAAGTCTATAATCTGGCACACGGTATGAGATCAGTATAAATGACCTTTTGTTTTATGAAAAATTATTAAAAAGAAATAGTACATTTTTTTGTTTAATTCTGCATCATATAATCCAAAATAATCTTTATTTTATTTTACGTTTATCTAATGGATCGTTGTACTATTTTGCAAGCGTTTAGTGTGAAAGCCGCCGAATCGAATGAAATGAAATTTAGCAGCATCGTACTATATAGTTAGCTGATCCCTAATTCACTCTTTAACCATTCCGGGAAACCACTTCAATATAAATATTTCACCGCCATTACTCCAAGAGGATTAGTAAGTTCAAAAAGATTAAAAGGCTGAAAAAAAGTAATAGCATTTACACCATTTATACGATATGGAACACTGTTTATACGCTTGAAAATTTTCAGAATTATAGGGGGAAAAATATCTGTGCTACTTTGAAAATCTGAAAAATCTCCGGTTCGCCAATTTTTAAGTAATTTTTTACTATTTTCAGACCCCTTTTATTTCGGAGAGTAAAAAAGAGTGAATCATTTACGTGACAAAATGCGCTGTTGCAATCGCTGTGACCTCATATTCATCTCGCCCATCAGGCTGAAAGGAAAGTGTGATTCCAATTCCTTTAAAATAGTTTTTCCAGGTTACATAATTTAATTTATCCCCACACAAATAAATCGTCAGCCTGGATATAAGAATGGCTGTGTACACAAAACGAAATCTTTCGAATGCCAAAAATTTCCGCGCGTTTCCAGAAGAGAATGAAATTCGATTTGGGTACATAATAAGAATTGAAGGTGAACTTAATTACTTTAGGTGGAGAAAGATGAACTATATTGAGTGTAGACCTATTTTCGTCCAATGTTTTTCTATCGCCCATTGTAATTGCTACCACAACGGGCTTTGACTTCTAGTAGTAAATGGTTAGTGAGCTACTTGAAATATAGGCGTTGGATTTATTTAAAATTTTTGATTAGTTTTTGAGAGTTTGCGCAAAATACAATACATTTTCGTTCATACACCTTAAAAGTGTATCTTAGATTAAAAAGGTACATTTTGAATGTATTTGCCTCTGAAATTTGATTGCGTTTTAAGTACTATATAAGATGTTCATTGGCTATGTGCCTCTCATGTTAAAATAATAGAAGATACGATCCACTTCTGCCTTATGTTAAGATGCACAGTTTTAAGAGTGTATGGAACGTAATAACGTCTGAATGAAACAAAATCGTTACATTCAGACACTGCATAAAATATCCTTCCTATGCTTAAATGTAAGGCCTTCGTGAAATGCGTTCAAAATTTTGATTAGCTACGAGGAAAAAAACTGTCAATTTTTGCACGTGAGGTTTATGTCATTGAAAAAACTTCCAGGAGGGCTTTATGCCTAAAGGGGGGGGGATTCCAATTCTTTTTAAATGTGTATTGCTGAAAGTAAAAAAAAAAAAAATTCTTGCATGTCTCAGTTTGTCACTTCAAGCATTTTTTTTTTATAAATACGCGCTCCAATAGTCATGAGGTAAGTATAGGAAAATTCAATAACACTAATGTTTGAGACCAACTCAGTGAGTCCAATCATTAGTTTGTGAGTTGAGTTTGAGACCAAACAGACAGTGAAAATGTTAAAATTTATTAAAGGACACTGGATACCAAATGATTATACGGCATATTAAAGCAAAATTTTTGACCCCACATTGCTACTTGAATTTGTTTTATATTCTCTAGCTCCTTTAAAAGTTTGTTGTTATATTTTTGGGAAGCATGTGCCTTTGTAAAAGACTAAATATAAATCGAAAATTATGAAAGAATTTAAATGATAATCAAAAACCAACGTTTAAGAGTACCAATAAAAAAATTAAAATTTTTTTACTTAAATCAAAATAAAAAATAGCATATCGGTTTCGGCATGTATCACATGCCGTCGTCAGTGCTAGAATGAGACCGGCCAAAACTTGATTATATAGAAAAAGTGGGGATTCAGAATAGTGTTTACAAGAGCCAATAGGAAAGCAGGGGTTTAGGAAAGGGTTCATGGGGGCCAATAGGAAAGCAGGGAATTAAGGTAACTCAACAGAACAGAGGAGTTTTTCCAAAATTCAGAAAGGCGGGGGGGGGTAAGAACAGCGAAATCAACATTAAAAAAGACTATTTAATTTTCTTATTAGTACTCTTGTACGTTGTTTTTAAATGCTTATTTACCCTCTGCTCCAATCTACGTTTTCGTGCATGAAAAAATTTATTTCTCGTAAAGTACATATTTAAAAATAAAATTTACTGTATATCTTTTATCTGACTAACACCTGATGAAAAGGAAACCAATATCTAAAAAAAATATGCTATATACTAACGCAAGTGGAACAAAAAAATCGAACGGCTGAAAGAGGTACTATTCTTTGAAGAATGCGCCAGGACTTGTAGGACGAAAGTCCCAAGAGTATTTCCGAATCACATTTCCTCGCCTTGCCAGGGAAATTCTTTTTACAAGGTTTGATTTCAGAAATGGGGTGCACATGAAAGGCATCTGAGTGCAATATTGAATTACATAAAAAGGGACGAAAGCTGCATAGATGGTTTGGTTTGTTTAACATAAGTCTATAGTTTGACCTCAGAATAAGAAGTCTATATTTATGGGGAAGAAAATACTTTCGTAGGTTGTTTGTTTATGCGAGTGTTTGTGAACAGAGTTGAACGGACGAGCTTGAAAATTTGTACAGATGTGGGAAAAACATAGGAATAGGAATAATATTTAATTAAATTAAACAAAAGTCGTTATTTTATTTAATTCTTTTATTTATAAGAGACTTTTTTTAATGTTAAAAAGATACTTTTTCATTCGCATTTTGAAAATTAGAATTTTAAATAATAAATTACTATAGATAGTATAATCTCTTAGCTAAATACACATGTTCAAAAAAGAAGTGTTCAAGTTTAAACTAATTTTCATATTACAGTTTGACTTATCTGTTTAATTTTCCAAAAAATACACAACTCGACGGTAGTATGATTCTGATACCTTTTCTGTTGTTTGTACTACCGTCTGGCTAATGGCGTAGCTGCACCAGGTCCTCCCCACACAGCATTGTGTGGTCGCACCATGTACAGCACACTGTGACATATGGCATGTTCGTCTCAGAAAGTTTGTGGCGAAGGACAAATGGCCATCTTTTCGTGACGTCACACAGTGACCATCTTGGACGTCTCAGACTTACATGAAGAGAGAAATTACAATGCGACATCACTCTGCAACGTCATATGTTTGGCAGGAAGGGATCGCCCCAGAAGGCTTGCATTTGCATCCCATTTGTGATGTGACGAAAGCGATTAAATGTAATATCGTCACAACGTCACTGCCGAACAATATTGTTGTATGGGTCCTTATAGGATGTCGTCCAGGTGAAGTTGAACGAATTCTATTTTACTGAGACCCAATGGGAGGTAGCTCGATTTAGGAGGGCTTACATAAATTACATAAACTTTTCTGGAGCAAGCATTTTCACATTAACCCATTTATGCCTAGTGTCCCTTTTTTGGGACGGCATTTTCGCTATTAGTCGAAAATGTTATTTATTTTTCCTAGGCTTTATTCATGAGTATTGAGCCTCAACTCTACAAAATATTTTAACATGACCAAGTAGGATGTTGATATTTCGATTTTTATGCATAAAGATTTTAAAAGAAATCATCCTTTGTTCAAGAAGTTGACATCAGAAATTTAGCTATTATTTCTGTTATCAGTAAAAATCGAAGAAAGTCGCAAAAATATCCAGGCACAAATGGGTTAATATAGAAGAGCAACTGGTTGAAAGCCCCTATGATGAAAAACTATTTAATCTATTTAACTTCCAACAATATGGCTATATATCGAATCACCCAACTAGCGCCACAGAGAAGAAGTTTTTTGACACCGCTGGCTGTGCTGACGCGTTAATTGGTAGTTAAATGGATGGATGGCAACGGCTGCACTTTTCAGTGCTGGGACTATTTAATCATTTTTTTTTTTCCAACTAGCAGTGAAAGCGCTGAAATAAGGTGTTTCATGCGGCAAAAACCGCCAAAGGGGTAACACTTTTTCCTTTAAATTTTGACCCCTCCCTCCCCTAGTACTGAAGAATTTACTTAACTATTTTAAAACCGTAATTAATTAGGTTATTACAGAAACTCAGGTTTGGAACTCGTATGTGTTAATCCTTTAACGCGCAGTGTTCCCGCTCTGGGAACACCGAACTCTGGCGTTCTGACTGTTGCCAGTCACGAAGAATAGATTTGATCTCTAAAAAAAATAGTTGCGGGTGATCTAGCTCCACGAGAATCCTTTACTTTTTAGCACGTCATTTCTCCTAAAAAAAGTGTCACGATTATTTTTAACAGCACTGACATCTGCTGAAAAATGTATGAATGCGAGGACAGCTGGATAGATTGCCCAATGCTGAAAGAAAGGCAGCCTTTGCCGGCAGCTGGCTGTTCCTGCACAGCCAGCTGCGTCAAAAAAGGGTCTCTAGATCTGTGGAACGCGATGAAGGTTTCGATCGTCCGCCATCTTGTTGGTAGTTAAGTCGAGCGATGGCAACGGCTGCCCTTTTTTCAGCATTGGGAAAGGGTTGTGCCTCAAAGGGTTAAACGTAAAACCCTGCAGATATCCGATTCCTTTAAGACTATTTATGGAAGCAAAAGTTTAAAACAAACAAATAAATATTACTGACTGGTGGTATGGTCAATTCAATTGATGTTTCTTTAATTTACTGTCGAATGATGGCAAAGTGAGCGAGAAAAGCAGATGCCAACGGGACATGACCCTGGCGAGAACAAACACTTCGCCGAGATTACCAACGCCAATTACAAAGTTACAATAAATTTAGACAGATGAAATAAAAGTAAATTTTGAGATTGGATAATTTTGGATAATTTTGAGATATCTGCTCTCAAGATTGGATAATTTTGAGAGCAATTGTATGGCATAAAAAATATTAAAATAAAGTATGCCAAAATAATATCCAACTGTGTGGGATGAGAAACATGTTAAGAAATTACAAACTAACGTAGAAAATACTACTATTTACAGTCAAGAAGACACCTCAGAGTCGGAAATAAGTACTCCGTGAAAGGCTATTGCTTTAGGTAGAGAAAAGTTAGAGCTTAGAAAGCCAGAGAAGGAATAAAAATGAGAACAGAAACAGACGTATTAAAATGCTTAATTTTACGCAGAATAAATTTAAACAAGTGATAGAGAATATTATATATTATCTGCATCACACCCCTTATGTCACATTTGTCTCACGACCTGCCCTCACCCTTAGAGTTTAGCATATTGTCTTACTATGTAAATAAAACTATCACAAAGCAAAATCGGAACTTTTCTTTTATTTCATCTGTCTTTTATTTCATCTGAATCTTCTTTTATTTCATCTGTATAAAATTTTTACAAATTCGAAATTTGCCCCCCCGCCTCTAAATTTTGTTTTAAAGTTTGGCCCTTGGAAACATTTCTGTGGGCGCCCATGTCCTCCCCCTTCCCACATCTTCATATCTTAACCATATTAATTATTTTTTTAAAGAAGCTTTGCTCAATTTTAACTCACTAAATGTGTTTATATCTGAAGTCTGTCTTCCTGAAATTATTATGCGGAAGCCAGTAGTGCAATTATGGCAAAGTTGAACATCAGCACTAGTCGATGATCTGCCTTTGTTAATTTGCTTTGCTTATTAAGATGCTGCTAATTAGAATGCCAAAATTATTCTGGAGTTTTAGATTTAAGTCTTATGTTTATGTTTTGTGTATAAATTTGCTATAACAGTGGAAGTAAGTAAGTAATAATATTTTTTATTTCGAAGATTTTTTCCTTTTTGTAAGTTTATTAAAATGCTTTATTTTCACGCCTAAAGACTGAGCACGCGGCAGAAATTTAAACTTTTGAAAATGTATGTTCTTTATACTATAATCAAAAATAAATATCTTTTGTTAAATAAAGAGACTTAAATTAAATTTTAAGTCCTTTACATTTTCATTTAATATGTATACCACTTGTTACATAATACATAAGCTGTACCAAGTGGCAAGAAAATTTTAAAATTCATTATTACATGAGTATGACGTAGCAGCGTCGTTGACCCCTTCCTATCTGACACTCACAAGATGTCACGTTTGCTTTAAATTCCTCTTCGTATCTTACGTAATTATAGAAACCTCCTTAGCTCGGGGGGTCTACGGCTACATGCAGAGCCTGATTTTCGGGAGGGCATTCGGGGTATGCGCCCGGCCCCCAAATTGTTCTTTAAGTTTAAAAATTTGTAAATTTTGAAAAAGGTTTCCGAAAGAGGGGCCTCCCCAATGAAGCTTTTGCTCAGGGCCCCTTAACCGGCAAATCTGCCTCTCCCTGGAGGAGGAGGTCTTTTAATTTGTAATATTTCAGATGAGAGATCTGCACCTGGACTTTCACCCCCAGATTAAAACGTGGATATCATTAAAACGTGGGCGACATTGGAGCTATTATAACAGATTTCACCAATTCCCTTTACCGCACACGGTTCCACAGCATTCCAGTCGAGAGTGGTTGCGATTCTCCCAAGACCACGGTCAGCTCTGCGGATATCTTTTAAGAGCTGTACAGAGCAGATTAAACCTTTTTCAAAATTTTGAGTCTTATTACTACGCTCTCATGCAAACAGACAAACTTCCATAAGCTTTTTAGACAAAAAGAGACTTTTTATTCTTTTCGAAGCTCGATGACAACCCTAAAAGAGTCATTGCGGAAGAGCTATGCAGAGTGCCTACAAATTAGTTGGGAAATTTCGTAAGTTAACAGAACTTCCGAAATATTAAATGGAATTAACCAGTTTAAAGCCAGACCAGTAGTGATATATCTTAAGTTTACTATCCTAAGTTCAAAAACTGTTTCGGGAATTATTTACCTGGACATGCTTCAGATTTTCTTAACGCCAGTCACCAAATTAAAAATGCCAGGAGTTTACATTTTTCAAGAGGATGGCCAGCCCTGCCACTACTTCAACGATGTCATATCTTACCTCAATGTTGAGGTATCAATTTGGATTGGTAGTGGAGGTGTTATTCAATGGCCACCACGATCGCCAGACCTTTCACGGCTAGATTTTGGTGTATAGGGTTTTGTAAAGGATCAAGCATACACTCCGCCACGTCTTGAGTCCATTCCTGAATTATAATTAAGAATCTGCACTGCAATTAATCTGATCTCCAAGGAAACATGCTGACGAATCTGTGGCAAAAACTGATTTACCGATGAGAGATTAGCAGAGTAACGAAAGGAAGACACATCGAACATTTCATTTGTGATAATGGCAAACTTGAACTATTTTTCTACCTTACAGCAATATGCACTTTGATTTTTTTTTCTGTAAATTACATTCAACAAATCGTCCTTTTTTGCCCAACTTATTTTGTAGACACCCTGTACAATAAACTTGCATAAACGGAATATCAAATGTTTCTGTGTCTTTTTATCTAAACAGATATAAATATTTCTATCATAATGAGATTGAGGTACTCTTATGTCTTAAGAAGAGTACCTCAAGAAGAAAGTTTTACCACATTTAAGATAAATGCAATTTTATAGCATGCCATTAAATTCCTACTGTTCCTTTATCGGCATGGAAAAAATATATATATAATTGTGTTTAATTACCATAACTAGAGGGTGTCTTAGTTTAAAAGTCAACTGAAAGTTTAAAAATGGCAGCACATTTATAAACTTTACTCTTCCAATGTGGTGTAGGTATACTATATTATTTTATATGCTTTTAGAAATGTTGTCTAGACTGGTGTATATCCCGATTTAAAATAGCGTCACCCTCTTTTAAATTCAGCACCACGTGTAAAGGACACTGTCTAGACCGGTGATCATAGACATCTCAGATTTAAAAGGGTCAGTTGGGGGTTCACTGAACAGCTCGTGAACGATATTATACTTCAAACTCATGCGATTTTTCTCTTGTTGTTTCTGTAAGTGGGTGGGTATGTATTTACACACAATCATAAATAGAACAAAGAAATTCTCAGCATGACTAACAAATATTAGTTATTTTAGGCTATTATATTTTTAAACTAAATATTTAAATTACAATTAAAATCTCCCATGAAAAGTACGATGTCCTCGAAATAATACGATATTTTATCAACTTCTTTCAGTTTTATGTGCGTTATGAGGATTCAGTAAATGTATGACCATAAGCTGATTTAACAAAAACACTCAAAAGAGACGAGTTCAAAAGATGAAATAATTAAAAATTACTAAAATAGCACAGATAAAAGGTACTTTTCAACCTGGATGCGCGTTTCGAACACAAAAGCTTTCGTCCTTCTTCAGCAGAAGTCCACAGACAGTAACCCCAGAAGAGTAGAGACTGAAAAAAAAAAAAAAAAAACGAAGAGCGTGTTGCTAGTCGGAAGAAGAAAAAAGTAAAAAACCAGGGAGAATAAAAGAAGGGGGAAAATGATGGGGAAGAAGGAATAAATTAGCAAAAACAGGAAGGCAGATAAAAAATATAGAAAAAAATATGCGAAAAAAATTAAAAAATTAAAATAAAAAATGCACGAAACAGAAACATACATACAGATTGACAAGTACCTTTTATGTGTGCTATTTTACAAACTTTTAATTGTTTCATAAGCGGATTTCTTATTTTGGAGTTTTAATGCTTCCACTTGATAAATTGAAGGGTTTGCTGCAAAAGTAGGTAGCTCCATCCTACGGGAGTTTGGAGTTACAGTCTTCTACGATAGATAATCAACATTAAGGATAATTAATCATTTTCCAAAGATGATAAGTGTTCATGAGTTGGGCTTGTCCGCCTGTCCGTGCCCTAGATGCCGTAAATATGTATGATAGCATAAACATGAATAAATATGTACTACATGTATATGTACGTGTATGTTTCGCTGTGAAATTTATATCAATGTTATATAAAAAGTACGTAAAAAGCACTGAGTTCCATGCACTCTACTGAAAAGCGTGAATGTACTATGAGTAGTTTTTCTTAACAGCCAAATGAATTCCGATATATTCCGCTGTATGAACAGTCTTTAATGGACATTCTGGGCCGTAGCCAGAGAGAGATGTTTTAAAATTAATCAAAAATAACATTTCTCATTCATGAATTTTTACAGGGTCAAACAAAACAACGGTCGGTCGGTCGTTCATAGATTAAGTTTAAAGGGCAACGATTAAAAAACAAATATTTACTTTGCAAAAAATATCATATTGGAAAATTTTAAGGATCGATGGTTTCGAAATGATTTGTTGTCGTTTACTCTTTAAGTGATCTAGCTGTATGCTTTAGACATACACAGAGAAACAGACATGTTAATAAGGTGAATTATAAAATAAACTATTATAAAATAAAGATGTATCGATATTTAGAACTGAAAATCAACGCATTAAATGACACTCAAACTAAATTAACCTTCGGAGAACAAAAAGCAATTAAAACACACTACCAAAAGCTGTACTCAATTAAAAGCAAAGCAAAAATTAAATACAACTGGCTAGATAAACCTAATCTATATAACTATCCCATCAGTTATGCATAAACATAATACTAAAATGACACAATTTGCTTGCGTAAGCAACTCATATCTTCCCTCACCCCTTTCAAAGAGAGTATTGGATAGAAGAAATGGGTAAGCATTGTCACAACTTTGATGTGAAAAGAAAATAGAAGGTATAGAGTGAATTTATCTTGTAGAGAGAAATAATAAAAATAATAAAAAAAAGAGACCCGAGTGGGCCACACAAAGGGCAAAAAGGCGAGGATAAAGAAAATAAAATGCTGGTCACATTCAATAAAGCACACTCCACCGTTTATCGAAGATGACATTTATTTGCAGTCCTCTACGGTAGAAAGATATCAGCTGAATAAATTAATCGCCTGACAAAGGACAATTTCCTTTTAATTTTTTTGGTGCACATTACGCACCTTGTCTGAGTATGTATTAGTCTGATTTCAGGATGTCAGGAAGTTAGTTTCGCAAGTTTAATAGATGAAACCCTTAAAAGGAGATTCTTTAACGAAACTGAGAACGTTTTGACCATTGTTTTTAAATTTACTTATTTTTCTTTTTTACTTATCTTATGTGTATTTTTACTTGTTTTTTTAATACTAGAGGATAAAGCCCGTTTTGCAGGCAATTACAATGGGTGCTAAAAAAAAAAAAAAAATTGACAAAAATATGTCTACATTCTGTTTAATCTTTACCCACCTAAAATAAATAGCTTATTCATATTCAATTTTTATTACATACCGAAATCGGAATTGTATACTCTGCTCCGATATCGGAATTGTATAATCTTTTCACATTCGAAAGATTTATTACAGCTGGATTCTCCGCTCGTCGTTAATTTTTCGCAGTCGTTAACTTTGCCCCGCCTTGAGGTGGAGTTTTAAGGAGGAGCGTCAAGGGGTTCATGCGATTGGCTAAAAGACCTCCCGTTTCCCTCCGGAGTTGTTAGCGCAGTCGGTAACCAAACAACTGGTTCTGCCGAGTTGACAGCTAACAACCGACGATTTCGTAAACCACCGGGTCAGAATTCCACCCTTAGTTTGGTGGGAACATCCCCCCCCCCCTACATCAATGCTTCAGGGTCATTCCACGTCAGATCAAACAGTGCAGTTCACCACACCAACTCGGATCTTTCTCAAATTTTATATATATGATTTATAGGCTAAGGCATCAACAAATCTCAATTTTGAAGGTTATACGATAATTAATTACCGAGAAATAAATTATGCAAATTTTTAAAGTTTTCTGCAAGATGCGCCAACTTTTTTCTCAATTCCTTAAATAACTCCTTACCTGTAAAAGTTACTGAAGTGAAAATTTGTTTCTAGGAGTAACTTTTTACGCTGATTCCAAAAATGTTATCGAAATTTGCGTATCTTCTATAGTTTATGCATGAGCACTGCATTTGCTAAAAAACATCATGGATTTTTTTCAGCATGTCTGATCACAGACACATGTTTTAAATTTTTATATGTTGTTAAGGTGGAATAATCCTACATCCCAAAATAATTTCATCTTGGCTTTCTGCTCAGGAGCAGAGAAAAAAATTGTATGTATGTACCTATATATGAGGATTTTCATATGCAACATTTATACTGAAGATGAGAAAATTCAGAAGCGTTAGTCAATTTTCCTATATCTTTTAAATCTATATCTGAAGTTTAACTACTACTCCAGGCATTTTCAATAACTAGAAAATATATCAAAGTGCTTACATCGAAAAACGTAAAACAAACAAACAACAAAAAATGCATGTAAAACAATGTTAAATTAAAAAGAATTCTAAAGTTAAAATTTAGAATTATTTTTAATTTAACCCTGTTGTTTTTTGCAATCATCCATCAGCCAATAAATCTTTGGAATTCTGTATGATATTGAACTCAAAAGAAAGAACAATGTTTAATAAAACATATATATATATATATTAGGTCTACCGGAAAGTCGTTCTATCCGTTTTCCGTATGTCAATATTTTGCCTAGCCAAAACTACTGAAGCTAATAACACGAAATTTAGCACGAGTGGGATTTTATAGCGTAGGTGCTAGATTAGAGAGTATTTTCCAAAATTCTTAATTTATGAAGGATAAAGGCCCAAAATGTTCTTTTCACATATTCTGCGGGATCTCAAAGAAGTAAAGAGATATCGATAAAATTCTTGCTGTAAAATACACAACACTCAAGAATGCCTAAAAATCGATTTCAGAACATTTCGAATATAATCCTCCTAGGAGGGTAGACGTAAAAGTTTGCCGTGAATAACTGGTTACATGACATTTATTCTGCAATATATCACCAAATGCGCAATTTGACAATGTGCTTGACATTGCTATGCTAGTTGTTGTAACAATAAAAATTTAATACAGTATACAGTAAAACCTATTTCAAATTGCTGTATCCACAAAACTAGCCAAAGCACAATTTTGTTCGCATTCTGTTAAAGGTAAATAAGTACTGTTACTTACAGGAATTCAATTCTTTCAATAAACTTTGTTCCTTCTATTGACTTGAATGTCATACAGAATTACAAAGCTTTATTGGCTGATGGATGGTTGCCAAAAACAACAGGGTTAAATTAAAAGTAATTCAAAATTTTAACTTTAGAATTCTTTTTAATTTAACATTGTTTTACATGCATTTTTTGCTGTTTGTTTGTTTTACGTTTTCCGATCCAAGCACTTTGATATATTTTCTAGTTTTTGAAAATGCCTGGAGTAGTAGTTAAACTTCAGATATCAATTTAAAAGACCTAGGAAATTTGACTAATGCTTCTGAATTTTCTCATCTTCAGTTTAAATGTTGCACATGAAAATCCTCATATATAGGTACATACATACAATTTTTTTCTCTGCTCCTGAGCAGAAAGCCAAGATGAAATTATTTTGGGATGTAGGATTATTCCACCTTAACAACATATAAAAATTTAAAACATGTGTCTGTGATCAGACATGCCGAAAAAAATCCATGATGTTTTTTAGCAAATGCAGTGCTCATGCATAAACTATTGAAAATACACAAATTTCGATAACATTTTTGGAATCAGCGTAAAAAGTTACACCTAGAAACAAATTTTCACTTCAGTAACTTTTACAGGTAAGGCGTTATTTAAAGAATCGAGAAAAAAGTTGGCGCATCTTGCAGAAAACTTAAAAATTTGCATAATTAATTTCTCGGTAATTAATTATCGTAGAACCTTAAAAATTGAGATTTGTTGATTTCTTAGCCTATAAATCCTCTATATAAAATTTGAGGAAAATCTAAGTTGGTGTGGCGAACTTTCTACAGTTTTGTGTTTGATTTGACGTGGAATTACCCTTCATGCATAGAAAATCATTTTATTTGTGAAAAAAGATAAAATGGGTAATCTAGAAAAAACACTTTCAAGCGAATTGGAATCGTAATTTTTCCTTCAAAACCTGAGTGACTTCAATATGATGTCAATGTCACTTGCGGCACCTAATTTTGGCACGCAAATGATAAGCGTTTTTTACTCTCAGAAATATAGAGATGGAAATAGCGAAAAATCGCTTAAAAATCAGGGAACGGGTGGATTTTCAGAATTTAAAAGTAGCGCAGATTTTTTTTAATTATATATATATATATATATATATATATATATATATATATGTGTGTGTGTGTGTACTATATATATATATATATATTTAATCTGTTTGGATTAATGACGGTAAAATTTTTGTTCTGGAGTGGCTGAACCGGAATTATGGCTGAGTTAGTGAGTCAGGGATCAGCGTATCTATAAAAGATTTTTTTAAAAAATATGTGTGTACCATTAAACATTATTATTAAACAATATAATTTTCACACGAAAGCTAAACATTAATTTAGTCGACAAATTTTAAATTCCAATTCTTTGATAAAAGTAAGGAATTTTAAAATTTCTTCTCGTTTTTTACTTATCATTTTTTTTATTACCGAAATTTTTGTTTTATATACAATAGTAAGGTAAATACAACAAGTAATTCAAAACGAGAAAAAATTGTAAACATGCTGTTCTAGTAACCCAGACAGCAAGCTTTATCAAGCTTATTGACTTGATAAATCAGCAAGCTGGATTTATCAAGTCAATAAGTTTGAATTAAGCTTGAAAATTTCAAGCGTGTAAGCTTGATACAAGCTTGAATCAAGTGTTCTAGTTTACACTTGCCGAGCTTGACATTTCAAGCTTAAAATTTTTTTTTAAATACACGGGGCGCCCCACATACTTTATTTTTCCGTGCATATACATTATGTATGGCAGAATATACATTATGTATGGCAAAAAATTTCTCATGGGGGGGGGGGGTTATGACCACCATAACCCAACCCCCCTTGGCTACGCCCCTGCTACTTACTATGTTGTTATTTCAAACTACTCTATTAAACTGTATCAGCTTTTCATGTGTTATTCAAAATGTACATCTTTTCCCCAATAACCGTAATTAGAGAAATATTAAACATTTTGAGTTGATAAACGACATTTTTGACACTATCGTACTTACTCTAAAAGCTCGTTCCTCTTTTGCTAGGGCAATATGTTCTCATCTTCTTTCGAATATGGTCCCTATACTATGCCTTAAAAATTTTATATTTTCATAAAAATTTTATATATTTTAAATTCAACTATTTTCTCCATGGATATGGTATCATTCCGATGGTGGTCGTACCAACATCGAATTTTTTTTGTGATTGCAATGTTTTTGTACTGGCAAGATTTCCCTGAACATGAATGCCAAGAACATAGGCACTGTCTACAAATTTAGGCTGTGCATTTTTTTTTTAACTTTTTGCTTCGAACTCTCAATATCTTGATTCTGTATCTAATTATGACAATTTTTGAAGTATGCATCTAGAAATAACGTTTAGGAAAATGAGGGTTGGTCAACTTATGCGTAGCAACACTATTACAGTCTAATTATCTACTGCGTAGAGATAAAATTCGAATTCTGGTGGGCGTTCTTACAGGAGAAACTGCGCATTTCCAATGTTCGGCTCACGAAGCAGCAATTTGAATCTTCTCTAGCTCACTCAGTATGATAATCATGCAAAAAGCGATGTTTTGAGAAACATGAAACCGGAATAAATTATAGTGCAGAGGCTTTCTAAATTTGTGTATAAATCAGGGAATGATGAGCGAATATGTATAGAACTCCCTGTTTATGCTAACAGGGACTTTGAAAGTTAACAGCTTTGAAAGTTAGATGAGAAGAAAATATAAACATAGCTGTTTCATTTTACGTAAGATATTTTAAATCACGAACTTCAAAAGACTTACCAATTATATTATCATTTTAATAAATATGAATATTATGAATGCTTTCAATTTTGTGAAGTATTCTGCCTTGTGTTGCCTTTAAACATGTCTGTGTATTTTGGGGATTTTACGATTTAATAATTAAAAATTTTGTGAAATAAAACAAAAGGGTCCCTATCGAAAAAAGATCTTTTTAAATGTTACACATAGTCCATTCTTTTTCAGTTGCAAAAAAAGTTCCATCATCCACAACAGCAAAAAAGTTAGAACTGTAAAGTAAACTATCCCCTTTTTGCTAATTTTTTCTCTTTTCCCCACTTTCCGAAATTTTATTCTACTTCTCGTTTTTTACTCTTTTTTTTTTAAATCTGAAGAAGGGATTATCTTTTGTTCCATCCTATCGTTTAGTCAATAACACTAATTAAAACTTTAGGACTGAAATGAAGTGCAACGATTTAGCAGTAAACTGGCTATTTCCACAAATAACCAGTTGGGTCGAGTCTAAGCAGCGTTGCCTACTCTGCCGGAGAAAAAGTGGCTAAAATAGCAGTTAAAAGTGGCCAGAAATGGCTAAAAATGTTTTCAAGCTGAGAAAAAAAATTAATTATTCATCGGAGTTTACTTCTGAGCGCTTGTGCTGCTGAAATATGATTGCCTGCAAGTATTTCTTGAGTCATTTTGGGCTCTCCATTTCCGATTTATAAAATACTTTGGTATTACCAGTTGTCCACGATCTAGCCACAAAGTGGCTAAATTGGCAGATCTGGCCTCAAAAATTGCCAGATTTAGACACATGGCAACCCTGAGTCCTTATCCACGGACTAACAGACAGGACGATAATCACCTCAGTAGGCTAAAGCCTATCCTCCAAATCGCACCAAAAGAAGGTGCCACAGAAGGTTCACTCGGAGAATTCTGACGCTAGATTTGACTCGGCGGATTTCGGAATTCTCAGTTTTAAGCCGGTAATTTTCGCCGGTAGGTGGCGCCCAATTCATTTTACGTACTTGATTCAACTGATTATTTGTGGAAATAGAGTTAGCCGGTTTAATGCCAAACTGCCGAAATAAATAAGTCCTAGTGTCGTACGTGGCCGAGTCAGTAAAATACGTTGGGCGGCACTACTGGCAAAAATTACACTCAAACCTGAAGTTTCACCGAGCCGTCAAGTTAAGTGTCAAGTCTAGTTCAAAACTCCTCAAGTCAATCATCTTGTGGCGCCATCTTTTGGCACGATTTGGGTTAGTCCAGAAGGGTGATCATCTTTCAGCCCACTGAGACGATTATTGCCCTCTTAGTCCATGGTGTAGGCTTGCCGTACCACACAAACTACTACATGGTCACCACTAACATGGTCAATAAGTACCTTTTTATGCTGTTATTTTACTAGTTTTTTGGGACGAAGCCGTCCTGTTAGGATGAAGCACATGTCCCCAAAACAACCAACCAACCAACTACTAGTTTTTTATCATTTTTCAATTCGTATTATTAGCTCACAATCTCCCTATATATATCTTGTACAAATTTTCAATCGTTCATAAAATACTTTTTTATTCATCCACTCAAATTCAAATACATTTTTTTAAACTTGTAGTGGATGACACTGGATGTTAATACGGTTTTGGTCCCAATCAACTGGATAATTTATCTACAATATCGCCCAAAAGATTCGAAATACATTATGCTCTACGGGCCGAAATTCATCAAACTCGCATAAACTATTAGACGTAGAATGTTGAAACTTTATATTCAGGATTGTTGTCACATCTAGTTGTGCACCCGCCATTTCGGTCCCATTCGACTGTATAGTTTATCTACAGGGCCGCCCAAACATTTTAACCCTCTCGTCACCCTGAACCTCATATGAGGCTACTACTTCAAATAGCAATATTTAGAGAGAAAACAATTGAATTTAGTATTTTCTTCTTTCAGTGATATCAATATCATTAATTCATGTAGAAAGTATATGAGGCTCTTAACTAGATGCATAAATCGTGCCTAGATTGCAGCGCTAGTCAATTTAGATAATTTTTTACAGTTTTTGCTTCATTGTTTCAGGAGAAAAATTAAGAAAATATTTACGCTGCTTTTTTACCGTTTTTTTTTCTTTTTAAGGTAAGTATAGTTTTTTTCTTATTCCTCAACCTTTACCTAAGATGTGCATCTTTTAAAATTAATTTTAGCATAACAAAATGCTTCGAAAATGCAGAAATTAATATTAGAAAAATCTAATATTAATCGACATTAGAAAAAAATATTTTTGCATGATTTATAATAGTATTCTAGATGCATTAAATGCTAGACAGATTTTTTTCTCTGATTTTTCATAATTCGGTGACGTGAGGGTTAAATACATTACGCTCTATGGGCAGAAATTCATTAAAGCGTATTTTAGAGGTATTACGCTACTTCAAACGACTCAGATGTGATATATGCTGTTAAGGGTTATAAAATGAATTTTTCCATCGAAGAAAGTGTCTTTATCATGTATAGTGCTGCTACAGGAACACTCAAAAGATTTTAAACACTTCACGGTCAATGGCAGTTTTAGGGACATTCATCCATCTGAAGTACAATACCGTCCTACCATATAGTTAGGTGATGGTCCGACCACGGTCACTTGCCTTTCTCAAGAATTACGCCAAAAGTCGCCAAGCTTGACGACTTTTGTACGTGCGTATGTCAGTGGCGGATTGATGCAAGTTTGTCGGTGGGGGAGGCGGTTAGTTTGAATATTGGCATATATATTCATTTTATGGAAATAAAATAGGACTTTTACATTAGTTCCTTTTTTCTCGCCACCCCCCCTTTTAATCCGCCCTTGGTGTATGTATTTTACTTTCAAATCTCAAGAATTACTCTCAAATCTCAAGAAAAACTATTAGTCGTAGAATGTTGAAACTTCATATATAAGATTGTTGTAACTTCTAGTTTTGGCATCTCGATTTTTGGTTCCAATATACTGGAGAGTTCATTTACAGGACCACCCAAAAGAATTTCATTACATTATTGTCTATGGTTATCTTCAATATATTAGATCTGCAGTCAGTCATTGTTTGGTCCATGCCCAAATTTTGGAACTGAACTGCTAAACTCGGTTAGAGTGACATCGATTATAGTTACAGCTCTCTTATAACGTCGAAATATTCGGTACCAGTTGACTTGCTCATAGAACACAAGCTCTCTATTAATGTAACTCGTTAGATTCATAAATATCGGATCTTTTCAGTGATGTTTTATTAGAGTTTAACTGTGTTTCATACACTAACTGCAGACGCGCAGCCAAAAGGGGGGATAGGGGGTCACCCCCCCCATAATTTTTTTGCCATACACAATGTATATTCCTCACTCCCCTATCACACACATGTATATGCAAGTTGCAATAGGCTTAACGACCCCCCCCCCCCCATGAAAAATTTTGGGCTACGCCTCTGACTGTAATTACTTATTTAAAAATTAATGTCTTTTTTTGGTACAAAATATTTTAGGAACAATTCGAAGACGATTTAAAAAAATAAAATATTTTAATTAAGTGACAATTTTCAAATTTTAAAGCTTTTCACTTTTACCTCTCCACCTTTAGGGGGGCCCCTAAAGGTGGTCATAATCATTTCTTCGTGGGTGCGCCTATGGCGTAAGCGACTTATATTTAATAAAGGAAGCCTATTTTCTGATCCATCGCCGATACTGTTATTAATTTCAGAGGCGTTTCTAATTTTGACAGCTCGGACAATACATTAACCGACAAAATGCATCGCGCTGGCGGCTGAAACAATAGAACAAGTGTAGCAAGTGTTGAATGAATGAAGATCACGGGATATTCTTGAAAATCTTTGCTATTATGTTAAACGTTTTAACTTTCCGAGTATCTCCTCTCTAAAACGAAATTTTGAACTGTCACTCTGATAGTGCTGTGGAATGATCATACATACAGCCCCAAGTAAAAACATAACTTCTTATAAAGCAGTGTTCATTTTCTTGGCGGTTTTCAAAGGGCGCACTTTTTTCTTTAGTGCGATGAGCCCTGTCCATGTTTTTCTTTAGTACAGACACGTGTGCCCTTCATTCTTTATTGTGCACGAGCCCTAGCATTTATATCGATAGATAAATAATAAATCTTGTCCATCTTTCAAGCATTTAAGGTAAAAGCACCAGTAACGGACCACTTATTTTTAAAAATAAAAAAAAAAGCTCATAAATCACGGATTTTTTTCTTTTTGTCTTTATTTGCCATCTTTTACTTTGGTCCACTCGAGATTAACTTTTTTTTTTAATTTTTAAAAGTAAGTGATCCATTACTAGTGCTTTTACCTCACTTATGAAGCAACTTTTAAACAATGCAATGTTATTTTCACAGAGGAAAAAAATGTTCCGGTAGTCTTTTCTGTTGAAACTAACTCGGGATTTATGTTAACGTGGGATTACTTATCTTTTAGTTTACTGTTTCCAAACCACTGCGGCTGCCCAAATTTCAAACACAGTAAGTGACAAATTCAAAATCTTCCAGAAAATCAATAAAACGTATTTTCTTTTAGCCGCACGAAATGGTATTTTAACACAACAAATTAACCGTTGATTATTGTCACAGATTAGGATGACAACATGTAGAAAATAAAATAGGTTTTTAAAATTGTTGAAAGTGTTACTTTGTTTTAAATTTTTCAAATTGAAAAAAAACTTACTAGGTTTATCAATTTTGATATCTGTACGAAAAAATTAAATTATTGAAAAGTACCAAGTAAATAATGTTCATACGACTCTCTTAGAATGAAAAATGCTAAAACATCTATTTTGAAAAAATTTTTCCTTACTGTGTTTTAAATTTGGGCAGCCGACTGGTCTGCGAGACTGTATTGCCGATTAGTTTATATAAAATTCATTTTAAAATAATCGGCAGCAAATGTCGTTCTATCAAGAAAATGATATTTTTCTAACACTTGATTTAATAAATAAATCATACATGTTTAGTTTAGTAGTTTTTTCTGTTAAAACTTATATAACACTTATTCTTTTTGGCTGACGCTGGTCTGCAAAATATTTTTCCTAATTTTGCCGGTTCGAAGAAGTAAAAAGTTTGGGAAACACTGGTTTAGTTAGTTGTACGGCACCGGTTGAAGAATAATGAATACAGCAAACACATTCAATTTAATACACACGAGATATTTATCAACACGATGTAGTGTGCTTTAATCCATATTACAACAACAATCATCTGATAAATCGTTTCTAATTAAACCCTCTATAGTTCAGCAGAAGAAAATAGTTTCTTTATTTTAATCTTTTGAAAAATATCGAACTGTGTAATCTCGAAGAGTCATATAAAATCACGCAAATTAGAAATATGACGTAAATTTTGTGGTGATTTATATTCTCATGCAGTTTTTATTTATGACGTCATGCTTTTAACTGCTGTAGTAAAAATCCCGGATAGTTAACTTAGTTAAACCTGGTTAGTTCACCTAGTTAGCTTTTTAAAAGTATACTAATGAAATTTACAACGATGCCAAAGAATATTTTTTTAATCATAGGACCGTTATGGAGGGACGCAATCCTGCGTTGAAATGTAGTTCTGTCAGTAAATGTAGTTTTTTAAAGTGGAGTTATACTAAAACACACAAAGTGCATACGTTACGGTTGTGCAACACTGAAATTTTATTCGACAACAGATAACTGTTTTGAAAATATTCAAAATCTTTTTCTATTTGTTCATGAAAACCCATTTGTAGCAGTAATAAAACGCGAACCATTATAAAACAAACTATGTTCATTTATCTCTTTTGATTTACTCGTATGAATGTGTAATTTCTATCTCAGAATGTTGTTTTTCATACTTTTATGTTAAAAATATCAAAAAGTGGGATTAGAATGTGGCATTTTATTTCCTTTATGTGTCAAATGAAAATAAAATAAAAACACTTTCTTTTTCTTTTTCATTTCGGTTTATTAATGTGTTTAAATATTATGAGCTAGGATTATTTGCAAGTTTATGATACTAATTTAAAATAAAGACTATCTTTTTGCGTTCAGGCTTAGAAAAATCTGAGATAAACAAATATGAGTGTGTGTGTGTGTGTGTTAGTAAGGAAAATAGAATCTAATGTAAACCATTTTTCAAAAATTAAGGGAAAATCACAAAAAATGTTATTACTCAAAAAGTTACATCTCGAATATACAGTAGATCCCCCCCCCCTCCCCCGTTAAGTGTTGTAAGAATCCGTATTGTTCGGGGGCCTGAGTTATACTAACGCCCCCTAGAGAGGAAAGCCGCGGCGCTTACTTGTGACGTCACACCGAGTAGGTAAAGCAAAGCGTTTCCATTGGGTTTCTACTTTCTCCCGCGGCCCGGGAGAGAGGAGAAACCCAACGCTTTGATTTACCTACTCGGTGTGACGTCACAAGTAAGCGCCGCGGCTTTCCTCTCTAGGTGGCGTTGGTTATAATCCCACCTGGAGTGCGAACTACGCGGTATAATCGCTGGAAAAATTATTTGCTGTCCTTAGCAACACAATGATATTTAATGTTGCCATTAAAAATTTTATTAATTAGGAGCTAAAATCAGATTAAGTGTCTCATTTTACCGTGCTGTGCGAGTCCCTTTTAACGTGTTATGCGGAAACGATCGCAATTTTTTCGCCGTGTTCTAGGGTTCCGTGTTGTATGGACTCGTGTTATGGGGGGGGTCTATTGCATATTATAATTTAGCCACAGTATGCAACTCACAATAACTTATAAAAATAACATAAGAATAAAGTACTAGACAATGCCAGTGTTTTAGAAATTAGCACGTGTGCTGTTGTTGTTTCTAATGTCCTCTGGCAACCACAGAGTGGCACCAGATATCCCGAGGCGGCGATGGGCGGAATGGGACGGCTTCCATTTTAATGAGCCCCAGTTGGAGGAAGTCCGGCTTTGCTCGGGGTCCCCTAATTTTGAACCCATACCAGAGGAGGGACAAACCACTTGAAATCGTCACCCGCAGAGGTATCGCTTGAACATCGAGGATATTTGAACCACGACGGATTTTACGTGCACCAGCTCCCATTAGTGTACACGGTCCTACATCAGCCCTTAAGACAATATCTTCTTTCATACAAACACGCTGTTTTGATCAGAACCTTAAACACATACTGAGACGGCTTCTTATGTTACAGTATAGTACTTATCGTGACTTTCTCGCTGGCGTTATTTTTCTGTTTTGGAAGGTGGCGGAATAACCCTGTATGACGTCATTTACCCGGTCTGTCCTATAACGGATTAAAAAAAAAAGAAAAACGCCTCGAAAGAAGAGAAAATTGAAACGCTGTAATGAATTAACATCTTAGAGTTAATATAGCCATAACATTTTCTCACATCGTTTTCTTACTTCAGATTTCAAATTTAAAACTATTTGTGAAACGGTGCGTGTTACACTTATATGGATAGCAAGGTGAAACAGGTACAGTCCAATCTTGAAAATCCGGCGGTTGCTTAGTCCGGCACGCTTGGTAATCCGACGCCCTCGAGAAACACGTGCCCCGATTTCATTCTCCGATCACAATGGCATCGCAAGTAATGATGACCGACTGATTAAACGTCTAAAGGAGTGAGTTTTTGATACAATTTATAGATGATAGAAACAAAAAATGTATGTGATTTTTTTTTTTTTTTTTTTTTTTTTTTTAAGCACTTGAGAGTGCTATTTCTTTCCATCACGGGTTTTTTGTCTACGCGAGCGCGTCGAGTCACTTTTCAATTTTTGTTGATTTTAGGGACTTGGGTAGGGTTGTCTTTAGTTTTCAATCTATATTCTTGCATTTTGTGTGGTTTTAGTTGTGCACCTCCCCTTTTGGTCTCAATCGAATGGATAGTTTATGTACAGGACCGCCCAAAAGATTCGAAATACATTACGCTCTATGGGCCGAAATTTATTAAACTCGCATATCTCAAAAACTATTAGGCGTAGAATGTCGAAACTTTATATTTAGGATTTTTGCAACATCTAGGTGTCCACCTCCCATTTCGGTTCCATTCAACAGGATAGTTTATCTACAGGACCGCCCAAAAGATTCCAAATACATTACGCTCTATAGGCCGAAATTCATCAAAGCGTTTTTTAGAGGTATTGGGCTATTTCTAGACATTAAAGTGTTGAAATTCTTTTCAGTGGTCCTGTAAATAAACTCTCCAGTAGATTGGAACCAAAAATCGAGATACACAGCTAGATGTTGCTGTTGCCGTGTCCATAGATAGACCATGGAAAGAGGGGTGCCAGTGCCCCAGAGGGGGTTGGACTTCTACTTGTTGGTCCCTAATTTTGAACCGATTCCAGATGAGGGACCAACCACCACCTGAAATCGGCACCCCCCAGAAGTATCGTTTAACAACTTGGAGGACTTTGGAGCCACGACGGATTTTACGTGCACCAGCTCCTATTAGCGTACACGGTTCCACAGCGGACTAGCCGAGAGGGAGATGACCCTCCCAAGCACTGGCCAAGCCGGATGCTGCTTCACTTGCCGCGTTCTTATGAGAACGGAATTTAGCGGCAGACCACTGCGGGACGCTAGATGTTACACCAATCTTATATATGAAATTTCAACATTCTATGACTAGAGAGAGAGAATTTAGATTTTGAGATTTGAAAGTTAAATACATACACACGTACACCAAAAGTCGCCAAGCTTGGCGACTTTTGGCGTAGTTGTTGAGGGAGGCACGTGACCGTAGTCGGACCATTACCTAACTTATATGGTAGGACGGTATTGTGCTTGAAATGGATGAATGCACCTAAAATTGCCATTGACCGTAATGTATTGGAAATTTTTTGAGTGTTCCTGTAGCAGAACTATAAATAATAAAGACACTCATTTTAATGGAGAAATTCATTTTGTAACTCTTAACAGCATGTATCACTTGTGAGTCGTTATTTACTTCTTCAATATAATACTACTGTAGACAGTCATTGTTTGGCCAATGCCCAAAATCTCGCCGTCTGTCGTCAACCGTGGCGAGATTTTCCAAAATATCGCCAAATTTGGCAATAGTCAGTCATTGGGTCCATGCCCAAAATATCACCATTTGTCATCGTTCTGGGCGAGTTTGGGCGATATAGCACCAAATTTGGTGACAGTCTGACGGTGGCGGTGGTTTCAGTTAGGTTGACAGACGCGCGATAAGACCCGCTTCACGCTTCGCCTGCCTATTATTTCCAAGGACATAACCACTATGCCATGTTGAAGAATACTTCATACTTGGAACCGACATATAAAATTTTCGTGTGCGAGAGAGAGTAAAAGCACACTCAAGTGCGTAAATAAAATCTGGAAGAATTTCAATTTTTTTTTTTTTTTTTTTTTTTAAGTTTGCTTTCATAGAAACTTTTGAAATATTGAGAAATATATAAGATTTTTTTTTTTTTTTTTTTTTTTTGTTCAGGAGGAAAAATATAATGCTTTTTATTGTGTCTGTTAGAGAAAAGAATAATGATTTTTCATTCAAAGTTTAACAAGTTTTCATATAAAATTTATTTATTTTAACTGTTTTGATTACTTTGTATCTTTTATAACTGGCAGAACAAGCTATCTTAATGAGCACGAACACAACCACACTAACGTTAATGTTTTATCAGTTTTTAGCCGATTTTATGCATGATTAATAACTTAAGTAATTTTATAAAGTTTCATTGATTCAATAAATATTTATTTTTTTAATCTACTTTTTTCTGTCCAATGGTTACTGTAACCTCTGTCAGTAAATCTTATTCCATGAAACTAAACAACTTCAAAATCTACCGGTAGAGCATCATTATGTTAGCTTATATTGCAGGCAAAGGTAATTACGACAGAACTTAGGTACCATTTTTAATTTGCTCTTCACAGGATCTGGTTCAAAGGCAAAAGATTTGATTTTCAGGTTCGTGTGTTTTCTCTGGGTAACCTCTGTTACAGTCTTTTAATTATTTATTGTTTTGAACTTTTAAAAGGTCGTATTATTTTCCAGAAAACTGTCATAAAAGTACCTATTATTTATTCCAAAAAATTGTATGAAAATAAGTGCACGAACAATATATGTATTTATTTTAATGTTTACGACGTTTTTTTTAGCGCGAAATTAAAAAAAAAGTTAAACGTCTGGAAAAAGCCAAAATTCAGGATTATAGTGACTGAATGTGTCATCCCTAGTAAGCAGGAATAATTAAAAATATATGGTTAAAACACTACAGAAAAATTTTATTAAAATTACTTCGTAAAACCAGTAAATATTTGTGAAGTTTCATTTGAACATAAGTAAAAAAAGTGAGCTAAGATTGCACAATGCCTATCACAAATCACGTATATAATATAGTACTGCTACCTATACTATATAAACTACTATATAAACTATTTCCGAATTAGGCTATAATTACACAAAATTGAATAGATTTTATTCAGTAACAGATGTTACAATTTTGAGATAGCAGTGAATTTTGACAGGTGATATTTTTATTTTTATAGTTGATTTTCCTATGTCGGACATGATTTTACATACGTATGAATATAATAATTTCAGAAACTAGTAAAAAAGGCATTATTAAATTTTAAATTAAATTTTCTTTAAAAAACACCCGTTTTTTCTGTTTCACCCCTATTTTTTGCACAGTATTATAGTAGAAATTATATATTTTTTTAAGAACGTTTGATTAACTTTTTACATTTTTTTATTATATATTTTTTGTGAGAGTGTATTCTATTTTAATAAAATTTGCGCATTTATACATAAATGTGTGAAGCATTTATATTTTAAAGCCCCTTTCTCTGTACACATCGTATAATAAACACATATTGGGATACCTCATAAACAAAATCGAAAATCTGTGTTTGACCATGCAGCATACAAATCTACACCGTTGGACCAACCAGCTTGGAATGTTGCACAAATACGCATAAAGATAGAGGGAGATTTTACTCTACTTTAAAAATCTGAAAATTTGCCTGCGATTATAGAGATTTTTCTTTATTTTTAACACTTTTTAACACTGAAAGTAAAAAGTTTTTATTAATTGCGTGACACAAACTTGGGTATCGGGAGTGATACTGAAGTCATTTTGATACCACGTCAGTCTTTGAAAGGAAAGTTATGATTCCAGTTTGTTTGAGTTAGTTTTCGAGATTACCCAGTTTAACATTTTTTTTCATAAACAACAACAACAAAAAAATGATTTCCTTTGCATGAAGCAGATAGAAAAAGGGATGTTCTTAACAAAGCGAGATTTTACAAATGCGAAAATTTTCAGCACTCGCAGGATTTTTTAGATGAGCATCAATTCTGTTGACAGGAATAAGTTTTAAAAAGCCTGGAATTTATAAGTGTATTTGAGCGAATATTTCGCATCAGTGAGATTCTGGTTTGCTAAGAAAAGCCCATAAGGGCTAATAAATTGGACATTTTCATTTTTTAAACTGTTTTATTTTAACAACAATGCAAGCCCTGGCTCTCACCAAAGAAATTCGGCATTCTGATGATAGCGTGATTGTGGTGGAAGCAAATAAACTTTGCTTTTGTGATATTAATTACAACTCAAAAATAAACATTGAAAATTCATAAAATTTTCAATAGATTTTTACAAAAAATACCATAAATTTTGAGGTGTCAAATGATTGCCAAGGCTTGCAATTAAATTACGAATTTTATAAATATAAAATTTGCTTCGATAAATTATAGAACAATATACAGTGTCAATAAATATTTCGTAGAAGATACTACCTGAACATTTTTATTTAGTAGTTAAATATAGCACTGAGAGGCAACAAACCAGTTTTTTCTATGGTAACTATACAGCTGAGAGGGAAAAAAAATAGCTAACCGTCATTTTCGGAGTCCAAAACTTACAAAACATCACGAATTCTGTCTATAGTACCAGATGTCACTGAATCTGATAAGGGGAAAACGCATAGTACGCTTGTGCAGCTCTGGGTAATTCGGAAGTATTGTTGCCACATATGCGTAAGAAATGAAATGAAAAACAAAAAGTAAAATAGACTCTTAAATCAGAGATTATTTCAGGGTTTTATTTTTGTCATATTCATGTGCTTTTATTTTTCGAACCTTAAGAGCTTTAAAAATTACTTCAGTTTTTGTTTGATTATAACATTTAACAGCTTAAGTAACGACAATAGATACTGATAAATAGTTAGTTATGGTAATAGATAGTTATGGTACCTATACTGTAATGATAAAATTAGAAATAAAATTAATTACTCTTTGACGATTTTTTTACGCAATGCGTCTTTAAGTGCATTAGTAAGTTGAAAACAACTTTCCGGCCAGGATAGTTTGGCGAACATGAAATATGGTAGCAGAGGTGCACATATAAATTATTTTACTATTTCCAAATTACGGTAATTTACCATCTTACTGAAACCGCTGTATAAGTTCGATGATAAATATTTCATGGAAGTGTCCAATGCCAATAAATGGCAAGCATTGCAAGTTTTCGCTGAAACAACTGGGGTACCTTTGAGTACATTGATACCGCAACCGCACTAAAGCTCGTTTCTTGAAACAATACGGCTTAACGCTATACATAAGCATCCACCATATCTGCCCGCGAAACTTTTCTATTTCAATACAGCTGCTCGTTGAGGAACAGCTTAACTACAACGTCACCTACAAACAGCTCCTAGATATACAATGCCTGAGAACAGAAACCTTTACGTCATTATTAGGTCTACTAATGGCGCCTTCACACAATCATTTTCACAAAGTAATACTATTCAAGGTTTGTGGTGAATTTACACCGCATAAAACATTTTAATGACTGGAGGTGTGAATGCGGTGCAAATGTGGATCAATATTTCACTACGAAAACTTTATGTAAATAGTGGTGAATTAGTTTTTTGCAAGTTAAACATTAAAATATACATTGGGTTGGTGAATAATTATCGGCCGTTTGTAAATTTCACTTAATTAATTAATTAAATTATTAAATTACATTAAACAAATAATTGATAATTAAAATAAGTATATAATTTAACGTAACACAAAAATAAAATGATAATAATCAATTAAAATATAGCACGTCAAAGAAACTCCTGATAGTTACACACCAACCCAATATATATATATATATATATATATATATATATATATAGATTAGGGATCGACCGATAGTATCGGCGCCGATACCTCCAATTTTTTTAGGTATCGGTATCGGTTCTTTCGATTCTAAAAGTATCGGGAAAGTATCGGTTTCTGTTGCTTTCATCCATTTTCACCGATACTTTTCAACCGATACTTCGCTTTTCAGAAGAAAACCACGCAGGCGCAAAACCATTCGAGAATCTTTATTTTGGTAATGAGATGAGAGGCGTCGTTTCATTGGCACATTTGTTTGCACGAGTCCTTTCGAACTGTGTTTTTTTTTTTAAATTCTAACCATGGCTAAATGGATGTCGTATCACCAAGTGTGGTCGAAATTGTGGACGAAGAATCGTTAGATGACAGTTTAACAGGACAATCGTCTATTCTTCTAAATTATTTTGAATTGGTGCCCAACACTATACGCTCTCTGCAAGGATTGCAAAAAACAAATGTCGAGTGGTAGGCTATAATTTTACTTCAGTTTTATAAACGTTTATTTTCTCACTGTGTGGACTCGAAAAAGAGTTCATTCATATCTATATTATATACACACAATTGAATCTCCCTATAACGAACTCGCTCGGTTCCAGTTAAAAAATTCGCTACAGAGAAAATTTCCTTGTACAAAGATTAGAGATTTTTGCAGTTATTTCAACAAATATTACAAACTTTTTAGTTAATTCGATGTTGAAAAGTATTTAATTATGATTGCTGATTGTTAAAAAAAATTGGTATTTATTATAAACTAGCTGCGTGCCCGTTCTCCGCACGATAGGGAACGAAACTTTATCTTACATGTATAGTTCGAATTGATTCCAGTGATTTGGAATCTAAAAATAAGCAAAATGATTTGACTCTTGGCATAAAGTTACTCATCAGTTATTTGTAAAGGTAGTATAAGTACTGAGCTGAGACCATTGTTAATATTATGAAACAAAAAATTATGTCGGTGTCATTGGCAATCAGAAAAAGAAAAGCGTGACGGTTCCTAAAAATTTCTAACTTTCAAAATGTCTCATTTCTACATCATACTCTTTTTTAGATTTAAGTTATGCCATTAATACCTTAGATACTACATGATGTGGAGAACCGTTTTATTTTATAGTTAAATAGTTGTGTACCCACTCTTTGCAAGGCAAGAAGAGAACATTTTCCTAAAATGTAATCATAACTACTTGTGGCAAAACAGAATCTGCACGAAAAAATATAGTTCTGTTAGAGTCTTTTCTGTTGAAACTACCGCGGGATATATTAACGCGACGTAGAATTACTAAATGTTTAATTAGCTTAATTATTTTAATTACTAAATTAAATTTATATATTACTTTAATTAGCTTAATTACTAAATGTTTAATTAGCTTAATGTTTAATTAGCTGTGATGTAATACGGCTGTTGAAAAATGAATAGAAGACTTAGTTTCACGAAATATTTATTAATGCGGTATATTGCGCTTTGTTCAATATTGCCGTAGAATATCTACTTGCTATTACTTATACTATCTTTTACTGATACCAATACAATATATTTTCGTTTTGCAACCGTTAATGCTTAATTTAAAGAAACGGTTTAGATATTTGCCACGAATGTCGTCTTTTACTCTATGGTGATTCTTTGCAATTTACGCATTAACATAAACGATAATTATTTCACTTTATGGTTGCCACTAAATCAGCTCTCCATAAATTTTCACGCATAATTCTTGTCAGATTGGCGTATTTAGCACCAGGGCCCTATTATCACATGGGCAAATCGGGACTTTGCCCAGGGCCCCCGGCTCGAAATGGCCCCCAATTTCAAATGTTGTTCATTTTTTTATAACAAAATTTTATGAAAAATAAAACAAATTTCATAGATGGGGGGGGGGGCAAATTCATAAATGCACGGGTCCCCCTTTTGTACATAATCAGGTCCGGTTTAACACCGCAATATATTTCCTGCGATATGAAAACGTGTCCCGTTTAAAATCTCAATTGAAACTAACGCTGGATAATTCACTGGTGAAAAAACAGCATTCAATTCTTTTTCTGTCAACGTAAAATAAAATATAGTGTTATTTCATGCGTGGCGAATGTTTTGCTTGTGAGTCCGTTATTCTGATTGAATTCGGAAAGGGGTTTTAAACTCGTGACATCAAAATGACGCACATTTCACATGCGAAAACTCAGTTATTTTAAATTAATTTTATTTATTTTTTTCAACTGGCAATGTTAATCATTGTTACTGTCTCCAAGACAACCAAACCGCAAGATATCATACCGAAATTGCTAAGCAGCTGCTATTGAAATGAAAATCCTTCTTTACGTAAAAATTTGTAAAAAAAATCTCCTAATTTATATTTTTCTCTGGTTTCTCTTAAAAGAGGGCGAAATATATGCTCCGTCATTTTACAAAATATAAAAAAGTTATGACGGATAGAATTCAAGATGCAGCAGTTTTAAAAATACTTTACGAAAGTCAGCGTCAAATTTAATTTTATTTGAAAAATTCCCCAAAATGCAAAATGAGTCTGCAAATTATGTTGCACAGTCCGAACAAACAGTTTTTAAAAGAAAATTTTCTCCTCTATCCGATAATGTAAATATCGTTTTCTGGTGATTGTAATTACCGCCGTTATTACGTATTAAGCGAGAAAAATCGCTAAAAATCAGACAAAACATAAAACAAAACATTTTCTAAGTCGAATTTCGAAAAAATCACTTCGAGGCATCTTAGGATCTGTCTTAGTGAAGCCGTATGCAAAATTCGGTAGGTCTGCGACCAACCGTCTCGGCGCATGCTCACGAATGTGCTGGAATTCGACATTTGAGTAGCTTTGTACCCTGAAAATTGCGAAAAATCGTTAAAAATTAGGGAACGGGTGGATTTCCAGAATTTTAAAGCAGACTACGGCCTATTCTAGTCGTTTCACGTGTATGTGCAAAATTTCAAGCCGATCGGTCTGACCGTGTGGGAGGAGTTCCCGGACGAACAAGCAAACAAACAAACAGACAAACTTTCACATTTATATAATAGATTTGTTAAACTTACGGTTTCTTACTTTTCATTGTATAAATGAAATGTTCAAAAGTAAAGACAATCCACGAATTTAGAGAATAAAATATGTAATGCACTTACGTTTATTTTACTTTAAAATTCCGTTATTTTACATTGTTTTGCATTCTGTGATTTTAAATTTTCATAAAAATATTCACATCTTAAAAATCCGCTGAAAATAGAGTGAGACACATTCTCTTCCATTTGGAAACCTTTTTAATGGTTTTGAAAGGTTGAAGCATTAAAGTTTGATGTGGTTTTGGTCGTGAAAGGCAGGGCCTTATTATTATATGGGCAAATCGGGACTTTGACCAGGAACCCAAATTTTAAATGGTTTTTCTGAAATATTCTTTTTTATATCAAAATTTTATGAAAAATATAACAAATTTCATAGATTGGGGCCCCCAAATCTATCAATGCCCGGTGCCCCTGTTGGTCGTAATCGGGGGCTGGTGAAGTCTTCATTATCGAAGTCAGTTTCACAATCCTGGCCTCCATTTTTATCATCTCTTACTCCTCCACTAAGTGGTCTGTTCAAAAAATAAAATTTTCTTCAAAGCTATCAAAAAAAAAAAAAAAAAAAAAATCAAAGTTAAATCTGAAGTATTCGCTATGGGAAGATAAGCTCTTCGTTATAGGGAGAAATTCGTGATAAGGAGACTTCATTATAGGGATATTCCATTGTATATATAGGTTTTTGATACCGTTGGAGAAAGTCTAGCTCTTGATATAGATTTCACGCTTAAGAGACATGCTTTAAATTTTTATTTAAAAAGATTGGCGCAAAGACATCAGATTCGGCTTGGGTATGGTATAGATATCAAAATTAATGGGGGAGACGGTCCTTGACGTCGTTTGATATTTCAGGGGATGACGACCTTTAAAGTGTTAAAGCAGGTATGGGCAACCTTTAAAAAGTTGTGGGCCAAACTTTAGGATGTTCGCGAAGTCGCGGGCCAAACTTGCGGATTTTAGGGAAGTGGCGGGCTGTATAATTGGGTTTTATTTGGGATATTGAATGGTTATACGGAGTTTTTAAATGTTCTGAGGGCCACATCCGGCCCGAGGGCCGGAGGTTGCCCAGATGTGTGTTAAAGTGTAATATTTCAGCCTTCGAAATACGTTTGAGGAATTTGTCTGTATCTGAAGTTCTAGAAGCTAAATAGAAACATTTTAATATTATACAGCCGGGAATATTTGAAACCGAAAGTAGCATTCTGCTATCGGATATGAATCGTATTTCTGAGCATGCAAACGGGTAAAAGGTTTGAACCGAATGACGTTTGTCGGATATACCCCCACCCCCATGGTGCCCCTCTGCAAACGTAAAAAAAGGCGCCCCTTTTGTGCTCTAGATCAGTGGTTCTCAAACTATGGGCCGCGACCCATCGTTGGGTCACGGGAGCAATTTCGGTGGGTCGAAGAGGGTGGGAAAAATTAAACTTTAGTATTTTATATACATAGTAAACAGAGGCGTAGCCAGAAATTTTTCATGGGGGGGTTACGACTACTTCAACTCATTTATGTGTATACGCGTGTGGGATAATGTAGTGAAGAATATACATTTTGTATGGCAAAAAATTCTCATGGGGGGCGGGTTATGACCCCCCTAACCCCCCCCCCTTGGCTACGCCCCTGATAGTAAACTATCCTATTTTATATAGCCTATATTGGTTACCGTTACGAAGTAGTGGGTCACGAAAAAAAAATCTACTTGAAGATTTTTTGAAGAGAAGGAAAAAAAGGTTGAGAACCACTGCTCTAGATCAAGATTTTCTCAGTTTTAGTTCAAAATGGCCCCCAGACCTTGCTTACCGTGCCACGCCGCCCCTGCTCAGAGCTTAGAACTAAAACAGATAAAATTCGTTCATATCAGTCACAGAAAAACATGTTAAAAATGATCATAAAAACAAAAACACTGAAGATCAATTTCATTAAATATGAATACTTTAAGTAGCAACTTTTTTTAAGACTGGAAAATTGAATTTAGTTTATCATTTTTGGATTTTTCTTTAACCTTCATTTAATCTCGTCATTTTTAAGCATCTTTTATTTAGACCCTCCAAGGCGAGGCTTGAAAACGAGCAAAAATATTTTTCTTCATATTGTAGTTGTTTCAATGACAAAATTAATTATACTAAAATTATAAACGAAACCTATTTGTTAAAAATTTATTCCTTTTTTGTGTCGCAAAGAAGTTAACTTTTTGGCAGTGACTTGAAAACTGGCGACTCCCGTGAACTTTAATTTATGTTGGTCCAGAAGTTAAATGATTCATTACACACTATCAAAAGTACGAATTATCAAATATTTAATGATTTTATTATCTATATCAGATTAATGAGAGAACGTAGGATTTGTGTATCATTCTGTTTTGAGAAGTGTAATAGTTATCAATATCTAATAATTATTTATATTGTTCATTTAAAAAGTTGAAGCTGTATTAGTATAATTAGTAATACTAATTATTATTTAGTTTATTTCAAATTTTGGGGTAAAAAAACATATTTCTTGTGAGTATTTGGTTTATATATAAGGAAAACACAGGAATAATCGATGTGTACCTGTTCTTCGTAAGCGATCAAATACAGGGATCATCCGGATTAATTGTGACTTAACCATGTCCGGATAATCAAAATATTCGGATTTTAAAAAAGAACTTAAAATGATGATATGAGTTCATATTAAAAAGAAATCTTGCTAAAACATTTAATAATTCACTTAGTGGTTAAATAATTGGAGCAGATAAATAGAACCATTAATTAATGTGAACTTATTATGCATTTTAAGGGAAGAATTTACATACGTATTTAATGAACAATATCTAAATACATATGTACTTACATAATAGTGTACAGTTTATACATTATCACAATTTAATGCAGTTTCAGTAACTTAAAAAATATTTTCATATGTGAAAGATTTATAATTTAAGAAAATCTAAATGAAACTTGCAAGTTTTATAAATTTCATGTGTTTACTTTTGTAAGCACAAAATCGAGGCATGAACGAAAAACAAAGACACATATAGTAAGAGCAAGCACGAATCTGTTTTGGGTCTAATATGGAAACCTTTTATCTGGCTCATAGCAACAATTAGGCGACAAAATAGAGGTTGAGAAAAATTGATTTAAATATTTGCACCAGTCGGCACTGGAAATGGATTCTCTTATTAATATATCCCACAGTGTTTGTGATCTGTCAAGCCTAAATGAGGGTCATCTACCTATGGGGGGGGGCTTGGGCGGAGGACTATTTAAGGGAGTCTAACGCATATTCACGTAACATCTGGAGAAAACCGCCCAAAACTCTAGACCACTAGATCGACAGACAGAGCGAGGAGAAAGAATTCCGAACCTGCACACTAAGACGTTTCCCATTGCACAGCTTTTTATTAATTCGGCCATTCCTTGGCATGATTGAATAGAAAAGAAAGACTAGAACTACTGTAAATTCACACTTCAATGTGTCCACTGCTTTTTCTTTTTAATGCTTTCTACTGGGATCACATTTCATCATGCTGTTATTCAATTTAACGAGAACTACACTCTCGTTACAAAAACTGCCCAGAATACAGATGTAGGTTTAAATGACGTTAAATTATATAAAGTATCGGTATCGGCCGATACCATAACTTAAAAGTATCGGTATCGGCTATTTCTGAAAATAAATTTATAGGTAAAGTATCGGTATCGGTCATCGGCGAAAATGTGGTATCGGTCGATCCCTAATATAGATAGATAGATAGATAGATAGATAGGTAGATAGATAGATAGATACAGGGTGTCCATAATTAAATTCGAAATTTGCGACCAGTCTGTAACAAAAACTATGCAGCGGAATAGCATGAAAATGGGGTAATGGATAAATGAAAATTTTATGGAGAAAAAAAAAAATTAATGAGTATCAAAAACGACCCCTAGATGGAGTATCATAGCTTTTTTGAGAACATATAAATAATCTACAAAAGTTTATAAAACATGCTCGATGTAACAAACACTATGCAGCGGAATAGCATGAAAATGGGGTAATGGATAAATGAAAATTTTATCGAAAAAAAAAAAAAAAACTAATGAGTTTCAAAACGATCCCTAGATGGAGTATCATAGCTTATTTGAGAACATATAAATATAATCTACAAAAGTTTATAAAACATGCTAGAGATGATGTCCACAATTGTCTGCTACCATCTGGAAGTGTAAAATCGCATGTTGGACTGTTCTCCTCCACACATCGCCCGTTGTGTGAAACAAATGCTCTGCCGCCATTTCGGTGACGACAGAATCATCAGCCGGCAATTTCCTACAGCGCTAGAGATACCTTAAGGCCTTAGTCTACCGTGATCCCATCAAATCTCTCCGACCTTAAAGAAAACATAGAACGCCATGTGCGTAACATTCCCCAGTCCATGCATGGTTCGGCACGAGTCACTTTTTTCAGTAAAAGTCACTTTTTTTCCAGATTGTTCACTTTTGGTAACTATTCAAAAAACAAAATGTAGTATACTACTACATAGCCGCCAACTTGTACGATTTTTCCGTACAATTACTCACCACTATTTTCTAAATGTGTGTTTCATACATAATACAGTTAGATTTATTTTCATATAAGATCTACTGTAGGAAAATAGTGGTGGTTAATTGTACGGAAAAATCGTACAAGTTGGCAGCTATGCTACTAGTATTGGTAAGCTTCAAAAATAAATGCCGAAAGTGACTAGTCTGAAAAAAAAGTGACTTTTAGTGAAAAAAGTGACTCGCGCTGAGTACTGTTCATGCTCTTACAACAGTCGAACATGGGATTTTACTCTTACAGATGTTAGGGCAATAGGTTATATCGAGCATGTTTTGTAAACTTTTCTAGATTATTTATATGTTCTCAATAAAGCTATGATACACGACGTAGGGGTGGTTTTCGAAACTCATTAGTTTTTTTTTTCTTCGATAAAATTCCCATCATTTCAGTATGCCACTACCCCATTTTCATGCAATTTCCTGCATAGTTTTTGCTACAGACAGCTTTCTCATTTCAAGTTTAATTATGGACACTCTGTATATACAGGGTGATTCAGAACTCTTGTAAAATATTTTAGGAGGTGATAGAAGAGCTCATGTGGAGCTCCAATCAACATAGAACGCTGGTCTATCTCCAACTGTTTTGTCACTTTCACGGATAAAATGAAAAAGTTCAAAAAGTTAATAAATCCGTCATTTCTGAAGTTTCAAAAAACGCTATAGACAAGTCATCCCATATTTAAAAAGAACAGAAAAAATCGATAAAACGACATCAATTACATTACAATCTGTCGATTTGATGGCGAGTTTCAACCAATGAAACAGTGAAAAAAATGCAAGATAAAATATTTACTAACATTTTTAAGCATTAATTCGTAAATTACCGTTCAAGACACAGTCAGTAAAGTTTACCAAAAATGGGCCCATTCTGATAGCTTTCGAAAAAGCATATAGTACTCTATATCGGTTGCTTTCTTCAGAAGAAATTGAAATTTTTCTTCAAGTGGCTTCGTCTACCCCTTTCATGTGCACGCCTCAAGACAATTTTCGGAGTTCTGATTTTCTTTTTTTTTTTTTTTTTTTTTTTTTTTTTTCGTTTTAAAAACCGAAAGAAGCCAAGAACAAACAAATTTTATTTCAACCCACCCCCTTTAAAAAATATCTCTCTCCGAAAAAATTACATTATCCAGCACTGTTGGGAAACCAAATCATATTTAGAAATTTCCAGTCACAGCGCAAATGCTTAGTTAATTTTTGAATGCAGACTTAGTAGAAACTGATAATCCCTAAGCACGAATTCCAACTTTGTACCTACTCATTTCAATTACTTGATCACAGGAATTGAATGTGTATGGATCTAGTGTCGTAAGGTTAGTGGGTCGCAGAATGCATTATTAGCACAGTTCGACTGTTAAGGATTTCAGTATTCTATTTTAAAAAATATTTATTCTAGAAAACCTTAAAATATTTTTGTGGTTGCTAAAAAGGAAATTAATTCGCTTGATAATTATTACCAATTGCTATTAAAATCGAGCAGACTTTTTAGCATTGACACAAATTGTCACGCTGAGGCATTTTTCAAATTTGATCGCCGGATAACGCGGAGGGGAGTGGGGGGAGAATAAAATGTTGAAAGTCGCACAAGTTTTGCAATTTTTGATTGTTGATCGGCAAGTTTGGTGCCGCAAAATAAGTCTTCTAAACTGAAACAAGCTTGGCGATATATTCCAAGTTTGTTTAGAAACTGGCAAACGCAACAGCTCACATTGCAAAGGAAAAGTATAGTTAGAATATGCCTGGCGAACATTGCAAAATAGTTTAGTAGACTATTTCAATACAGATTTCAATTCCGAAGAAGTGTTTTATAGAACATGGAAGACAGATACGGTACACTCATAGATTACAATACATTTTCCAAATGGTATTTATAAAATCGAAGTACAGTTAGAATATGTCTGGCGAAGATTTTAAAACAGCTTTGGTTGGTGATTTTAAGATAGATTTCGATTTCAAAGATGTGTTTCAAGGAACAAACAAGGTAAACACGGCACATCATTGATTATGATACCCATTCCAAACAGCATTTAAAATACTGCAGCATAGTTAGAATATGCTTGGCGAAGATTGTAACAAAGTTTTAGTAGGCGATTTTAAGATAGATTTCGATTCCAAATATGCGTTTTATAAAACAATAAAGGAAAATACGGTATACTCATGAATACACTTTCCAACTTAATGGAGGAAAAAATCTAGAGGCGAAGCATGGATTATGATACGTTTTAATATATAGCACTTTAGTATTAAAATATGAAAGTGTTTCCGATTTTATATTAACTCTAGCAACAGTAAGGTTTAAAATCCCGGATCGCGTCCCACCCCGAAATCAAAACCTATATACGCTACTGAACTCTACAATATGAGACTAGCAGGAAAATCGGTTATTATCATGTTTTTATCTTTTTGCGTTCTTGAAGTGGAGAAATTCATGTACTCTATTCTTACCCGACATTACCCGGTACATATAGACTCTTCAGAGATAAATAAGAATCTTTAGAGATAATATATTTATAAGAACCGTGTATTTTCATCATAGTACTTGTCATAGACCTCGGCAGTATAGGGAGAGGGAGCATTTCCTCCCCCTATATTTTTGTACATCGGTTTTGCACTTGATTTTTTGTTCTTTCCAATATGGTAAACATTATGCTGAATCTGTATTTTCGCCTCCCACCTCACTGCAAAATTATACGCCGACGTCCATGATCTGACCTCCAGATTTTTCTCGTACCACACGTCCCAAGGTTTAGTTAAATGCGAACTAATTTTTAAAGTCAACCCGACTTCTGTCAGGTATTTATTTAGACATAAAATTCTAAAAATAAAGATTTAGCAAGTTTAGAAAGAAAGTTTATTTTATAGATTTAAAAACACTAGCATTAATTTCCGGTTGTTTTCAACCAACCGAAAAAAAGTCATGTCTTTAATCTATATTTGTGTAGGTAAGTTTTATCTGAAACAGAGAAAAAATGCAAAATTGATAATTTGTCGGAATATTTAATTAGCGATTCTACAAATACCGTCCTAGCTACAATAGCCAAAATTTAATGAAAACTGGCAAATCCGAATGGCTTTTCGATAAACTAACAATGTAGGACATCGGTTGTCTTCTTCCGAAGAAATTAAGCCAAATATTTGCTATAATCTTTGATGTTAATTTAAAATCAGGCTTTACTTTCTCCTTAATTTTTGCTTTGAGAACTATTATTATTTATTTATTTATTTATTTATTGTCACATGAAAGGGATTTGTTTGCAGTGTAAATGACATATTTCTTGTTATTGGAAGATTTTAATGCTTTAAAAAATAAAACTTCCAGAGCAACGCTCATTTAAATTATCTCATATCAGACTTGCAATAAAGTTTTGCAGAATTGAAGAGTGACTTTCTTTTGATATATAGTCATTGCGGAAGTTGCGTGAGATACAGTTGAGAATGTAAGATATCAGTTATAGTCCTGGACCTAACTACAATTCTGTGGGCAAGTATGAGTACAGAGAATTCTTTCTTTCTCTCTTTTCCTTTTTTTTCAGGAAATGTTTAAAAGGTGCCTTAGAAAGTATTTTTTGCTTGGGTGAACGAGACATCCGCCAACTGGTAAGTTTTCTGGCTGTGACGTCATCAAAGATGGTGGCTGCTCAATCTCAGAACTTCTCATATTTAAGTTAATACTTCACCAATTTGCATAAAATGTGTATTTTAATTTGTCCTTAATAAATTTAGAACCTTGGAGGGCCAGCTTAGCTGCGAGGCAGCTTTAAAGCTTACAGATGGTAGCCAAGGAGGAGTTCTTAATAAATTAAAAAATGCATGTAAATATGGTGTAATGAGAAATGTAGGCGTGCAACTTACACTTATTAACCATTTTTACAGTTCTGTCCGAACGCGGCTGGTATGGCTCAGTTTTCTACTCGTATCATCTGATTTTCTGGTACTTTTTATCCGGTATAGTCAGTTGGTACATATTGTTGCAGAATACTCTGCTAATTTCTGGGTTCGTCATTCTAAAGTCCAGTAGGTGTAGAAGTTTCTAGAAAAGAGTCCACTTGTCAGGATGGAACACAAACTTTATTGTTTCTAGAACTCCGTCGAATAAACAGCTGCACAAAATTCACAGGCACTAACGGCCAATAGCTCGTTTATAACAGCCCCCACTCAGTACCGAAGCTCTCACAAATGCTATAATTCTCACACAAAATAAAACACTTCCACAGGCAAAATTCAGTAGAAATATACAACGGATATCGCACACAATCCCTTAAGACACAGCAATGAAGAATTTACACACAGCACTTAAAATTCAGCTTCGAAAAGCAAGCGTAAACACCGCTGCTATTGCGTCAATAGAAAGCATAACACAGCAAACTCACTTGACGAGAGCTCAATGAACACTGGCTCAAACTGGGGGAGCCTGCTGCTTTTATAGTCTTTGACGAATACCGTGGAAGGTTCCAGAGAGATCCATCCGTGGAATTTAGTAGAACAGACTCGATTATGATTGCGTAATAGAAGAGAAATATTAGGCTATTATGCATGTTAATGCAGAAAAATCAACTTTACAAGCCCCATTGGGAAAATCGCGCCAAATGAACAGAATGGCGCCAAGCTTTCCGACTTTTGGCGGAATATCGCCGAATTTGGCGGCAAAAATAAGTCCCCTAAAGTTAGGTTACCGAAGGCCAAGGACCAATATTTCTTGAGATTTCTAAAAAATGCTATTCATACTAAGGCGACCATATTTCTAAACAGTATTTTGGGGACAAATCAAGCATTGACCTCGAATCCAAGGAAAACTTGGGGACGCTAGAAAATATTTTTGGGGACTTATTTGAGGACACAACATATTACCATATATACCAGTATACCCATACTTTAAATCTTGACTGACTTTGATACTTAAAAATGAATTCTAATAGCTTTTTATATCAATTCTGTACTCTTATTTCTAATAAATTAATGGAAGTATTTCATTCATTTATAAATCTTTATTCAAACCAGAAATATGAAAGGAACATCATGTTGAAATACGGCAATTTATTAAAAACTTAACTTTTGGCATAGTATTTGTATTTTTCAAGAGACATTGCTTTTTACATTGGCTCATTTTGCGATAATTTTTCACGAAACTTTGTTCACCCTCCAGAGCTGCCAAGTCTCCGACTTTTTCCGGGAGATTTGCCACCACAATTTTTAGACAGTTTTATTTTGGATTAAATATTTGGACTTATTTTACCTATAAATCTACAAGTAAAAGTTAGTAGTGGAAAATCTCTCGAAAAAAGCCCAAGACTTGGCAGTTCTGACTAGAGATGGGCGGTTCGACTCATTTTACTGATTCGAATCTCGACTCACTCACTACTTCGATGATTCGAATCTTGAATCAATAAAACAACTCAAGAAATTTTCCCTCTTTCTGCGCCGAAAGCCGTACTATTTAAACACCCTTCACCCATTCATCGGGTTTCTTCTCCGCTGAGTTCTCGGGCAGTTAGCATCTCTCTCTCCTTGCTCGAGTAAAACTAGTGTTTAAATTGCCCGAAATGAAAATACAGGGGAGCTTCGTATGACCCCCTGGGCCTGTAAGATTAAAAGGTTAAGTTTGGTGTCAAAGCATTCGAAATTTTATGCAACGATGGGGGTTCCTAAGGGGGGGGGTCGAGAATCAATAAAAACGCTCCGATGGATAGTTTCCGAGATATACGTTAATTAATTATGGTAATTAGACTAATTAACCATGATTGAGGCTTAAAAGGACTGCAAACATGTAGAAATTGGCTCTGGGATGGTTTCTAGGCTTTGGAGATGCCGCCGAAGGAGGCTAGTGTTTAAAATGCCCAAATTGAAAATATAGGGGAGCTTCGTATGACCCCCTGGGCCTGTAAGATTAAAAGGTTAAGTTTGGTGTCAAAGCATTCGAAATTTTAAGTATCGATGGGGTATTGAGCCTATGGGGGGTCGAGAATCAATAAAAACGCGCTCCGGTGGATAGTTTCCGGGATATACGTTAATTAATTATGGTAATTAGACTAATAAACCATGGAGCTGTTTTTTCCGCGATCCGGCATCGTCAACAGAGAGAAAGCAGTAGCAAAAGCATCACAAGCTGGTATTGATCTCAGGATTTTCTTATCGCCGGCCTCAGAGGCGTAGCCAAGGGGGGCGGTTAGGGGGGTCATAACCCCCCATGAGGAATTTTTTGCCATACAAAATGTATATTCTTCACTACATTATCATACACACGTATACATATATATGAGTTGCAGTAGTCATAACCCCCCCCCCATGAAAAATTTCTGGCTACGCCCCTGGCCGGCCTGTATTTTTGACCTTTATCGAATTCGAGATTTCACTGAAATGAAAATGGGAATATCGGATATTTGATGTTGAAATAAAACCGATATGTCGATATTTATCGATTTTTGGCCCAGTCCTACTGAGGGGCTGCTGCCCCCCCCAAAAAATGGGACCCTTTACTTAGCTTACAATTGAACTTTATCTTTAAATTTGATACCCAGCCCACCTCGAAATAAAATCCTGGCTACGCCACTGTCAATAACACTAACTACGCCACTGCTTTAGACCCTATTTTGTATTTCTCTGAATTACGAAAGAAAAGAAAATAATTCCCCTTAAACGACAAACAAGGTAAAAAAAATATCTTAAACGAAATCTGCAGCAATAAAGCGAAATGTTATTTTGCTTACTACAAAGTCCTTTTGTGAGAGCGCTTAATACCGCCCCTGTATCCTTCATTAAAAGTGACAAGCACAATCCTAACTTTATTTCATTCTATTTCCCTTCACATGAAAACTTAACGTTCCGTTTTTTTTTTTTTTTTTTTTTTTTAGGGTGGGGCAGGGGACATATATTGAAGTTAAAAGTAGAAAAGGGATGTTTCAGAAATTTTAAACAAATATTAAACCAGCCAGACAAGTTGGAAGGAGGGAGTACCCCGAGGGAAAAAGGTTTAAACAACTTTGAGACACCCCCCCGCTCTTCCACGAGCATTGGCGTAAATTGGCATGTAATATTTGGATGGGGTGACAAAATGTTTCCGATTGTAGAAAATATCGTTATTATAAATAGCTCTGATACTTGAATTTTCTTAATTTTTTTTTCGGGGGGGGGGATTGACCCCTCTTGCCCTTAGGAAGTAACGCCTATGCCCCCGCCAAAAGCAAACGATGTTCGACCCACTCCACTCCCACAGACAGATGAAACTTTAAATCCGACCACCAACCAAGAAATGAAACACCAAAGATTCGAAAAAAAAACTTCAATTAAATGAAACATCCTTTCAACTCTTTTCGACTCCTTTCGACTCTGAGTCGATAGAAGATTCGAAAAAAACCCTCCAATTAAATGAAACATCCTTTCAACTCTTTTCGACTCCTTTCGACTCTGAGTCGATAGAAGATTCGAAAAACTAACAAATCTCAACGATCGTATACAATCACCGAAACAGAGCGAAACACTGAATCAGTAAAGATTCGTTGCTGCACCAACTCAGTGACCAACTCAGCCACACCCACTCATTTGCTGTTTCAAATCATCTATCGACTCAGAGTCGAAAAGAGTCGTAAAGAGTCGAAAAGAGTTGAAAGAGTAAGGGAAAATCTCTGGGAACGGCAAAGGGAAAACTGTTGGCAAGCCCTGAAGGTAAGAAAGGACAACTGGCTCCAACACCTCGGAGATGTAGCGCTGGCTGGTTAAAGTACCGGCAATGCGTACTAGAGGAGTGCGAGAGAGATATCCGATACCGCCCCATACCATAATACCCGGTGCAGGACCAGTGTGACGGTGCATAATGCAGCTGTTCAGCATCCTCTCTCCACGGTGTCTCCAGACTCGAATCCGACCGTCGTGGTGTTGCATACAGAAGCGTGACTCGTCAGTAAAGAGAATTTCATTCCATTCTGTCGTCCACATCCTTCTTTCATCGCACCATTGGCGGCGGAGACGTCTGTGGTTCCGCGTCAGAGGTAGACAAAGCAACGGACGTCTTGCGGACAGACCATTCTGCTGTAAACGACGTCGAATGGTACGCGCAGACACTGGATGATGCGTTACAGACTGAATCTGCTGTGATATGGTTCGTGATGTGACTGAGCGGTCCGTCACTGCCATGCGTACAATCTGCCTGTAAGTTTTCCTTCCCTTCGAACTTGGAATGTATTTCCCCACAGTTGAGGGCTTGAGATTCGAATCAGTAGAGAGTGAGTGTAAAGACTGAGCCACTCAGTACCAAGATTCGAATCACTGATTCGACTCATCGAATCATTGGCCATCTCTAGTTCTGACCCTCTAAAAAAGTATTCGAGTGCCAGGAAAATTTCGCTTGTCAATTTCATATTTAAAGCATGATTCTTCATGAAACGTGATTAATCATTAGCAAAGCTGAAATGGGAAATTTGGATCATAGTCAAATACTTTATTGAATGTCTGTGCACTGTACACGCTAAGCACACAATGACAACAAACGTTTTCAGAGATCGAATTTCATTGTTTCTCTGAGTAGAAGGAGCTTTTATTTGTTTTATTTTTTATTTCTTCAGTTTTTTCTGAAAGAAATACTGATTTCCGGAAACTTTCAGGGAAAAGTACAAATCTTTAAATTTGGGGACTTTTTGCGTCCCCAAGAAGTATTTTTGGGGACAAAATGAAAAAAAGATCTATATTTGGGGACTGTCCTCGAATTTCGAGGACGTATGGTCACCTTATATTCATTCCCATACGGAAACCCAAGACACCGTATCTCGCTTTCTAGTTTATCGATTTTGATGCAACAAAAAAGCAAAATTTAACTACTTGACGCATAGCAAACGAATTTTAAACTATTTTAAACCCCAGAACAGCAGGTTATCCTAAAAATTCGTAGCAATATTTTGGCTATGACGTCATCAAAAATGGCGTCCACTCGATGATAGAATTGCTCATATCTAAGGTAATACTTTACAGATTAGCATAAAAAGTGGTTTGATTATAAAATCTTATTATAAAGTCAGATTTTATTTATTTTAATTTAGGGTATTGTGCTCTTCATTAGAAAGAAAAATGTATCTGAAGAGTCGTATAAGTGTTTTTAAAAGCAAAAATATTTATGAAATATTTGTTTCATGAAAACGTGTTTGTTTTTCTTTCGGTTATATTTCTAAGCCTTATTTTTTTATTTATTTATTTATTTATTTTTGTCGTGTCTATCATTTTCGTATTAAATAAATCCGTGCACCTTGATCACGGCCTGCGCAATTTCAAGAATATTCCCAGCACAAAGCTCCATCAAAGATGACAGAACTCCAATCTTTCTTAGGTCAGGACCCATAGCTGGGCAGTCAAAAACATGGCTCGGTGTCAGCTACGTATCTGGACAGTTATCACAATTTCTGTAGACCCTCCTGCCTTTCCCATCAATCTTCATGCCTCTATGATGATTGGTTCTAAGCCTGACAATGGTTTTTGTAGTTAATTTATCAGCATTAATATTACAGAGCTGGTGTTTCGTTGGAAATGATTTTTCTGCTAATTTAAACTTAGCTATTGCATTAGCATCATGGAAAGTAATGTTATTATTGTCGAGGTTTAGATTTCTGGCTTCTTTTGCTAGTTTATCTGCATTTTCATTGCCTGGAATATTAACACGTGCGGGTAAGTTTCTGATTATTTTTCATAACCCAATCCATATGTATACTTATATTTTTGTAAGAAAAAAAAAATCTGCATTATATTTGGAACATTTTAAAACTACCGATAATCCGGCATATGCTGGATTATCAAGATTGTACTGTAATATGCGCGTATAACATAAGGCGAATTTCCCTGTGGGTAGTGAGCCTTTTTACGCTGAAATACTCTCGAGAGTAATCGTAGAGTTGCCAAAATTTATCGGAACCAGTACTTTGAATTTTGCAGCTCCTTCTTTTTCTTGCTTTTATTCTAGCATAATTTATATATTTTCTAATTCTAACATCAAGAAAATTCCTCTGGAACATCGATTCGCTTAAAATGTTTATGCATCCGATACATACAGTGAACAAGCGTTCGATGAAAATGCAAATATACATTAGGGAAAAGCGGCTTTTATTAACCCTTTGAGGCGCAACCCTTTCCCAATGCTGAAAAAAGGGCAGCCGTTGCCATAGCTCGACTTAACTACCAGAAAGATGGCGGACGATCGAAACGTTCATCGCGTGCCACAGATCTAGAGACCCTTTTTTAACGACAGCTGGCTGTCACCAAAAAGGGTCTCTAGATCTGTGGCACACGATGAACGTTTCGATCGTCCGCCATCTTGCGGGTAGTTAAGTAGAGCGATGGTAACGACTGCCCTTTTTTCAGCATTGGGCAATCTGTTCTCGCATTCTTCCATTTTTCAACAGATGTCAGTGATGTTAAAAATAATCGTGACAATTTTTTTTTTTACGGGAAATGACGTGCTAAAAAGTAAAGGATTCTCGTGGATCTATGTCACCTGTAAATACTTTTATAGAAATCAAATCTATTCTTCGTGACTGGCAATAGTCAAAGCGTCAGAGTTTGGTGTTCCCAGAGCTGGAACGCGCGCGTTAAAGAGTTAACATAAGGCGAATTTCACTGTGGGTAGTGAGCCCTTTTACTCTGAGATACTATCGAGAATAAACGTCGAGTCGCGAAAATGTATCGGAATCAGTACTTTGAATTTTGCATCTCCTTCATTTTCTTGCTTTTAGTCTAGCATAATTTATATATTTTCTAATTGTAACATCAAGAAAATTCCTCTGGAACATCCATTCGCTTAAAATGTTTATACAGCCGATACATACAGTGAAGAAGCGTTCGATGAAAATGCAAATATACATTAGGGAAAAGCGGCTTTTATTAAAAGAACTCCCTGTCAGAGCCGGAGTTATGAAGATATGGCACTCGGAATAGAGTGCTTAAAAAGAAAAGCTAGTTGTTTGTGTTCTAAAATGCAAATGCACTTCACCGGCCTGCTAAGTTCCGAGGGAGTGAGTTGTATTGGTTGAATTTGCATAAAGGCGCTGAAAGCGCAGTGTTTTCATATACACCAGTTCATTAAAACCCCTGTTTGTGTTATAAATGAATAAAAAGAAGTGTTATGTATGTGAACACAGGAATTTGACTCAAAAGGATAGTGTAAAATTGTAAGTGCTTTTTTTTCAGTGTTTGAATAACATATTGAATATGCTAATAAGTTTTGTTCTTTACGGTCATTTCTTGAGGAATTCAAAATATTTTAAAACGCACGAAATTTTAGTACTTTTTATAGTATTCATTTAGAAAGTGAAGGTAAAAGTTTTCAATGTAATTCGTTGTCCCACCATGACCGAGAGGATGAGGCGCTGAACATAGTAGATGGCTGAAGTGTGAAGGTGCAGGATTCTGGCCTACCGCACTGCTGTTGATCTATCGGTCTACAGTTTCGGACGGTTTTCACTAGATGTAACGCGAATACGCGTTAGAACCTCTCAATGAGTCCTCTGCCCAAGACACCTCTTCCTACGCAGATAACGCTTGTGTAGATTTGTTGTAACCCTTTCAAACCAATCATTCTTTCTGAGAAAAAATGAATAAGTATTTGAATGCATCAATTACAATACAAATATTGATGAAATGCTGAAAGAATGAAAAATTACACTGAATTGTCAGTTATGTCAAGGAATACCAGTGGAACATGCGTTCAAATTAATACATAGCATGTTTATCCTATAGGATCATTTGAAAGTAGGCTACGGGACCCATTTGTCCTCGTGGTAGCGAAAGGGTAAAAGCACAATACATCAAGTATGTATACCTCACTGTGCATTAAGTTATATTAAAAAAAATTGCATGGTTTTCATGTTTTATTTCAAAACAAAACATTACCAAAAAGGATTTACAAAAGGAAAAAAAAAATGTTAAATTTATAAACTTAAATTTACAGCCAAGTAATTTTAGTTAAAAAACAGTGCAACAAATCATGAGTGTTCTCTAATGCGAAGTTCTTCAAATTTTTGAATTCAGAGAATACTTTTTTGAATGATCCTCTACTGTGGAACTTTAGTGTATAAGGAAAACGGTTACAATACGGAGATTCATGCATCGTAAAACAGCAGTATTTTTTTAATTTACGTCAAAAAAATTCCGCCCAGGCGCCAGGCAGTGTGGTTAGTGTGCCATTCTATCAAGCCATAAGTCTGGGTTCAATTCCCGGCATGTGCTTGGGTGTTTGCGCTCGTCCTAATAATGTGCTATAAAATATACGCTTTACTTAATTACAAGTTCGTTAAGTATTATAAATACATAACAAGCTTGTAATTAAGAACAACTGACATAAGAGCCATAAATTTCGATGAACTCTGTGTCAAATGGAAAATAGTTGCCAAAATTAAGCGTAATATACATTGAATTTAACGGAGATTTACAGCATATTCCCCCTAAATATTTCAGACTCAAAGAAGATCACCTTTTGAGAATTTAAGAACAAAGGAAAAGAAAGCATTGTTTTAACTCAGTAATTGTTCTCCATTATTCAATAGTATCCTTTGAGAAATAATTGAAATAAAATGAATCAAGACTGTAGCTTTGCTAAAACTTATCTTGGTGACGAAATGTAAGGCAAAATATGACTTGTTTTCTTTTAGTTGCGTGCATTGTTTTCCTTTAACTGCTAGAAACGCAAATCTATTTTAATTTGTAAGGTGCGTCGTATCTGCCTACTTAATTTTCGAAATTTGTTTTGTGAACCTCCATTTAAATAACCCATGAGCCGCCACTTGGTACAGGAGATAGCCACTTGGGATTCCTAGTCACTTGATGTCTATGTTACATTCCCCCATCCCCGCACTATGTACATCTATAGGGCTGTAGCTTCTGACGTCACTGGTAGGCAAAACAAGGCAGACTAACCAATACGAGGGTAGGCAAAACTGGAACGTAACCAATAAGCTTGCTCAACGTGACGTCGTGTTAGTAAACATGCTTCATCCCTATCATAAAGCATCCCACATCAGGTACACATCAGTGCAGAATCCGAGACGCGAACCGCACAAGACGCGCGCAAAGTCTGTTTTTATTTAACAGTGAATTATATGTATTGTTAGCTCCCCTTTTTACGACTTTACAGACAGTGAATGGACATCATCGCTCAAACACTGCTCTTTGCACTTACCATAACCCGTTCCAACAGTGAGCTATTCTTCGCTATTCACGTATACATGGTAAAGACGAGAACAGCTTAGTTACTGATCATCCTTAAAAGAAACCGAAATGTTTCAAAGGGGAGACGAAATTTCGGGCGATTCCTTTGGACTCAGGTTTTGGAAATACCTGTAGCCTGTAGGAAACGAAAGGGTTAAAAACCATTGATTGAGGTCAAGTCTAAAAATCAAAGTAGTAAATCAAAAAAGCAAATTTAATAACCGATAAATACCGCAAAATAACCGATTTTAGACACTCAGTTTTTAACTAACCATCAAAACTCTATTCTATCTAGTGTAAATTCAGTTTCAATAGAGGGGAGGGCTATAGCCGCTATAGCCCCCCCCCCGTAGATCCGCCTCTGGGCGTGATAACATTTATTTAATCATTTATTTTGAGTATGAATTAACTTCGGTACACAGGATTTTGAAGGAAAACTAAGCATATAAGGCATTTAATATGCACATATAAATTCAAAACAAAAGTCATTTATGAAATTCAAGACATACCTATGAAATCTTTACGTTAACTGTTTATAAATTAACAGTATAAAACGCAAGCAGGCATATGACTTTAAAAGTTGTCTGTTATTACCCAGCCAGCCACAGAACTTGGAGTGTCGAATATTATTTTCAAGTATGCTTTTATAAAACAGAAAATATCCTTTATAAAATATAGGAAGGGAACTTTTACTAATGGATATTTTGTAATTAACATATAAATGAAAGTAAATTTTCGGAAACACTCTGAATGTCTTTCAGAAAAATACGAGTAATTGTACGTGGCATCTGCACAGAGCCATTGCGACTTCTTTTAGGGGTTCGGAGGGGTGGAGGGGATATCGATGAACTGCCAAGTCAAATATTGTTTTTTACCAACTTATTTATTTTGTATCAACTATATTACCAACTTTTTACTTTTGCCAGCTGGGTTTACGTAATTTGCCAAATGTAATTTGCTTTTTAAAAGCCACCCCCCCCCTTCCCCTCTAACATCTTACTTCTATTGGAAAGCAGTGGGAGAAGCGGATTATTGCAAAGCCGTATATAAATATACTGCGATATTAAATACATTCAAATATAAATGTAGAAAAATCAATTTATAAATAAAATCATAAAATACTAGGGAAAAGGACAGAACATGGCATTTCTAACGCGTGATTTCTCATTTCTCTTCATATACAAAAGCCAAATGATGATTATTTTTTAACTGTCTAATGTTTCTTTTTTATTTCCGTAACATATTACCTTCAAATCTAAAATATTTATTCATATTTAAATGCATTCATATGTAAACATACCGCAATTTTAAATACATTAAAATATATATCTAGAACAATTAATAAATGAAAAAATCATAAATTAATTAGAAAGAACATGGAACAATAATTAAGAACATGGAATTTCTAACTCTACTCTTTTTCGCGGATCAACTTGCGGACGGCAACCCGTAGCCTGCATTGTACGACAGCTGGAGAAACGATTCTTGCGAAATCAGTCTTACTGCATGCCAAAGTCACGTCTTCAATTCTACCCGACCTATGACATAAGGTCAGGCGTATTAAATATAATTAGCCTCTTTTACAAGCAAACGCCAAAGCGCCCAATACGTTTTTCTTTTATTAAATGTCTCCTTGAAATTTCTGGTGGTTGGAAAATAATCTGTATTGCATTATTGTGAGCATAAAAAAATGAAGGTTTCCGAATTAATAAACGACGGCGGCGACAAGTACGTCTACATCTGGGGTGTCAGAACCTATGCATGGCAAGGCCGTAGGGAGGAAAATTTTTCGGGGGGGGGGGGGGGGTTCAAGTTTTATGTTTTAATATGGTACTTCTTTCAGCACACTGCATTTATATTACAAATGCCTGAATAATCTACAAGTAATCACAATAGAAAGCAATTTCCGGGGAAGGTAGGTGAGAAGAGGATTAAAATAACTGCCTGGAGGAAATAAAAAGCTTTCCATAAAAAACTTTTTTTAATTTGCTGTTTCAAAAACACATTTCCTCACTAAGAACATGGAAATACAATACTCCAAACATTGCAATTTTAAAAAAAAAATAATTCCAAGTTTTATAAAATACTGTCGATATATGCATTTAAAGAACCGAAAGTAAGAGTAATAACTATCAAGGAAATATTTTTTTAAATCAAAGCATGTACATATTTTCTGAACTTGCCGCTCAGGTCCGACTTTTTGGGGGGGGGGGAATATATATATATATTGAACATTACCACCAATATTTTAAAATTTTAGAGGCTTTGGGGAACAAAGAACATTTTTTAAGACTTTTAAAAGAGATCAAATAAAATCGGAGTTGTATTGTTAATACTCAATACAAACACATTATTTTATTTTATTTATTTATTTATTTTTATACGGGGTAGTGCTCCTCTGAATGCAAATTACCTATTGATGTACATCAATAGCATATTTTTCACATTTCGTAATAATGTTGTCTCCAAAAAAGTATGTTGAAAATATTGGATTTTTTAAAAATTATTTTACAATCTTCTAAATACCTATAATTTTCTAAAAACCTGATTTTTAGTAAGGAAACCAAACCAATTTGGAAAGTATTTGACCACTGTTAAATGACAAAATAAAAACAAAACTATTATAACATAAAGTTATATTACCTTATCCAGATGACTTCGGATGATCCGTGCATTTTAAGAAAACAGCATAATGGAGAAATATTATCACTATAATTAAATTTTTGTACAGTGTCTCTCAAGCTAACGGAAGGTAAGATACTGGAATTCACACATAAAAAAGTGAAAGAGATCTCATTTATCATCTGAAATTCACAATAAATTTCGCGATCTCTCTAATTAATCCGATTTTATAAAGCAAAAAATTCCTTTAAAATGTCTACAAATATTATAAGAGAAATAAAACTTGATTTACTTATTCCACATTATTATTTTTTATCTGAACTCTGAATATTTTTACATTAAATACAATTAAACATGTTTTTATAGAACGAATTCTAAACGCCGATCTTTTTCAGCTGAGAACCTGTTAATCACATTTTCTGGGTTTATGTAAATGTCTCTGTGAATGCTCATAAGAGCCAAGCCCGTCAGTCTTTCCTGTCTTCAGAATTCCTTAAATAGTTTTTTAGACGCTTAAGTGAAGAAAATGTTTTTTCGGGAGTGCAGGTTGAAACTGGTAACGTAGCAAGCACTTTCAGTAAAAAATGAACATTTGGGAAAAATTCTTCTTTGCATTCAGATAATGCATCAATAATTATAGAAGGGCGCTGATCTTCTTCAGTTTATTCCACTTTAATTTCCACAAATTTAATTCAGGCATAAGTGTGTCTTTATCTAAATAATCTGAGTACATTTCAAAATCCTTTTCTTCAAAAACTGAATTGATACAGTTTGTAGGAAGGAGTTTGTAAAGGCTGGAAATGCATGATTTGTGATTCTTGAATCGAATTTCTAACTGGCTGAGAAAATCATCGAACATGGGAATAGCAATCGCAGCTCTAAAGTATTGCTCGGGTCTTGTAGTATCGAAATTGAATCTATTTTTCTGTCTAGAAGCTATTCTAGGAATTTTAACTGTTTCCCCAATTGAATTTAACAGTTCTTCTGCTTTTTTTAAGATATCTGAAAAAGTTTCGTCCATGTTGTCTCTCATGTGTTGAACTGTCATATGCACATTTTCAATGTGTTTCAACGCGGCAGTCAAATCGCAGTTAGGAGACTGCAAGGATTTACACAAAGGCAGTGTGTATGAAAAAAGAGTGGATGCTAAAACTAAACTGATAACGAACGAGCCATTTGTAATAGATTTTAAAAACTGACTTGCCTTTGAGGACGTTTCGATATCTGGTACGCCTTCCAGTTCTTCTAAAGTTTCCAATATTGCTATGTACACTGCTGGCCATCGTAAATGCAACACCCTGAAGGAAGCATGCAAATAATATGAAATTTACAACATGCATTAGCTGAGGTGACATATGCAAATGATTAGAATTTCAGCGCAGACGCACATCAAGCGCGCCTGTGGCGCCACCTCAAAGCGCTATTTAAGGCTTGGAGATTTCGACGGTTTCAAGTACAGCAATTGTGTTTTTCTTGCTTTTTTTTCAAAAAAACGATAAATTATGCCTCGTAGGAAACAACGATCATCTTTTGATCAAGTATCCGAGTTTGACAGAGGAAGGATAGTGGCATACCGAGATTGTGGGTTATCTTTCAGGGAAATCGGTCGTCGTATTGGACGAAACCAAACAACTGTGATGCGGATATGTGATCGTTGGGTGCAGGAGGGTACGACGGACAGACGTGATCGACCGCATCGACCTCAGTGCACCACGTCACGTGATGACAGGCAGATTGTACGCATGGCAGTGACGGACCGCTCAGTCACATCACGAACCATATCACAGCAGATTCAGTCTGTAACGCATCATCCAGTGTCTGCGCGTACCATTCGACGTCGTTTACAGCAGAATGGTCTGTCCGCAAGACGTCCGTTGCTTTGTCTACCTCTGACGCGGAACCACAGACGTCTCCGCCGCCAATGGTGCGATGAAAGAAGGATGTGGACGACAGAATGGAATGAAATTCTCTTTACTGACGAGTCACGCTTCTGTATGCAACACCACGACGGTCGGATTCGAGTCTGGAGACACCGTGGAGAGAGGATGCTGAACAGCTGCATTATGCACCGTCACACTGGTCCTGCACCGGGTATTATGGTATGGGCGGTATCGGATATCTCTCTCGCACTCCTCTAGTACGCATTGCCGGTACTTTAACCAGCCAGCGCTACATCTCCGAGGTGTTGGAGCCAGTTGTCCTTTCTTACCTTCAGGGCTTGCCAACAGCCATATTTCAGCAGGATAATGCACGGCCACACGTGGCACGCATTGTCCAAGGGTTCTTCGTCAATCACCAGATTGAATTGCTTCCCTGGCCGGCGCGCTCTCCGGATCTTTCGCCGATAGAAAACATGTGGTCCATGGTTGCTCAACGACTGACCCAGAGTTCATCCCCAGCTGTCACACCAGATCAACTTTGGCAACGTGTGGAAGCTGCTTGGTCTGCTGTACCCCAAGAACACATTCAAAGTCTCTTTGAATCAATGCCGAGGCGTGTGGCAGCTGTGATCTCCAACAACGGCGGCTACTCTGGGTACTGATTTTGGCAGGAACCACGCTTCATAGAATGCTGTAAATTTAATCATTTGTTACTTGGTCAACATGTTATCTACACAATAAATTTTGTTGTGATATCTCTTGTTTTTCTTGGTGTTGCAATTTGGGTGGCCAGCAGTGTATATTTCTTGGAATCTCAAAAGGCCATCATGGTTTTCTACAAATCTTGTTTCACACATGGCTGTTAATTTTTGCCATTTAGTATTCGGATAATGGGCTTTTATTTTATTTTTCAATATTTCGGTACGTTTTGAAGAGAATTTGATGAAAGTTCCAATTGCTTTGACTGTACCAATGCAATTCCGAACTTCTTGTACGCCGCATGAATGAGCAAGGGCTAAATTTAGGGAATGAGAGCTGCAGTGAACATATATAGCAGCCGGGTGTGTTTGCCTTATTACTGCTTGAACACCTTTAAAACTACCACTCATGGCAGTTGCACCATCATATCCCTGCCCAAACAAATATTTTAAATTGATCCCAAGAAATTTTAGCGAATCTAATATTACACTTGCTAAATTTTTTCCGGTCATGTCCTTAACTTCTATAAATTGTAAGAAATCCTCTCTTACAGAAAATGAAGAACTGCAGTTTTCTATAATATAACGCACACAAAGAGATAATTGTTCCTTTCGTGAAATGTCACTAGTTTCATCAACTAAAACAGAGAAGCAGTTTGCTTTGTTAACTTTCTCCACTAATTGCTCTTGTATAATTTTCCCGCAAATTTCAATGATGTTATTTTGAATTTGCGGACTAATATACATTGCATTAAGCTTTGATTTTTCACAGTGTTCTTTTAAATTCTGATCGCCACATGAAATACGCATTCGCAACAAAGAACGGAAATTTCCATCATTTATTTCTGGCTCTTGACTTCCAATATGCAGGGGTCCAGAGTCAGAAGATCCACGAAGAGGTAGCTCTTGACGACCACATAATATGATAGTCTCTATTATTGGCACAAGTTTCCTTCTGTTTTCGGAAATTTGATTTGCCCGAGCAGAGTCCAGTTGCATCCGTATATCAGCATCTTTTGACCATGTTTTCAAAAAGTTTTCTGCATACAATGTATTTGTTCGGTGGTATTGGCTTTGAGAATGATTCGAAAAGACTTCTATGGCATCTTTCCATCTGTTGAATGGTTTTGTTACCAAATATCCTAATTTTTGATGATCTCCTTTCCCAGCACACTCAGGTTTGAAAACTACACAATAGCGGCATAATGCACCTTGACCGTGTTCTTGTGTGTATGCGAGCCATGGGAAACGCTTTATCCAGTTTTGCTGAAATTTTAATTTCCTGCTAGTTAAAATAGGAAATTTAAAGTCTTCATCCGGCATCCATGGAGAATCTAACAATTTATATTTCACGCAATCATCAATTTTTTTGTTTAAATAAGAGCCTATATCAAGGGTATTCACCTCATAGATATTTTCAACTTGTTTTACAAGAATGCATTCATCAATGGTATCCGCAGCTTCAGATGCTGTGTTAATTGCAGACACATCATTCACTGAATTTTTTGATGAGGAAGAAGCACAAATATCGGTATTCTCTTCAGAAGCAGAAGACTTTATGCGCTTGAAATTAAAATTAAACAAAGTATGATCTCCAGCTTTGTGTTTTTTCATTTTTATTTAAAACGCGAAAATAATGCATCCAAATTGAAACAGTGCTATGTAAGCAATATCCTTATATGTAAGCAATGTCACTCTCTTTTTATTCTAAGGAGTAGCGGACTGGTTACGTGAATAATGCAACGTAGGATCTCCCTCCCGTTCCACATGGGTCGAGACTGGAGCCTACATGTCCCAAACTCCAAAAACCACAAACTTATCACTCTGACTTTTTTATTTATAGAGGTCATAAACACGATACTGTGAAACTGTTTCGTGTTTTGATCTCCGATGGAATCGACAGATGACTCACTATTTTTTGTGGAAAGAGAATTTTTTTTAGTTACGATATTTCTTTTTTGTCTCTCTCTACGTGTAAGGGGGGGGGAGGTGAAAGAAGAAGAGAGAGAACCAATGTGGAGAAGCATATTTAAGTGAAATTTATCACTTTGCGACCCTCAGAGAAACACAAGTAAAAAATTACATGCGGTTTGAATGAACTGAAATGCAATAATTGTAGTTGGCGATACAAAAGATAATTTTTTTTTCTACGAACAGTAAGTTATATGACTGAAAATTTAGGGGGGGGGGTTGAACCCCCAAAACCCCCCCTTGGCTACGGCCTTGATGCATGGGGATGATGTTCGCTTCTGCATAAACTCTAGCCTTTATAGGCATCGATCTTGTGCGGTCGCCGATTATGTAAATACATTAGGCAGCAGCTCCGGGCACAGCGATAACAGAAATTAAGCTTTGTGTGTTACAACCACTGTTAAATTATTCTAAAAACATTGTTAAAATTTAAGATTTAGCCCGAATATAAGCTAGATCTCACGACACCAATCTCGCTGGTCGGAGACTTTAATGTTTATACCTGGTAAGACCGCTTGTTGCCCGCCTACATGCTCAGCGAGTTTATTTTGCCTTAAATCGAAACTTCTCCGACAACGTTAAACATCTGTATTGATTAAACGTTTTTACCGGATATCTCGATGCATCCTGCATGCCATTTGTTTCGTACTTTTCGGATCACTGACCTATCACTTATAGAGTGCTAACACATTAATTATTTGTTTACATGATTTCGTTCATGAACCCGACGATACTCAAAGGAAATATTACTCCTTACGTAGACATATTAACCCTTTAACGCGCAGTGTTACCGCTCTGGGAACACCAAACTCTGGCGTTTTGACTGTTGCCAGTCCGAAGAATAGATTGGATTTCTATAAAAATAGTTGCGGACGTTTTTTTTTTTTTTGTTTTTGACTTCGTTTTTTTTTTTAAGGGTGCCAGAGCTCCACGAGAATCCTTTACTTTTTAGCACATCCGTCATTGGTCGCGATCTTTTACGCCTGATCAAAAAATGAGATGGCAGCTGGCACGAGTGGCAAGCTAACTGTGGCACGCGATGAACGTTTCGATCGTCCGCCATCTTGCTGGTAGTTAAGTCGAGCGATGGCAACGGCTGCCCCTTTTTCAGCATTGGGAAAGGGTTGCGCCTCAAAGGGTTAAAGTAAAATACACGTGCGTGCATACGGCACAGCCACACCACGTTTTTTTTTTTTTTTTTTTTTAAGGTGTGCTGGTAACCTGAACATAACACAATTGATTTCTTGGATTTGTTTGAACAATTGATACACATCGAACCATATTTAACCTTCCTACCCTGTTGAAAAAAAGTTACGTTTTACCTGGATGGGTCTAATCGACCCAGTTCGTATAGATTTACTCAAGTCTTTTACAATAGTTCCCGTTTAGCTCATTTTGGATGCTATTATTAGTTAATGATTAAGTATGTATATTTTACCTCATTTATACCCCTTTTTTACTGTTTCCCTCCCTCCTCCCCCAGTTCGACCGATTCCTTGATTGCGTATGTCGCTTGTTAAAATATTGAAACGCACGAAATAATTACTTACTGTTTTACTTATTTCTACATATTTTGCTCACATATGAAATATTATTGCACATTACATATTATTTTACCTTTTAATACAAGATTTACAATAAGTATTTGCATGCTCTTGACAAAGAAATGACAGGCAAGATCCACATCTTGTCTGAGTTTTTCTATCCTTCTTAGGGCCGTATTCTTTTCACCTTCCTCGTTTAGGTGTTTTCAAATTATCTGCATCGCCTTCTTTTACAGCTAGTAAATTCTGGTTTATAGCTACCGACACATTCGTTTTTTCCCGGCGATTTCTTTGAGAGTCTGTCAGCTGTTTTACGAGTTCTTTCAGAAAAAGCCGTCTTTTGAAAAGTTTGCGTTCATTATACGACGGATTCATGTGCATGAAAACAACAAAAGCATTAATTGCAGCTAGATCAATCATATTATAAAACAAACAAACCGGCCACCCCCCTTGTTCCTCTCTTACATGTATAGGTGGAAGCTAGTTTATAAATGTTCACTCCACCTTTAATTTCATTATAATATAAGATTATATCTGGTTTCTTTTCATTTTTCTGTGACACTCTTGCGTCTTGATGCATAGTGGAAAGAAGAATCACTCACTTATTTCTTTTTGGAATACACGATACCAGAGTCTTATCCTGTTGAAATCCAAAAACTGAGGAGAATACAGCTTTATCAGGTGATGCTTGAAATTCAGGAGGAATAAACGGTTTATTTTTTCTGAGAGTCCCAACAAGTGTTAGTTTTCTCTTTAAAAATTTTTCTGAAGGGATATAATCGGTGAAAAAATTATCCACCGTTCCGAGCAGTGTCCTCAACTGCCTTTACCAGGCGCAAAACAACATTTCTTCCTTGGTTTATATCACGCTCACCATGAAGAGGCTTTCCAGTATACGCTTCAGTGTTGTACACGTATGCTGTTTTTACATCCGACATCAACCATAATTTAATTCCACACTTCCCTCTTGGCTTTGTTGGTAAATATTGCCTAAATGGGCACTTACCTCGAAATAATGATCTTATTGGTGCTAATTTATATAGGCGTCGACGACTTGTTCTGCTTTTTTTGTTGTCAAACCTAAGGAACTGCCTAATTGTTTCAAAGCGTTGTAAAGACATAGAAAAATAACTATAAATTGAAATTAGATTACTTATCGATCTTTGCATGAAGTAGGAGCGACTTTACACCATTCAGTTTTGTTTCTACTAACAAACGTAGACGCTGGTTGAATGCTTTCTTCAATATCTGACGTATCTAGCTCTTCATCAGAAATATCTTCATTCGATATGTGATCTGATTCATCTGTTTCAACTCATTCATCTTCACCTATGTCAGATAGATCTGAAAGCTCTTGATCAGAAAGCCCTTGTAAGAGTTTTCTGATCTCTTCTTCAGAAAGTTTACGTTTGCGATTTGCTATGTTATTGAACTAAAAAAGAAAGGGCTAAGCATACCAGACAGATAATAGATCATATTTAGCCTTCGATATACTGCCCCATCTATCGACCACACAAGAAAATAAAGTCTATTCAAAATATGAATGGGTTTTCTATGTATTTCTACGCATACTAATAACATGGGTCGATTCGACCCAGACAGGTAAAATGTCACTTTTTTTTCAGGGTGATCAAAGAAAACTCTTACGACTCTGAAAAACTCACATATTAAAAGAGTGCACATTTTTGAGGAATACATGAAGTTTGAAAGATCTAAATTAAAATCTGTAGAAGATATTGAAAGATCAATTTTAGAAATGGGTCGAATCGACCCAGACAGGGTACAAAGGTTAAAGTAGCATATTATGACGAATTATGAGTTTTATTAGAAGCGTCTATGCTACACAATGGCTAGTTCTCACGACATGTGACTTGAAATGTCAGACGAATCAGCTATAGAAGTTGTCGTATAGCAGCCAAATAGTAGTCGTATTTCCAACCACTATCATACTTTCTTCATGATACTGACACTACTTTCCGATTAATTTGCGAGCTCAATCTAATTGAAGGTAGCGTGTGCTTGTCTCATCAATAATCCACTTCGATATTGACATAAACTCTTTATTAACTGAATAACTGATTCAACTAATCAACGCAAACAAGGAACTTAAAACATGGAACTTCCATAACTCTTCGCAGTAAATATGACAATTGACGACGATCAGGAGATTGACATCAGCACGCAGAATCTGAGGCAGAGATCCACTATACTCCAGTTCAACTTAACCTGACAGTGCGTGGAAAGGTACGAGTGCCTTATTGCGCCGTTTGTCAAGTATTCGTGCGCGCTTTCTGGTCTTCCTCCCTTGTACTCTTTGACTAATTGCCCTATTTGGCGATCTATCGCCCGTCCTTCGTACTAATGCTGCTCTAGTACGTACACGTGTGGGAGTATTTAGGGGTGATAAGAAAGGAAGGACATTCCTTCAATCACCCCTTCTTGACCTTCCCCTGAAAGGTACGCGGAGGTCAGAATTGTTCTGAGAAATGTCTCTTTTTTTCTTTTCAAAGCAAAAATGTGACTGGGATGCGTGTGCTTACAGATTAATATACATATTCTTTTTTTAAATATAAAATAGTTTAAACAATTGCTATTTTTTTCGGCGTTTTCTATTGCAGTGCAAGTCCAGTCAAAAAAGAAAGTGAGAAAGAAAAACAAAGAACGTAAGAAAATCCTCTAATTTAAATGACTGGATTGTGAAACTCGTAATGCTTTTTCCTTTCTTTCCCCCGAATGTGGCAATATTGAAACAGACATCGATGTGCCAGTAAAATATGCTTCTTGAGACAAATAAGGCGTTCAAAGCACTCTTGCTGAGAAAAGAAAAATTAAAAGGAATTGAGAATGGTCGACCCTACCGCTATCTCACTAAGATGAAAGGCAGTGTTCTGGTAACTAAATTACGTGCATCATAAATTAGGCTTTAAAATACCTCCGGCCCGCGGGCGGAAGGGGCGGGCTTTTGATCCGGCCAGCGGATCAGAAACCCAGTCGAACTTGCTCGCTCTCATCGTTATAAAAACACAACGGTATTTTTTTTTAAATTCTTTGCCAGTGTTGTTTCTCAAACCAGATCTTCACATACAAACTGACTGCATTCAAAGACAGCAGGATGAGAAATAACGCTGGGTACTGAATAAAATCTTCATCGTAGTATCTTTGCAAACGATGAGAGTGAACAGGTTAATCCTGATATCCCCTTCTCATCACTTTACATATACAACTCAGGGGCCGATCCAGAAATTTTTTCTAGGGCACCATTTTTGTGAATTTTTATGACAATTTTTAATAAGTCACTTTTTTGGTTAAAATAATTGATAAAACAGATTAAAATACAAGGTAAAATGCGAATGAAGGGCCGTTTCAATTGATTGTGTTGTGAAAGGGCCGCAAAACGGACCCAGTTTTCGTCTGCACCGACCCCTACACTGCTTGAACTTTTTTGTTCCTTTCAAAGATGGTCACAGGGATCTTACATTTTTCAAAGCCCCGAGTATAAAGTTACCCCCGAAGTTAAAATTAACCGCGAGGAAACGTCACTGCCGGCAACGGGGGGATGGGAGTCACTGAAAGATGACAATTTTAAAAGAAGAATTATCTTCTGTAAAATGACGACGAAGGATGGGTGGGGAGGGGTAAAGAAAAGGGCCCGATTAACGCACGGGCCAACTGGGTCACGGCCCTTTTTGTTTTTTAGTTTTAATCTTTTAATTAAAAAAATTACAAATATTCCATAAAATATTATTTCATGAAAATTCAGTTTAGTTTTTTGTCTTACGAACATAGTAAAACAAGCAATGAATATGTTTTAGTGCTGATTTATATGTTTATTTAATATAATGTAAGGTATCAAAATTTAAAAAAAAATTGTAATAATTAAAAGAAAGGGATAGGGCCCGAATGCAGAGCCTTATTATCGCATTGGCAAATCGGGACTCTGCCCAGGGCCCCCGGTTCGAAAGGGGCCCAAATTTCAAATGTTGTTATGAAATATTCTTTTTTATGTCAAAATTTTATCAAAAAGAAAATAAATTTCATAGATGGGGGCCCCCAAATTCATCAATGCCCGGGGCCCCTGTTGGTCATAATTGGGTCCTTCGGAACTTCTAAGTGGTGTTCCATCCTTATGCGGTTGGAACGTAATATAATCATCCAATACAGGAGCAGTAGCCATTATTACCGACGTGCGAAAGCGGAGATAAGGAAGAAAAGAAGTAAAGAACGGAGAATGTGCAATGGATTTTCCCGTTCTGGCGTGGGGGAGGGTTGCTACGATCTTCGCTCCTTAAAAATTCCGCCAAAACTTGCTTTGACACTATTGGATGGCAAAGCGTTGACACAATAAACACATTTTCATTTATATAAAGGCGATATATTAAATTATTGAGCACGCTTTCATTATATAAACATGTTTTTTCCCCTTTACAGACGAATTTAACATAAAAAGTAATACATATACTGACGAACTATATTGTAAGGTCGGAAGAACACAAGGCATAGCCTTCCACGTACTGTCAGGTTAAGCTGAACTGGAGTATAGGGTGCTCGGCATCAGAACCGGGAAATAGCAGGCAGGGCTCCACGGGGCAGCTTGGCTTCAGAAATAGGAAATAGCAGGCTGGGCTCCACTAGGCAGCTTGGCATCAGAACCGTTAACGTGTTAATTGACGTGCCGTTAACTGAAAATTCAATATTGATAAACCAAAGTTCTGGTTCCTTTACCTTTTCCCAAAACGGTGGAAGTTTTCATGCTACCTGGCCGAGCTCCGCTAGATTTATAACCCCAGCTTGTTCAGGGTGTTCGTTTGCCTTTGAAGTGTTTGAAACATAATTTTAGTAGATATATCGATAGCAGGTGGAGAATTGGGGAGGTGGGAGGACGACTAGAAAATGGTGGCCCAGGGCACTTGCCCCGACTGCCCTACCGTAAATCAACCCCTGGCCAAAGCGAAGTTTTCAAAAATCAAATGGGAAGAAACGCTGGTCATCTTTTCAATATGAGATGGGACGGAACAAGTTAAATCTGAGAATTTATATATTAAATCTCCGATAAAACAGCCATAATTATTATCCCGTACTTGAAAATTATATGAACTGTTCAGGGCATTAAGTTATATTTACAAGTGTTTAATTATTTATTCTTATTCTAAACTTAATTCAAAGACCGGCATTTGGTGGTTTTATCATTCAAGATTTTTTTTTCGTAATTTTTTTTAAAGCGGATATTATTATTAGTATTAGTATTTATGATAATTATTAACAAACTGCTAGAATGACATTTTTAAAAGCTTCAGAATTCATTAAATCTACATTACGGTAAATTATTAGAATTTAAATTCGCGAAATTGAAAGTCCGTTTGCTATTGCTTTTGTCCATCTCACTTCTGTAGGTGATTTCAAAGAGCAAGCAGTAATTATTTTTAGTTCCAACGGGGGGTGGGGACTCTTTTGTGCACCAGAGAGTGTGAGGGAACGTCCTCTAAGTGAAAACTATACTTCCCCTTTCTGAACAACGGGGATGACGGGGAGAAAAGCAATAAACTTTAGGTTTGCCATTGCCAATCTGTGGGAAGATGGGTTCAATTCTACCTGACCTATGATATAAGGTCAGGCTTATTAAATATGACGAAGGTTCAATTTGTTGGTAGATATTACGATCAAATAAATACTTTTTCTTTTATTAAATGTCTCCTTGAAATTTCTGGTAGTTACAAAATAATCTGTATTGCATTACTGTGAACATAAAAAAAAATGAAGGTGTTCGAATTAATGAACGACAGCGGCGCCAGTACGAATTATGAGTTTTATTATTAGGTTGTAACGAAAGTTTCCCGCCACCGCAAACATCGTCAGCACACAGTTCTCGTTGGCGTATTTGCTCATATTTTGTCAAACGATTTTTGGCATTTGAAAGAAAGAGGTTTACTTTATAACATTGTGTTGCGAAATCTTTTAAAAATATAGTTATCATTAAGTATAAGGTGTCTCAAATGGAACTATCACTCTAGAGGATTAGAACCATCATTTACTTCCAGTCGTGTTGCAAAAAGTCAGCTACATAATATCAACGAATTATGAGTACAGCTTTAAGTACTATTGTTGTATCATGTGGGCTGTTTGCAGGTTTGGTACCGAAAGTTCAAAAACAGTTATCTAAGGAGTTAGAAGTTAGTTTTTCAGGCAGATATGGCGGAAAACTTTCGTTACAACCTGATAGAAGCGTCTATGCTACACAATGCCTAGTTCTCACGACATGAGACTTGAAATGTCAAAGGAATCAGCTATAGTAGTTGCGTATAGCAGCCAAATAGTAGTCGTATTTCTAACAAATATCATACTTACTTCATCATACTGACACTACTTTTCGATTAATTTGCGAGCTCAATCTAATCTTTCTCGCTTCCGATCTCAACGGTCTTGCGTACGTGCATTTTATTTTATTTTATTTATTTGTTTTCGAATGTGATTAAGTTAATACAGTAGAACCTCGATCTATCGTTTTTCACGGGGTGCTTAGAAAAAAAGCGATGCATGCCAAAAAAAGACGAATGCGGGTTCAAGTCAAAATACGAAGAAAACAATGTTTATCAATGCAATGCACACAGTGTATACAGTATAGCAAAAATACTAATTTGTTACCAAACTGTTAAAGAAATAAATTGGAGTTGAACAAAATTAAGTAATATTTATTTCTAAAAAATCAGTAATTTTGCACTGGGCTTTTCGTTATTTTTTTAATTAAACGAAAATTTTAACTTTTTCTTGCCTTTTTTGTGTTTATAATTTATGTTCGTACATAAAAGTTCATACAATTTCAAATACTGTAATTGCTTTCGATAAACTTGGCAATAGTATAGGCTCAGTCTCATCAGCATGAATATTATTCCCCGCTTCTTTGCCCTTATTTTTATTTTTTGCATCACCACACATTTCTTCCATTCTTAAAATACGTATATTATATTAATGGAAATATAATCACTAAATTTCACGCCACATGCTCTGCTTCATGAAACAACTCTTCATCTACACTATGATCAACCCAAGAAATCATACGAGAAAATAATTAAGTTTGTATGTTTATATGTTTGTATATTTGTATTGTATGCCATATGGATTCATCTGAATTTTGATTTCATTTCGGTCAGGAGAAATATTTTACAACGAATATTTAAATACAGCTTGTGCAAGGACCATACAAATAGAACGACCAATACGGGAAAACGAGGAATACGAGAACGGTAGATCGGGGTTCCACTGTAGTGATTATTATTTAGGAATCGTTCACACCTGTAGGCGGTTACTATTTATGTAAACGCCTTGCTTGAAATGTTTTCTATGGGACTGATCGAGAAGGCGTAAAGTTTATTAATGTAACCGCCCACTGTTAAAGGGACAGAGAGATGCGAAGAAGGCATTCATTCAATATTCAGGAATTAATGACATTCGTGAATGAATTCCCTTCCATTTCAGAAGGGATTTTTTTACATTCGGGGATTTCCATTCCTTAACTTTTTTTTCCTGTGAGGCAATATTTAAAGAGTTAAGAAGAGGAATAGTACAGTAGAATCTCCCTACAACGATATGCTCTATAGCAATAATTCTGTCTGTTACGATATTTTTTAAACAATCCTGGCTTAATTTCCTTTCCATTAATGTAAAGCAGCTCTCTGTATAACGATATTCTTTACAGCGATGATTCTCTCTAGAGCAATGCTATTAAATTTTTCTCTGTAGTAGGATTTTTTTTCTTTTTCCAAAGTCCAATTGATGAATGATTGCCACACAAACAGTAGCGGCTCGTAAATATGAGCTGCAGAGCTGCAGAACTCCCTACAATTTTTTTAATCTACAGAATAAAGGTTTAGTAACGAAACAGCTATCGATCAGTTGTGGGAATAAAGACAATTTTACACTTGTCCTTAACAAGCTTGGAAAAAGAGTACCAATCATTCAGGAGGGTTTCGCTCCCTTTCGACCCTTTCGAAGCGCTGCAATGAATTACAGCGATTTTCAACAAATTGGAAGGCTCACTACGCATGCTCGCTGTGGTGAGTGGGTGGAAGGGAACGCAGAATTTATCTCCGATTTGGCGCTGCAAGCGATGCAGAGTACAAGCCGCACATTCTGCTTAGCGCTTTGTATCTTGGTGCCGTCAAATTTCGCTCTTTTCGAAATAAGAACATGAATGTGGTAGATTTGCAGAAAATCGTGTTTTCACAGTTATCATTAGCTGAAAAACTGAAAATTAAAAGCAAAGGACGTCCTTTGCCGGACGTGAAAATTCTTAAGCTTCTACAAGAAAGAAGAATTCATGTCAGTGAAACTTTGGTAGAGAAGTTTATAGTAAGTATGACTGGCTGTGTGGCTGTGATGTAAGAAACAGGCTATTTTGTTTTCCATGTTTACTTTTTGGGGGAGATCATTCCTGGACCAAAACAGGAATTAATGACTTTACTCATCTTCCGGAAAAAAAAAAAAAAAAAAAAAAAAAAAAAAAAAAAACATGAAAACTCTGAAAAACATATAAGAAATGTTGTGATCTTGGCTATGCTTGGAAAGGTTGACATTTCTGTGCATTTAAGTGAAGCATATAAGTCCAGCATAATAAAGCGCTATGAGGAAGTAAAATAAAATAGACAAATACTCTCAAAAATAATAGACTAGACTGTATTAAGTTTTCTGGCAAATTTGAATTACCACTTCACGGCCATAACGAAAAATTAGACTCCACTAAACCTGCTATTTTTCGAGGGCTTCGGGAATTTGCTGGAAAGCTTGATTAGAGTTTAGAAGCTCATTTTGAAACTGCCTCTGTTTTCAAAGGAAGCTAAAAGGCAATCCAAAAGGAATTATTGGACTGTATTTTAGAAGTATGTCGAAGTGAAATAACTGATCAGATCAGCCGTGCAAAATTTCTGGCTGTCATGGCAGATGACACAACAGATATTTCAAAGAAAATTCAAGAAGTTATTGTGTTTCGTTATGAAAATGAAGGTGAAGTATTTGAAAGATTTTGGGAATTTTACAACTCTCAATCGCAAAATGCAAAAAGTTTGTCTGATTATATTTTAGAACAGTTGAGTATAGTTTTGAAAAATGATTTTGGTAAACTTATTAGTCAAACTTATGATGGTGCAGCTGTTATGAGTGGCGATAAGAACGGGGTGCTAGCCATATTTAAAGAAAAATATTGCAATGCTAATTTTACACACTGTTATGACCATCAGTTGAACTTAATTATGGAAAAATCAGCATTACAAAATTCAAAAGGGCGGGGCGCATATTTTTTCAGCAGTTTACATGGATGGCATTCAAGCGTTTTTTTTTTTTCACAATCACCACAACGCCTTACAGCGTTAGATTTAGTTAGTAAAAGAATTCCAAGTATGAGATGGAATTTTAACTCCAGAGTTGTAAATACCGTTTTTGAAAATATTAATCAGCTAAAGGAATGCTTCGAAGAATTGCAGAAGTCGAAGAATCTACCAACAGTACAAGCAGGTTCAGGACTTCTACGGATACTTAATGACGAAAATTTTCTCTTTTGGCTGTCATTTTCCCATCGTATTATGCGTCACGTTGACTTATTGTACGATCATCTTCAAAGCCGCAATGCAAATTCTTCTACTATTTCCTTAGCATTACATAACTTTTACCGTGCAATTTCTTTCATTAAGAACGAAGATACCTCATCCCAGTCAGAAGTATTAGAACAAGCCCCTCAACTTAAAAAAGCGGAAATTAAGTGAAGATTTAAACATTGTAGCTAAAGAAGTCTGTGACACCATTTCTTTTCAAGCAAAAGAACGATTTACATTTCTTGGGCACCTTTCTGCAGCAAAACTATTAGCATGCGAAAATTTTTGTGATTTTTCCAAGACTTTTCCTTTAAAAGAGTTAGAGGAGACTATTTTAGCATACCCTATGTTAAGAAAGAAAAGCTCAAAAACTGAACTTTCTGTTTTATATGAACGACAGGAGTTTTCAAGTGAATCGGGAACTTTGACCCTTCATCAGGTATTGCAAATCAAGGACTTCAAAATTCACTTAGTGAAATGAATTTTGAAGTCGTTCTGAAAATCGTTCTCACAACGCCGATGACAATTTCAGAACCAGAGCGACAATTTCAGAACCAGAGAGACAATTTCAGAACCAACCTTCTTCTCTACGCTGAAGAGAATAAAGACGTTCTTAAGAAGTACTAAGCTAAAAGAACGTTTATCAGCCCTAGAAATGTTAAGCACAAGTGAGGACTTAATCAGAGGTATAAAATCTTTAAATGAGAGTTTTTGAAGAATTTGCTGAGTGAAAACGCTTTTTTATCAATTTGGAGATTTAAACTGTAAATCCATAGGAACTATGAATTTTCTATATACGGTATTGCTAGATCGCTGACCATCGTTTCTGAAGTTCTACGTCGCAGCACTACCACCTATCTAACTCAAGAGCCGCTATTGCACACAAAGAAAGGCTAGATACGGTGTGGTTGTTGCACAGTATTTTCAATTTACACCTTCTGTCGAAAAACTTCATCAAAGGGTCGACCCTTTGATGGGTCATACCCATCAAAAGACCCTTTGATGGTTTCATATTGCTGGCATGACAATACCACTGAGTAAATGTAATATGATAAGGTGTTTTTCTCGTAATACATTTTACAGAAAACTTTTTGGAGTTTTATCCATTTAGGCATTAAAAATTTATTATTTAGATATTCCATAAACATCTCTGGCGTCTCTAGAATTCTCGACAAGGGTATTTGACTAAAACTTGGGTGTGTTGTAAAAATTACTCAAGCGCTATAAACATGTTCTCATTCCATTTCATATAGGGTCTGGTATGAAATTTTAAATTTTTGCAGGAAAAAAATGAGCTCTTCCTTTAAAGCGTAGTTTCGAGCGGAAAGAGGTAAGTAGGATGGCCAGCATTGGAGTAGCTGGTAGGATAGCCAGGATATTGCGGTTTTAGGTGGATCTTGTGTCTGGGAAACTTTTTAGCTGATTGATACATGGTCGACAGACGTACTAGGTTATATGAGAATAAATTATACATGTTTGGCAGAAAAAAATCATTTTATTGCGCATTTGTGTAAAAAAGGAAAAAAAAAAACACAATTTGTGCATATGAGAAAAAAGAATAAGAAAAGGTGCTTTTTCAAAGGAAATTATTTTCAGTAGGGGGTATGGTTTCCACGGAGGGCCAGCAACGTTGAACACCTTTCAGGCATGGAGTCAATGAGGCTATTAATCACGAGTTGGGGTATTCTGTCCCACTCTTCCAGAAGAGCTCTTTCCAGTTCTTGGAGAGTTTGTGGGGGTGGTTGGCGGCCAGCAACTCGTCTTCCTAGAGCGTCCCAAACGTGCTCTATTGGACTCATGTCTGGAGAACACGCTGGCCATTCCATTCGTACGATTCCTTCCTCGAAAAGGAAATCCTCCACCAGGTTAGCACGATGTGGCCTGCAGCTATCGTCCATTAAAATGAATTCATCTCCGATTGCTGCAGCGTAAGGGACTACAATAGGTCTGAGGATCTCATCCCTATGTCGGCGACCAGTCAGAGGTCCATCTCGAATCATGTAGAGGTCTGTGCGCCCGTTAATGGAGATGCCACCATACACCAACACTCCCCCACCGCCAAAGCTGACACTTTCGTGGACGAACGCAGGATTATTCCTACTGCCACGGTCCCTCCAGATGAAAATACGCCTATTATCAGGATGAACTGAAAAACGGGACTCGTCAGAAAAAGAGCATTGCTCCATTCATTTCTCCTCCAGTTCACATGCTCTGTTGCCCAATCCCTGCGGTCGCGACGATGCCTTGATGTTAGTCTAACCCATACCATCGGTCGGCGACAGGGGCGTAGCCAAGGGGGGTGGTTAGGGGGGACATAACCCCCCATGAGGAATTTTTTCCATACAAAATGTATATTCTTCACTACATTATCACACACACGTATACATGTATATATGAGTTGTAGTAGTCGTAACCCCCCCCATGAAAATTTTCTGGCGACGCCCCTGGTCGGCGAGTATACAGACCTACACCATGGAGCCGGTTTCGGACAGTCTGAGTTGAAACCGTGCTGCCAGTAGCTGAACGAAGGTGTAGTTGGAGAAGAGTAGCGTTCATATTCCGGTGTTTCCGAGCCGTTAACACTAAATAACGATCTTCATTGGGCATTGTTGCCCGTCTACGACCTTACCCTGGTCTTCGGACTACACTTCCAGTCACCAAAAACCGGTTCCAGAGCCTGGAAATCACACTTTGTGACACTCCAATGGCTTGCGCTACTTCGGTTTGAGTTTTGCCCCCTTCTAACCTACCGACAACTCTCCAAGCTTCTGAATCGGTTAAATGACTTCGCTGAGACATCGTACTCATCGAAACAAATGCCGATCATCCTTATCTTCATTGTCTTTTATTCAGTTGAAAGTCCAATTTCATTCGCTGCCGCTGAAGCGACGTTTTTGACATCGAACTCAAAATTAGCATACTCCACAGTTTGAAAATCAGAAAAATTTGCATTTGTGATTCTCTTCTTCCATTTTCGGCAAAAAAAAAAAAAAAAATTCGCTTATATCTTTATTTTATACAAAACTTACAATATCCCTTAATTGTTCTGAGCAGTGTATATCATTGAATTTTCTTAAACAGCGGTTTCAGATACAGAATGTTTTTTGCTCTTTCATTTATTTATTTATTTAAGATTAGAAATTAAACTAGTCACACTGAGTGTTCAATTTGGGTGCGTTAATCGGGCCATGTTGATAGTATATATGCATAACAAAACCAATACATTTTTATGAGAAAGGTTTTTGCATCAAACCAACCCTAATTTCAAAACAGAGTTCTAGAATTCTACTTTCCATAGAAAAAAAATCATCCATTTGGGTTAAATATCGAAAGATTTTCTGCGCATAATCTGTTGCCGTAGATTATCTTAATTGAATTATTTTTTATTCTCCTTAAAACAGATCACCATCAAATAATGTGCCGCCGCAAATTATTAGCAGAAAAATACGGCACTCAACTATACGCGACTAGGCAGTAGGTAGAGAAAAACGACGACCGTGATCTGTTTAAAAATCGCTCTATATTGTCCGGGCTAGTTCTAGCAAAGTTCTGGAACAAAATTTTTCCGAAGTTAAAACTAAAAACAATTAAATTCAGCAGTACCAGAATTTCGAAAACTGACTTCAGGCGTGTACATGATTCAGATGGGCGGGGCCACTTTTTCAAGAAACTAGAAATTTAGTGATCTGTAGCGAAGAAAAATTTAAATTTCTTCTGAACGAAGCAATCGATATACTTCACTCTCTATAAGCTTTCTCGAAAGCTATTAGAATGAGCCAATTTTTTTAGTAAATTTCGCTGATTGTATCCTGGGCGGTGTTTAAGGAATTAACGTTTAAAAATATTGGCAAGTACTTCATTTTGCATTTTTTTCATTCTTTCCTTGCTTGTAACTGTGCAGGTACTGTCATACATTTGCTCTTTCTAAATACGGGGTTACTTTTTGTCTAGTGTTTAGAAACTCCAGAAATGAGGAATTTATTAAGTTTTTGAACTTTTATCATTCTATCCGTGATAGTGGGAAAACATTTAGAGATAGACCAGGGTTCTATGTCCATTTGCGGTCCACATGAGCTGTTCTGTGTCCCCCTAAAATATTTTACAAGAGTTCTCAATTACCAGGGCCGTACCCAGAAAAAAATTTCGGGGATGGGGAGACCAAGCAGTTAAAAAGGTCGAATTTTTCACAAAAAGACTTTATTTTCAGTATTATTTTATTAGCAAAATTTTAAATTTCAGGGGGACCGGACCCCCTGGTCAGGAGCTTTAAAATGGTTTCTACGTTACGTTACGTTTAAGGGAGCTCATGGTGTGGAGAACTGTCGCCAGGGGAGTTTTTTAATGGGAAATTTGCACTTGCAGGGTATTGTAATCGTAACACTTATGAAGCTTTTCATGACCAGACGGGAGCCATCAACGAAAGCTAACCCGTGAAACCACAAAACTGCTCCCCACACATAGTGAAGAGACGGGGTAAGATTTCTGGGTGACGGGACTGAAGAATTCATTGATTTACCATTGGAACTCCCGAGTTCGCCCGCAGCATGAATTTTGGGCTTTAGTACATGAAGTATATTATCCGAAACCCCAATTTATCTAGTGAGACTGTATTTATCTCGGAGAAAGGCTAGCGCTCCCTATGGCCAAGCCACCCGGTGTAGCTGCCTTGACAGAAGGTATGCTCACCGAATGATTCATCATCCATGAAACGATCAATTTTAGTCAGTGCTTTATAGTGAAAGAACCATTATTTCTGAAAGAGCCATGGTCAGAAAATTTTCTATTATTTCAACATTTCCTCCAAAGTTATTATTTACAGGTAAATGAAGAAGGAGTTTCCGACCCCACATTCCTATGTGATTCTGAATCCTTTTGAAGTACCCTACCTTCCCTTACAAGTTTGTCCGAATCATAATGGGACACCCTTGGTGTGTGCGCGTGCGTGTAGACATGCTTACATTAACGCATTGATAAGAAGTTATAAACAAAAATATGATGAAATATTTTCTAGCATAGCAATTTTTGCTACAATTAGTTCCATAGTTCGAGTAAAGTATACAGTGGATTAAATGTTCTATAGAAAACGAAACACTAATAACGAAGATTTTATTTCAAAATTATGGTAACGAATGTCTCCGGGGAGTTACTACATAATAGGAATTTATAAGTCAGTAAGAGTCAATTATGTCGGAGGGACTAAATAATCTCGTTCCCGAACTAAACAGGGTGTTCACGCCACTCTCTTTAAATCACGACTCGCTGATATATTTGCAAGAGATTGAAACTAATGCCAGCTGATTATTAGATTGGAAGAAAATATTAGCATTTCGAAATCGAAAATTGGTAAATTTTGATAAATTTATCAAATGTTGCTCGGACTTCGCGGAATTAAAGCCTTTAAATTGCAGTCTTAACACAGAAATGGAGAAATTGCACAGTACGTCGATTCCCTTGGAAATTTTAACGCTTATGTCGCGAATATAAATTTGCATGTTCACATTTCAGCATTTTGACGTGGAGACAGTTGAGACAAATGCGTTTTAACTTGTGTTTATTGTAATTAATATTAACGCCTGTTTACAACGGAACTTTCAAAAGATCGAAGAGTAAATCATGTAGAGGATTAAAACGCTGTGATGTTTATCAGAAGAATTATTATGACAAAGTAGATGAATTTTTAAAAGCACGTTAACTTTTCGATACTGCGACATATTCAACAGAATTTGTAGCTGAACTGTCCTACGAATTTTTGACTATATCTCATTACGTTAGCAATTGTTGTTGTGGTTGTATCTGGAACATTTATTTTCGAACTTCTGTGCTTGGTTCAAAGAACCCCCTTATAAATCCTCGTCTTGTTAAGTGGACAGCACAATGAAAGATTTTTACTAGGACAGAGATAAGAAATTTAAACCAGGGTATGAGTATAAATCAAACCCACGACCGTAGTCTTAAGTGACTTGGCGTGGAGTAGGATAGGCCCTTAACCTCAAAGCAACCGGCCCCCTGTTATCAATTAGTGATTTTTAGAAAAAGTACGGGAGTCAATCGATCACTTTCAATTCGAAGCGTACTACAGAAAAATTCATATTCTCAGTACAGAGAAAATATTAATCTTCAGTATTTCACACATAAAAGAAGAAAAAGAAATATAAATCAAAAATTTCAAAACATTAGAGATTTTGTAACATAATATTTTTTTCTCTTTTTTGGGGTCGTATATTCGCCATGCTAATATGCATAATTCCATGTCTGTAGCCAGACGATTGGAAAAGAACATATTTTGAGATAAATGTTTACGTGAAAGCAAAAACTAAATTCGAAAATGAACCTTTTAGGAATACACCCTAGTTTTGTATATCGCAGGATGGTACTTATGTAGTATAAGGTATAGTCAGTACTAAAACCTTAACCTTTTAAAGACCGAGTTCAGATCCAGGTATATTTTAAATTAGTTTTCTTTCCATATTTTTCTTTCTAATGCTTTAATGAAAGGGTCAAGTGAAAGGGTCAAGGGTCAATGCTTTAGTGAAAGGGTTAGTCATTTAAATAAAGAAAAAAAAATTGTAGTCCCTATTTTTACTGTGTTCCCAATCGGGAACATGGGTCATTTCTGACTATACGTTTAGGGGTTATACTTTTATGGGTATTTTATTTTATAATCGAAATAAAGAATAAATGAAAGATTTATTTTTAAATTTAAGCAACGATATGAATGAAGTTTAAAAGGGGGGGGGGATCAAGATAGCTCGGTAAAATTTTTTTTAAATAGTTAATTTTATGGTTTTTTTTTTTTAATTCAGTTTCCCACTAATGATAGAAATGCAAATTCTATTTCAAAAAATCAGGTCATCTTTTAGCTATATCTACTAATTTTTTCAAGTCAATATTGATAAAGTTTAATTTTTCAATAAATTTTTAATTTGATGATCCCAATTGGGAACATTGGCCAGTAAAAGGTTAAGTCGTTTTTAAATATTAGCGGGACTGAAAAAAAAAGAAAAAGATAAAAGAGTTAATTAAGAACTGCTTGTTACATTGAAAAAAGAAAGTAATTTTTGCTTCTAAACGCTCGACTCATATAAAAGTAGGTGGGACTTTAAGAACGTAACCTTGCGCTAAAGCTAGGAATTTTTCTCCCTTGCATTATCATTAAGAACATCCCTACTAGCAATTTTGCTCGGGTCGTCATCGGCTGGCTGCGTGGCCGGTGGTAGCCCGAGCAAAATTGCTAGTAGGGATGGTAGTAAAAAATAAAAGTACAGTATCTTTAACGAAACGTTAAATTACGAATGTATGTAAATTAGAAACCGGTGTTTCATGTTGCATTGAAGTTAAGAGGATTGTATTGTCTTCAGAAGTGGAAATATTAACCCCATTCCCCTCCCTCTTAAAATGCCAATGATTTTACATTTTAAAAGTAAATGAACAAGATCGGCTCCTCTCGAAAAATGTATGTGAAGAGTTAGATGCCAAAACATCTTTTAAGACAAATAGGAGCTGCTCCTGGCGAAAAAAAGTAGGTGAAGAGATAGATACAAAAACAGTCTTTAAAACAAATACATATTACGGGGCCGGAAAGTTATGTAATTTTTTCGAAAAAGAAATGAAACAGTGGGAAAAGGCTGAAAATTTAAATAAAATATTCAATCATTATTATTTTGTCAGTAAAAATCAAAATTTCCGTGAGGGCCGGGACCCCTTAGGCCACTCCCTTGGGAACGGCCTACCCTTACACACTACTACAATGCTACACAGCCGTTATTTTATTCAGGCAGTAACATAGACAGGGGATGTGCCGTGTAATGCAAAGTTCATTCGTGGCTTAGTTCATTCTTCTAAAAGAACTGAGATTATGATTTTTTGTAGTGGGTTACAAATTTTATGGGAACAAATCTGTCTAATATATTCCCCTACACTTATTAAGATTTTCTATTCTAAAATTGTCATTAGCATTACTTGAAAGATGTAGTACGGGTTTTTTGCTCCCTTTAAAAAAAAGGGCAAACCAATTTATGGGACTTAAATAAAAAACCTTTATTAATCTTTATGACAGCTTTATCAAGCGTCCAAACAAAAACAGTCTCATAAAATTTTTATATAAAACCAACTCAAATTTTTAGAATCCACGTACACACCTCACAGTTATAACGTGCTCTCATATTTCTCTTTCTCCAGTACATGTTTTCTTCTTCAGCTCTCGCATATTTTACTACCATGGGGTTTCGGGAGTTCGTTAGTTCACCACCATGGGGTTTCGTGGATTCGTTCAAAAATTTCATAATCCGTTCATAATGTCGACAGAACTTTACTGATGTGATAGAGTTTACAATTGTTTCATTTCAAAGTATTACATTTTGCTTTACATCCTTATATTTTAGTTGATAACTACATGATATAGTATACTTTACAGTCAATCCCCGTTAAACCGCCATCAAGGTTCACGTAATTTTTGGCGGTAATCAAGGGTGGCGGTTTAAAAAGGGACTTTATACCTTTTAAAACTGGTACCATGAATGCATTTACTTTTAATAGCTCAAATAATAACTAATTTTCATTAATGTAATCTGTATTGATTCAAAACGAAGAAAACTTGAAAAAGTGATTGATAAAATAAACGTACCTTTTATTTATTTTTCGAAAGGAAACCATCCAAAGTCATCTTCTTTTGATTAGTGACACGAAATGCGTCTACACATTTTTCCAAATGTAACACCTTATTAATAATTTCTGTGTCAGTTTTATCATGTTGCTCAAAATAATGTCTCAGTTTATCTATACACTCTTGGGCTTCTCTATTTGTCACTTTTTTTCCCTCAATTTCTTCAATCTCAGACTCGCTATCCTCCGGTTCGATGTCTGTACATGACGTCGGTTTTAGAAATTCTACAATTTCATCAGTTGTCATCTTTTCAGTGACAGGTTCTAAATCATCGACATTTATAAAATCTTCAGCTGACATAGTCGTTGAAAATTTCGAACGAGCTTCCTCCAATGCAATTTTCAATTCTTCTTGAGCCTCCTTTTCTTCAGTGCCACTTTGATCTTTTATTAAGCCTGTGTGCTTCCAACAATTTTGTATAGTTTCTTTGCTTACGCAGTCCCACGCCTTTTTGGACAGATAAATAGCATCTTTTAATGTTATTGAAATATCCCGATCTTCGTTGATATCGTTTGCAGCTTTTTTTACTAGAAATCTTCTGTAATAAGCTTTAAATGTTTTTATTATTCCAGCATCCATCGGTTGCAACAATCCCGTAACATTCGGAGGTAAAAACTCAATGCGTACGTTACTCATATCCATTTTTTTATGGCATGGTGCATTTTCTAAGATCAGTAAAACTTTTCTTTTTTGGCATTTCATTTCCGTATTGAAGGAATCGAGCCAGTCATCAAATTCTTTTTGTGTCATCCAAGCCTTTTTATTATATCTATATTTCTCATAAAGCTCTGCTCGAAAATTTTTGAAACATCGTGGAGATTTGGCTTTTCCAATAATCTCCAAAGTTCTTTTGTCACTACCATCGGCATTCGTGCCGTGAACAGTTGTTACTCTTGCTTTCATTCTTTTAACTCCTCTTTCAGATTGATTAGATATCGTTTTGCTTGGCATCATTGAGAAAAACAGACCAGACTCGTCCAAATTGTACAGATCCCTCAAGGCATATTCTTCAATAATTCCTGCAATTTCTTCCTACCAGCATCCACTACATTAACATCCACAGCTGCTATTTCGTCATGTCGGAACTGTTGAGAATGACCATTCCGTTTTTTGAAATTTTGCAACCATCCATTGCTATATGAAAAATTCTCAATATTAAATTTTTCTCCAAACAATTTCGCTTGTTCTTTTATCACTTCATCAGTTACTGTCCCATATTTTTCATTTACTTGTGTTATCCACATTATAAGTGCATTCTCCAGAATTTCGTGTTTGCCATTTCTCATCTTTTTCATTGACAACGCTGATTCTTCAGTATTAGCCCATCTTTCTTTGCTGTTCAGAATATCTCCAACTGCTCTTCTACAGATTTTTTTCTCCAGAAGACTCGAAAAATGATTTGCAATAAATTGCTGAGACGCCGAAGGATGTTTTTGCTTAAATTCGCAAATCAAAACTTTTTCACGAACACTTAAAAGAGTTTTAGACATTTTCACAGAGAAAGAATAAGCACTGTTGTAAAACAAGTCCACACACACACACAAAAAAAAAAACACTTTTCCTCTGAGCGAGAGTTTTTTGTAACACTTCTGTTTTGCCTCAGTCTCAAAAATGCTCACTCTTTCCTTTTATTGACTTGTGAGTCAGTCGAAAAACGTTTATGGTTGGGAGGAAATCATAGCTTTTGTCGCGAATTCGCATACATTTTACTTTTGTTTTGAACAATTCCATTTGCAGCTGCATTTTTTGGCGCCTAGAGTATGACGTAACGAGCTCAGGAGACAGTGAACATTTGGTGTGAGTATTGCATTTCCCCTGCAGTGACGTATCAAAATCAGAAAGAGAAAAGATTCTGGCGGCTCTTTTTTTTTTTTCTGCACTTCAGTCGTTCTTGGCGATTTAAAAACCCACTTTTCCAATAGAAAATCAACTATTGTTCTCAAAAGTGAATGGCGGATGGCGGTAGTCGAGGGGGCGGTTTATCAAGAGAATTTTACATTGCAGTATATTGTAACAGATTGGTTTTCTTCCCGAGCTGGCGAAGAATGAGGGTGGCGGTTTATCGAGGGGCGGTTTAACGAGGGTCGACTGTATTTTTAAAACAAGATGTAATTTAAATTGTTGTAAAAAGTTCAATTTATTGATCTGCTGAAATATTCTCTAGAGAAAGTTTGTGGTACTTTCTTTATACCAGGCGCGTATGATTAGGCCACTCGGGCCAAACCTCAATTCTGGCTTTTTTCACCCCTCCCAGTTGCAGTCCAAAGGATTATGAAATGTTGCCATACATTTTAGCAATCACAGTATCCGAAGATTAAAATCTACCAAATTTTTTAATTTGAAAATTTTATTCTATACTATTCTCTTTGGGTAATCATTACGAAAGTTCAATTACATTTCAAGACCTGGTGCTTATTAATTACTACTGTAAAATATCGCAGGATTGTAAACATTATGCTCCATGTTCTTTATGCGTGATCTTAGCGCGGTTTAAAATAATTTTAAATTCCTGTAAAATATATTCCGTGATTTCAAGCTTGAAAATTTTAAGATTTTCCAATTTAAAGTGCCATTTCATGATCTCAATTTTGGCAGTTTCGATATAACGTAGTGAAGAATGTGGTGAGATCTTTTAAAAAAAAAATTAAATTGGCTTGAGAAAACAAAGTATACTAAATGCGCCATTTATCTCATAATGTTTTTTACAGTAATTTGCTAACCCAATCATTTTGGTTATTACAGTAGACTCTTGATTAACCGGGATTATCGAGAACTACCTTGTCCCGGAACTTATTCAAATATTGTGGAAAATGTTCGAAAACATTATGGAAAATATAAAATTTTATACAATAGCGCATCAATAATTTAATTAATACAAACGAAAAAGAAAATATGAATTTTAGTACTATTTAGATACAGCCAGTACATTGCCAAATATATCTATTTTTTCCCTCTAATTTGTGAAGAATGAAAGGATCAAAATCTGTTTTCGTTTTTATTTGCTCTTTGACGAATTTTGCTATAGCGAATTTCTCAGCACCCTTTATTCAGCAGGCTTTCATATTCTTGCTCAAAGTAATTAAGTAATGCCTCATGTACTGTTGCGTCACCATGTTTAAAAGTTCTGATGAGCTACATCATTTCCTTCACTTCACCCCAAATGGCGGAGTAGATAAGACACTGAACATAATGGATTTCTGAAGTATGAATAAAGGTCCTGAGTTCTGGTTGATCGCTCTGGAGTCGGTCTAACGGTCTAGAATTTTAGGCGGTCTTCTCCAGATGTAACATGAATTCGCATTAGAACACCCTCGTAGAGTGTCCGCTCAAACACGATTCTTCCTTCTGAACCACAACCTTCGTAACATTTCAGTGCCGAGCTCCTTTAATCCCCTGTTGCACTGCAGTACTCAGAACAAGTCCCATGTTCTAAAATGTTCGAAGGTAATTCTCTGCCTTCTTCTGGATAGCTCCCAACCTTCCCGATTTCTTTGGGCAATTTTCGACCACAATTTTTAAACAGCTTAACTTTACAATAAATTATTGGCGAATCACTACGTTTATAATGATAAGTAAAAATTAGTGGTGGAAAGTACAAGCGGATAGGGGCAGGAAAATAGTTTAATGCTAACGGACTTAAAGGAAAATCGCACAGGGAAATTTTGACGCAAAAGGAAGGAAAGAGGGATTACTGTCCTTTCCGAATACCGACTTACTTGGCGCTTGGCGCACTAACTGATCGTTGATCTTGAGTTTTACATTGCCTCATACGAACAGTCCTTCTTTTTGTTAAAAGTCTGGATATTAAATAATTTGAAGTATTTTAGAGTATAAATTTCCTCTCGAGTTTACCAGATCGATGTTCACCCGATTTTGGATTTTATCTAGCTAGAATAAATACAATTTCAAATGTCATTTATTTCTTGTAGGAAAGAACGACTTTTATTTAGGAAATTCAGTCTTAAAAATGCAGCATTCAAGCGTTGATCCCCTCAATCCAAGGCACTTTTAAAACTGAAATCATTTAAATACTTCAGGGCTCCCGACCCATATTATCACAGGCATTTTTTGACAAAACCATTTTTGGCTCATGTTGCATTAAAAAATTACTTTTTTAAATATATTTAACCAGCGAGTATTTACATTATTTCTAAACAAAGGCAGATCCATTTTCCCCAATGTAAATAGAATTTGAGAAAGGAAATTTAGTTTTTAAAAATTATTTCAGCTTTTGTGAACTCTTGACTCATACAGGTAGGAGATTTGGGGACCCCTATTTTTCAGGATCACCGGGATATTGCCTTGCTTTTCCATGTGATAATAGGACTCTGAGACATATTACTAGTGAAAATATGCAAATAATGTTTCAATATGTCAAATAATATTTTGACTTTTTGGTGAGAAGCCAGGAGATATTATATAGTACAATACAATCTTTTAAAATTAAATAAAAATATATTTAATTAAATCATTAAATATAAATACATATTTATTTATGTAGGATGTGGTAAAAATTTATTTCTAAATATTCAAAATGAATAACTTACAATCACTCTTTTCTGCTTATCTTTTTTAAAAACTAACTATTTAACTTAAAATATTTGTTTTACAATATTTTTTTTAAGATAACTAACATTTAAAAAATCAACAAAGCCTGTATATTTCCTCTGTATAAATAAGTTTCCAAGTTCATTTTCACGGGAACATTCCATAATGTTAATAAACATACAGATTCATATGCTCATAAGCAGTAAAAATAGGAAGGTGAAAATACAGCGTGCCGAAAGAGCGAACTCTTGCCAAAAATTATCTCTAATCTGAAAATAACGGGTTACAGCATTGTAGGAAGGAAAACCATACACATTTTCCCCATTTTCTTCCTCTGCAAATTCGTCTAAGTCCGATAGTATTAGCTATTTTCCTGCCTCTATCCACTTGTGTGGAAAGTCTCCAGAAGAAATCGGGAAGGTTGGCAGCTATGCTTCTGAAGGAATTTCATTTTCTTCATTTAATAAAACTGCCCTTCATGATTTTTTTAACCGTGGTGCTTAATGCTAATTTCCATGCATGATCAACATTATAAGTTGGGACTGTCCCGGTAACCCTCAACCCGGATAATCCGATCCTGGTTAATCGAGAGCCTGCTGTATATTAAAATATTTGGCACAATTATTGTAAGCCGAAGAAAAACATAATAATTGTTCTTGTCCATAATGATATGGAGCTACTGCACAATTATTAAATATACAATGCACGTAAAAGCATAATTAAATAGGTTTCTCCATTGAAAGTTAATGTTTGAAAAAGTTGTGTTATTTGTATGCTATTATTTAACAGTTAATAATATTTAGAAATATTATAACTGATAAATAAAAATTTGAAACGTGAAATGCATAGGAAAAATCTTCCTAAATATACAGGGTGCGTCACAATGCCTTCACGGGTTTGGGAGGCTTATAAAAACGTATATTACCAATGCAGCAACAAAGTTGACTTTATTGGAGAAAGAAATGTTACAAGTTCTATTTCACAAAAATCAATAAGCGAACATTGCGTGAGAGCGACGGACGAATGCAATTTTGTCATGGGGGAGGGTGGTTAGTTTGTTCTCCAAGAAAAACAAACCTTTCAATGTGTCTTTCTCTAGTAAAGTCTTCTCCAAGAAAGAAACATTGCAAGTTCTGTTTCACAAATAACGGGCTTTCTCATCGTTGGATTGGACGCGGTTCTGAAGACGACAATCGCCTTCTTTCGTAGGCCACCTTGCTCTTCGAACCTAATTCCAGGCGATTTTTTTGTGGGGTTACATTAAAGATCGCGTGTTCGTATCACATTTACCCCAAAGGATCACAACTGCATTTGGTACCATATTATCAGGTTGTAACTAAAGTTTTCCGCCAGACTTGCTTGAGTCAGCTCACGCGGTACCCAGCTACTGACCTTATATGTCAAGTTTATGCGATGCTTAGCGCGACTAATAGACATGGCACTAAAGTCTGACTCTTTTAGCTAGCTCTCGTGGATGAATATTTTATCTTCTTCCACAAATTCTCGTAGGCGGGCCTCATCAGCATCAGTAGTCTGGTCAGAGCGCTCTGCTTCTTTAATGTCCTAGTCCTCGTTTTTGGACTTTCGGTACCAAATCTTCACAGTGTCATATGATACAACAGTAGTACCTTAAACTGTACACATGATTCAGTGTCATTCTGTAGCTGACTTTTTGCGACAGAACTGAGAGTAAATGATGGATCAATCTGGTAGCGTGGTAGTTCCATTTCAGACACCTTATACTTAATCATAACGATATTGTTTTACGGATTTCACAACACAGTGCTCTAAAACAAGTCTTTTCTTTCAAATAACAAAAATCGTTTTACAAAATATTGGCAAAGACACCAACGCTAACTGGTTGTGCAGGCAATACTTGGAGTGGCGGAAAACTTTCGTTACAACCTAATAAAACCAGTGTGTGAGTGTGGGAAGAATTTGACTTGATATCTGCCGCACCACGAAACAAAGACGGATTATGGGGGGGGGGGCGATACCGCCCCAATTGAGAAAAAAGATAGTAATGTAAAAGATTCTATTTTACTTCCATAAAATGGATGTACCCCCACAGACAAAGAAATTGCCCTCCCCCCGCGTCCCCACCCCGAGAAAATTGCATTAATCCGCCGCTGTCACGAAAGATTCACATATTAGACTTTTGTGAAATAAAATGTGTAACATTTATTTCTCCAATAAAGTAAACTTTATTGCGGTATTGGTAATATATATTTTCTACAAGTCTTACAAACCCGGTAGGGAATATTGACGCACCCTGTATTTGTTTACTTTCCATACAAAATCAATTAAATTTAGTTTAATTGATTTTCAGAAGTGTAGTAATAATAATAACAATAAGAAAAAACCCACATTTTTTTTTTTCTAAACAGAAAGCTGAAGGAGTACAGTCTGGCCATATTCGCTGTAGCTCTTCCTCATAGTTTCTTAACGTATTAGCCTCATTATGATATTCATTTTCATATGCTTAATAAGAAGTTACTTTAATCTGAACTATGTGGGAAAAATGCAACTATCAAAATATCTATTGCTGTTCATTTGTAGTATACTACCTTCGTTTTTATAAAATAATGAATTAAATTAGCATGGTGGCTCATAAGAGGGGGGGGGGGGTAGGTAAGGCACTTGACCCCTAGATTTTTTTTAGTAAGTGACTTATGACGCAAAAAAAGGGCATCACAAAGCAAAATAAGAACTGAAATCGCTGCAAATTTGAGGTTTGACCTCCTAGAAAAATTTCCATGGACTCGCGGGCAAATTAGTCGACTAATTGAAAAACAAATTAAGGACTTGCATTTCTAGCAAGAAAATCTTCTTTTGATTGCTGGAACTTTTGCTTTGCTACAGATTGCTATGGAACTTTTAAGTATGTTGATCAGAAAGTTAAGTTTAAAATAGTATATGTCAGTGGTAGTCAGTATTTACATTTACGCAGAATAATATAATTATTCTAGTTTTCTACTCTCCCATTCCCCCTTTATATTATTTAAAGTGCTGCAAAGTATTCGGTGAGGGAAATTAAGTTAGAAAGAAATTGAAGAGTGATGGATGCCGGATCAATACTTCTCTTTTATTACACAAAGAAAGTTGAAAACTTCAAGGCACCCTATTGAGATTAATTAATTTTCTTGACGTATAGGAAACTCTTGACACCTAAACATGTTGCGTTTTTAAAGGCATATTTATAAATGTTTCGAATTAATAACGCTTGAATTTAATTTGCAAGATGCTATTCGGGGGATTAATTATCATGGATTTTGCCGAGATTGATTTTTAACCCTTTAACGCGCAGTGTTCTCGCTCTGGGAACACCAAACTCTGACGTTTTGACTGTTGCCAGTCACGAAGAATAGATTTGATTTCTATAAACATAGTTGCGGGTGACATAGCTCCACGAGAATCCTTTACTCTTTAGCACGTCATTTCCCGTCAAAAAATGGTCACGATTATATTTAACAGCACCGACATCTGCTGAAAAATGGAAGAATGCGAGAACAGCTGGATAGATTGCCCAATGCTGAATAATGGGCAGCCGTTGTCATCGCTCGACTTAACGACCAGCAAGATGGCGGACGATCGAAACGTTCATCGCGTGCCACAGATCTAGCGACCCTTTTTTGATGACAGCTGGCACGACCCTTTTTTGACGCAGCTGGCTGTGCCAGCTGTCGTCAAAAAAGGGTCGCTAGATCTGTGGCACGCGATGGACGTTTCGATTGTCCGCCATCTTGCTGGTCGTTAAGTCGAGCGATGGCAACGGCTGTCCTTTTTTCAGCATTGGGAAAGGGTTGCGCCTCAAAGGGTTAAAGGCACAGTGGAAATGTGTTCATTACTTTGGTTTTCATGTCTGTCTGTGCCATAACGACCACAAGTAAGATAAATTATCGTATTCCTTTTCAGCAGTGCCTAAAACATTACATTCGTTAGGAGAACGTAATGAAGGCAGTGGAAGGCGAGGCAGCTGCCCCAGGCAACGAGTCAATAGGGGGTGTGTGTCAAAAAATGCTCCTACCAGGTATGCCAGAATGGCATTTTTTTTTTTTAATGTCAAACGAAAAATTTTGGATACATATTATTTTAATCTTACATGAAATACGTTACCGCAATATGGTGCCAAATCTAGATTGACAGAGGTGACTTTTTTTTTTAACTATAATACTCAAATAATATACATATAAAATGTTTCTTTTGGCCTTAAAATAAAAGCCAGTCTGTTAACCTTGCTATTGTATTTTTCAGAAATGTTTTGTTTCTAAAAAAAATTTCTCTCCCTCTGCTTAAAGAATTATCTAAAAAAGTCATTAAAATTCTCAAAAGAAAAAAGGTTTTAATAAAACATTTCGAGTAAAATAGTGAATGTCTGGTCAATATGATCATGTTGGGTAGCACCTAAGATCCACCCTTTACCAGTTGCAAAAAAAGGTTCCAAGCATGCACAAGAGTAAAAAGTCTGGAACTTAAGTAAGCCTGCACAGTTTCAGCTTTTCTAATTTTTGCAAGCTAAATGCAGAATGGGTATATAGAAGTAATGAGTTCGGGCTCAAGTCCAAGTCCGAGGACTTTTAATCCGAGCCCGAGCGATAATATTTAAGTCTGAGTCCGAGCCCGAACCTGAAATTTTAGCTAATAGATAAATAAATTCAATTACATCATTGATAAATATAAATTTTGCCGTTTGTGCCTATCGAAGACAAATATAATGGCAAACTCTTAATGCACTTTTCTGGTTCTTTATATTCAAGTTTATCAAATAATAATCATTAGTTTATTTCTCCCATAAATCACTTTTTAAAGTCTGTTTACAGGGAGTATGTTCAATAAATTAGAATTTTCTCGCGAGCCCAAGCCCGAACACAAACCTGAGTTTCAGAACCCGGGCCCTGTCCGAACGTCATGCTCGCTTAGTTAGGTTCTGTTTGTTAGCGTTTGCATCTAACAAATTTTTAAACGAATGAAAACATTTCTCTCCGGTTATTAACCCTTTAACGTGCGGTGTTCTAACTGTGAGAACACAACTCTGATATTTTTGCTGTTTTGATTCACGAAAAATATATTTCACTAGCTGAAGTACCCGTTCTTCGCACGGAATAGATATTGTTAAACCAAAAAATATGATGGAAAATAAATAAATAAATATTAAACATATTTTTAGATTAATCACATTAAAACTGTTTTACAATATTCGTTAGGCATATTCTATTTATACTTGATCTTTCTAAATACTGCTTGGAATGCGCATCATAATCTGCGAGTGTGTCGTATTGGGCTTTCTTGTTCCATAAAATACTTTAAAATCGAAATCTATATTAAAATCACCTACTAAAACTGTTTCAATTCTCGCGAGGCATATTCTAAGTATAGTTCACCTTTATTTTCATGAATATAGACACCATCATTCCAATTAAATAAACAGTAACGTTAGGCAATTTCTCGACAAACATCGAAGATATAGATAAGCTGGCTCCGATTTCGGGAACTTAATTTTTTTATGCCAAATTTGGCGATAAATCACCAAAACGTGGCAAACCGTCGCGACTTTTCACGTTTAATCTGGCAACCCTTAAAAATTCATTCGTCCATTCACCAGGTAGACAAAAATTTTGTCTGAAATTAACAGCACTCAAGAATTTAGCGGCATCTCTTTTTTCTTCTGTGATACGAAGGAAAATGTAAAAAGAACGTTTTTTCCCCTTACCCCGCGTTTGTGTGAAAATCCTAAAAAACCTTTAAAATAATTTTTAGGTATTTCTGTTAGTTACATTTTAAATAAAGAATTTTACAGCTGTCTCTTTTAGCCTCTAAGATATGAAGATAAATTTGAAAAGAACGTTAAGGAACGTTTTAGCCCCTTACCCCCGTTTGGGTGGGAATTCTAAAAAAACCCTGAAAATGATTTTTAGGTATTTCAGGAAGTTACATTTTAAAGCAAGGATTTTGCTCCTATCTCTTTTTACTTCTGAGATATAAAAGGAAATGTGAAAAGAACGTTAAAGAACGATTTGGCCCCTTACCCCCGCTGGGGTTGGAATTCTAAAAATCATGAAAACGAATTTTAGGTATTTAATTTACTTACATTTTAAAGCAATAATTTTGCTCCTATCACATTTTACTCCTGAGATATAAAAGAAAATGTTAAAAGAACGTTAAAGAACATTTTTGCCCCTTACCCCCGTTCGGGTGCGAATTCTAAAAACCCTGAAACTGATATTTAGGAATTTCCTTTAGTTACATTTTGAAGCAAAAATGTTGCGGCATCTGTTTTCTCTTCAGAGATACGAAGGAAACTGTGAAAAGAACGTTTTGGCCCCTTAACCCCGTTTAGATGAAAATTCTAAAAAACCCTGAAAATGACTTTTAGGTATTTCTATTACTTACATTTTAAAGCAAGAGTTTTACGGCTATCTCTTTTTTCCTCTGAGATATGAAGGGAAATATTAAAAGAACGTTAAAGAACGTTTTGGCCCCCTTATCCCTGTTTGGGTGCGAATTTCAAAAAACACTGAAATTGATTTTTAGGTATTTGTATTAGTTACATTTTAAAGCAAGAATTTTACGGCTATCTCTTCCCCCCCCCCTGAGATATGAAGGAAAACGTGAAAAGAACATTTTGGGTCGCCACCCCCGTCTGGGTTCGAATTTTAAAAAATCCCTTCTTAAATGACGCCTTGGGCACAACAGCTATAAGCTTCTAAAATTTCATGTCAATATCTCCAGTAGATTTGGCTGTGCGGGGATCGTATGTCAGTCAGCCATTCATTCAGTCAGGACATCTTCCTTTATATATAGAGATTTCAATTAAATACTCAAGGAGGACATCTAGATAGACTGCCCAATGTCGATAAAGTCCAGTCGTTGCCATGGCATTATTTAACTACTAGCGAGATGGCGGTCGATTGAATCGTCCAGTGCGTGCCACAGAGTTAAACCTTTAACGCGTAGTGTTCCCGCTCTGGGAACACCAAACTCTGACGTTTTGACTGTTGCCGGTCACGAAGATAGATTTGATAAAGATCTATAAAAAGAGTTGCGGGTGACATAGATCCACGAGAATCTTTACTTTTTAGCACGTCATTTCCCGTAAAATGAAAATTGTCACGATTATTTTTAATAGTACTGACATCTGCTGAAAAATGGAAGAATGCGAGAACAGCTGCATAGAGACCCTTTTTTGACGACAGCTGGCACAGCCAGCTGTCGTCGAAAAAGGGTCGCTAGATCTGTGGCACGCGATGAACGTTTCGATCGTCCGCCATCTTGCTGGTAGTTAAGTCGAGCGATGGCAACGGCTGCCCTTTTTTCCGTATTGGGAAAGGGTTGCGCCTCAAAGGGTTAAAGAACGTTTTTCACACAGCCAGATGGGCAGAAAATGTTCTTTAGTTCTGTGGCACAAAAAAGTAGCAGAAAGAATGTATGATTAAAGAACTAAATATATCCTTATCCTGTCATTAGTAAAAATAAATTTTTAAAAGAAAAATAAGTGTTAAAAATATTTAAAAATTAAAGGAAGTAGTGTATCACACTGAAATAAAATTCATAAATTACAAAAAATATTAAAATTCACGAAAACTTCACCTGTCAAAAGAAATCTTGAGCTCTGTGGCACGCGATTAAAGTTTCGATCGACCGCCATCTTGCTGGTAGTTAAATCGTGCGATGGAAATGGTTACACTTTTTCGACATTGGTAAGTGGTTGCACTTCAAATTGTTAATTAGGTGTAATACAATTTTTGCGTTCTGCTTCACCTTTTGCTTAAAGGAATAAATGCAAGTAACAGTCAAGACCGAAGTACGAAAAATTCTCAAAAGGAGCTCATATGAAAATTTAATTATGCCCCCTTTTGAAAGAAACATTCTGGAATCAGCTACCTTCATCCGCTAACCTTTCATATTCCTGTTCTGGAAGTAGCGGTAATTGAATCCAAGTACGTTGCAGCGGCATTAATTCCATTTGCTACATGAATTTTGGCTATTTCTTCTTTTTACGGCCATTTCCCTTCTTTTCCTGCCGCTTCATTTGTATTAATTATCAGCAGATGTATACGAGTTCATTAAAAATATATTTACAACATTAAGCGAAAGTTCTTAACATTAGCATCCGACATTAGCAAAATCGGAAGTGTGGTTGAATGTAACTTTACGGACTTCGTTTAACTTAAAATATATAAGGCAAGAAAAATTTTAGTGGATTCCATTAAATATACTCCAATTTGCATAACAAGTACACTTTCTCGCAAAATAATTATTAATATTTTTCATTGTCTTTACTCCAATTACATGTAACTTGAACATTTCTAAAGTTTTAGGTTAGTGCATACTTAATGAAAAGGTGTTTTCTTATAAATAAATGTTTAACATTTTGAAGCGCACATTCATATTTTCCCATTCATATAGAAGAACAACTGGATGTACTACCCAACGTTGAAAAAGTAAAGCCGTTTCCGTCGCTCGATTTAACTATAAGCAACATGCCATTCGATTGGAACTACAGTCACGTGCCTCAGAGCTCATGAACTTTTTTTGGCATATGCAGTTTTCGTGAATTTTAATATTTTTTTATAATTCATGAATTTTATTTCAGTATGATGCACTATTTCATTTGAAAATTAAATATTTCATAAAATTTGTTTTTCTTTTATAAATTTATTTTCACTAATGACAGGATAAGGATATGTTTAGCTCTTTAACGTGTTTTTTTTTTTTTTTTTTTTTTTTGTTTGTTTTGTTTTTTTTATGTGTGCGGCGGAGATGTGGTTCTAGCTAGATAATGTCTATATTTAAGAAAATTTACGTGTAATTTTTTTAAATTAACTGAAACATTTGCTGGATTAAATTTGTAGGGGTAACCTTTTTTGATAAATTTTAAGAATCCTATTATTTTCATAGCGAAAGATGTTATCGTTAACAAAACTAATGTGGCATAAACCGAAAATAAAACGAAAAGCTACCTTTCTCGCTTCAATCATTGCCTGTTCTCGATTTCAGACAACGTAGAATCGCTACCATGACTTCTTAGTGGTAGTGGGAGCGAACATGTTAACCATTGTACCCAGACTGTTTTCATGACTTTTTTGCAATGTTGCTCATGTCAACAATGATAGATAAATTTATGACATCAATTGAATGAGCAAGTGATAATTTCTTTTTTGAAACTGCATGCATAAAAACAGAAAATTTTACGTCCTACTTGATAGCGTTAAAGTATTTTGTGGAACTGAGATTTAATAATACAACATTAAGATTTGGGAAATTAAATAACATTACTAACTTTTGAGACTGAGAGTGGAATGGCTAAAATCTGAGAGTCTCGAATATTGAGAAGATAGGCACAAACTGGTTAAAGCAAAGAACAGCACATTTCGAAGCAAGTAATATCCAGAGCAGTGGTCCCCAACCCCCCGGCAGCGGACCGGTACCGGTCCGTGGATCAAATGATACCGGGCCGCACAAGGAACATGAAATAATTTTTATTTTACTTACTGTGGTGTATTTCTGCAAAATACTTGCTCGACTTTGTTGGGTTTGTGCTAATTTATGCCTTTGTAACAGAAGAAATCTTGCAATTATTCTAAATTAGTTTATTGTTTATGAAACATTTTGATATTATGAATTAAAACAGTCATAAAATTGAAAATAATGCGCTTTCCAGAAAGATTAATGTGTGTGTGTGTGAGGGGGGGGGGCGAAAAAAATAAATTAAACAAGCTTTTTATAGAAAAATGAATAACCTTAACGACCTTTATACATCAAAATTTCAATAACAAAAGAATCTAAAATATGAGCAATCGGCGGTACCGGTCCGTGGATCGAACGGTACCGTGCCGCACAAGTTACATGAAATTATTTCAATTTTATTTACTGTGTATTTCTGCAAAATACTTGTGCGACTTTGCAACGTTTGTGCTAATTTATGCCTTTGTAACAGAAGAAATCTTGCAGTTATTAGTTTATTTTTTAAACATTTCAGTATTATGAATTAAATTTTGTCATAAAAATTTTTAAAAATACCCTTTCCTGAAAGATTGGAGGGGGGGGGGACGAAAGAAATAAATAAAACATTTTTTTTAATTGAACAATAAATAACAGTAAAAACTTTTATAAATTAAAATTATAATAACAAAATAATCTAAATTTAAATTATCGACGTCCCGCCTCTCACCCACCCCCTGAGCGGGCCTCAGTAAAATTATTAAAACGTTGACCGGTCCGCGGCGATAAAAAGGTTGCAGAGCACTGATCAAGAGTACCTATTTAACTATCCCCTTGAAAGGAAACTTTTGAAAGTTATTTTGTTGCTCCATATAAACACGAGCTACAAATATTACATTCACATTCTCTTTACGCTATCATAAGTCTTTGACAGACACTAATTTTTTATTGTATTGATTAATTTGTCTGTAATGCACTTTATGAGATGCTTGTTCAGATATTTTAGCCCAGAGACCATTTCCTTCCTTTTGTGGGTGGGTGTGACCCTCGCCTCCCACGTACTTCAACCATTGGCAGTATACAGTGTGTCCCAAAAGGGGGAAACGGGATTTAATTATTTATGTATTAGAGATAAGTGGGCAGTGTAAATTGAAAGCATTTTCAAAATAAGATCAGAAATAAGACTCCGTAAAGAAAAAAATTCTCCCGTTCTTTTACAAAAGTTACACTTTTTAAATTTGTGTTCGGCCCCCGTACAAAAACATTCCGAATTAGTAAAATGTGCCCAGTAAGCTAATGAGGTGATATACCAAATTTGAGCTTTTCATCATACGACGTCGCAGAGATATCTTTAAAGAAAGATGATCGGGGACGATACATGATTTTGCATGTAAACGTTTATTCTTAGAGTGGAGAAAAGATTTTCTTTTGTAATTTCTGTGAGACCCCTGAAATGCTATCATTTGACATGATTTTTTCCCTTCGAGTGCCATTGAAAAGTGGTTTAAGTCAGAGTTATATTCATCTTCATATCACTGACACTTTTTAAGGTATAATGCTCAAATTTTGAATGTCACCTCATGAGTGTATGAGGAACATTTTACTAACTGGGAATTGTTTTGTACTGGGGTCGTATAAAAATTTAAAGGGTAACTTTTTGTATATGATCCAGAGGTATTTTTTCTAAACGGAGTCTTATTCCCGACCTTATTTTGAACATTTTTTTCAATTTACACTGCTTACTTATCTCTAATAGATAAAGAATTGTAGCCGGTTACCACCTTTTTGGGACACCCTGTATAAATATTTGAGTGATCTAATAAATACTTGCACATGAAAACCAGAACTGGAATTTGAAAATCTTTTTATTTATTTATTTTTATTATTATTACTGACAATTTTCATGTTACGAAAACTGTGCGCAGAATACTTTTACGATGCTTAATTAGTGAAATTCAAAACGCATTTATTAACTTTTCGCATAGCTACCAACTATTACGCCTTTTTCGGAAGGTTATTTACCACAATTTTTTCAAACAGCTGTATTTTGAATAAAAATTCCGTTGTTTCTTAAACAACTAGCCAGAAAGAAAGTATTAGTAAATAAGTTCAATTTTTGTGTTCGCAATAGAACTTACTAATCTGAAAGGTGCTTAGAGGATGACTTTTTCCCGTTTGCAGATTAATAGTATAAATATGAAAATGGCCTATAATAATAATAATAAAATCAAAGAAGAAACTACATTCTTCACTCCCCTCCTCCCGCAATGCCGGTTTTAGTGGGAGGCGGCTTAAGGTTTGCTGTTGTATAAAATAGCTTTTCGATTCCGTTATTTCTTAATTTATTAAAAGTTATGACTGGAAATTTTATTATAGTCACGTGACATGATGTCCCGTCGAATGATTGTACATTTGCCTTTCCAGTCCAATGTCTTTCCAATTTAAAAAGACGTGGCTTCAGTTTCATTAGGCAGGATGGACAACGCTGGTTGAACTGGTGAAATTAACACAAAATTTCATAAGTCAAATCAGTAAAAAAAAGGGCGGGGGGGGGGCTGTAGGACATATTGGTAATTTATGTTTGGAACATTACTTTTTCAGCTATGCGATGGAATTTCGTACAGGTTATGCCTTCGAAACCTTCATATTAAAACAGTTTCGTAACCGAAAGTATGCTATTCTTTACGCTGTAAAGAATAGGTTCAACAGGGAACTCCTTCATAATGAATTTTCAAGATTTTAACACACTATATGCCCAGCGCTGCAACTACAGATCATATCACCCAGTGCAAACTTCAATTTTGACGCCCCCTCAGAACGGGCCCGGCGACACGTTTCTCGTTTGCTATCCTAGAATCGACCATGTATGTGCCGGCAACTGCAAAGAGTAACCAGAATCCAAGTTACATCTCCGTCTCCATAGAATGTAGCTCCGCCTCTGCTTTTAACACCCATATATAAATTTTATACAGTTGAAATGTATCGCTTGAATTTTAATTTTTCTACATTTGCTATTTTTTATGTCGCTAAACTGCTCTTGCTTTATTTAATTTCCAATGTTTTAATGATGAAATTATGAAAAAATTGTTCCCCTGTGGGCGTTAACTTTGATTTTGAGGGCGGATCTTTTCCCGCCCAAAGCTCTATAATTTAGTTCTAGGAAATCGTATTTGTACGTGACCGGGCCATAGTGTTTTATTTACTTTTTTTCTATATATAAACCCCACCATTTTCTTTTTATTAACTATTAATTTAATAATAATAATAATAATAATAATAATAATATCCGATACTATTTAATGTTATAGAGAACATAATATGGAACATAGTAAGTTATTGCCTATTTAAAGCTAAATTAAGTACCGGGCTTAAGATTTTCGGTTCTGGATGCCCTTTCAAATCATTTTTACCTTGAAAGTAAGGCGTAGACCAAATTCTTTAGCTCCTTTGAGTTCGGAAATTCTTTCCAGAATTTAAGGACCTCAATTCTATATCTGATCTAGAAAAAATTCTTAAATGAAACCAAAAATCTCCTCGGTCTCGACAGTTTCGAAAACGTAATATCAAAATTTAAAGCTCCAAAAATTAAAATTACCATTCAAGATTCTAATTTTAACAAGTTAAATGCTTTCTTGCCAGGACTTCATGAAATCTTCGATAGTACTGTTTAGTGCTAATCTTATTTCTCGTAAGCTTTAATTTTTTTTTCTTCTTTACTTTTCCTAGCCTCCTGTTGCTAGCCTTAGCAACAATTTTGCATTCTATGTTCAGCGTCTTACTCCCCATTTGCTTTATCAGAGGTAGGGGGCATTGACCCCGGGTACTCTAAAACGGTTTCTAGATAAAGAAGAAATAACCATACAAGACAGGCAATTATCGATTCTTGACTTTTTAAAAGTATTTCCATCTCTTTTAATTAATTTACTTTTATGTGTTTGTGCATTCTCGCGTTTTAAACTATAATTTATTATTATGAGGGTTTTTGGTACTTTCATATTTATGGAGTAGTCCGGGTAAAATTCAAATAACACATAATGAAAATTATATAAACTCAATAGAGTGGCCTGTGCCTGTCTGATAACGTGCATGGGCTTGGCCGGTCTGAAATAACCAAATCCATGAATAAAATCTGGATCCAAACTAGGCTTTAAAACACTGATGTTTTCTTGAGTGTTTATTTAATAATCTTTTTTTTTTTCTTTTTTGTGAGTACGCGTGTATGAGTGCATACATTTTCGAGGGTTTAAAAAAAAATATTACTGCACGTTATAAATGTTTTAGTTTGTTCATACAGAGATAATTTTCTAATTTGAAGAAATAACTATTTAATTTTTTTCACCTTATATGGGGAGAAGTTAGTCAGATTTGTAGGTAGGCTATGTGTGTGCGCGCACACGATCAACTGACAAAAATCAATCTAACTAAACCCATTTTTTATTATCTTATTCTTTCTGAATCTAATAAAATTTCATTTACTTTCTCTTAAAGAAGATTAATGGCATCTCTACAATGCACTTAAAATAATCACTGCCAATTCACAGTATGTAATGTAATTATTTTGTGTGTTCTTGTTAAAAAACAATTCATGTTGTATACGTCATTTTTAAGTGACCTCATCCTGAATTATGTATAAATAGTACTTATGCATTCCCTGTCATCCACTGAACACTTGCAGTGGTGGCCAAAATTGTGTGAGGACACTTTTGGAAACTTTTGTTTGTTTGTTTGTTTGTTTTCTAAGTTCGTATGCGTATAAAAAATGTTATATTTCACGAAATGCAAACTCTTTTACCTCATTTTAAAGATAATTTAATACTGATTTCAATACAAAAAAAAACAAATGAAAGTATTTGCAATGTAAAAAAAAGTTAAACGGCAATAATTATCGAGATACATTAGATATTGAAGATTGCAGTGAGTTATCAGCAGTTTGTAGGGTACCCGTAATTTTTTATTACAGCTTCGCACCGATGTTTAATTGGGCGGACGAGAGTTTTAAGATCAGAAAAATAACAATGATTGACCTGGAAAGTTAGAAATTACAATCCACTTCATCCCTGTATTTATTTTTCAGATTAAAGTAATTAAAACTTTTATTCTATTGCACATATTTAAATTTAGTTTTGTGTAGTGAAATCCGTAATAAATTCTCTTTAAAATGATATATGAGTTTGCATTTTCTGAGTGGTAACACTTCCTATAAGCATACAAAGTTAAAAACCTAATCATTTCCAAAAATGTTCACAATTTTAGCCACCACTGTATAGAAATTGGAGGGCAAATAGACAAACAAGCACAAATTACAAAAATATTTGGATCGTTTACGTGGTTAAAATTACGTTATTTACTTCACAAAATTATCAAAATTATTAATATTGCTTCAGATTTTACTTCTTATAGCATGAATGCGAAGTACCAGAAAAACTTAGAAATTAAATTCAAAATTCTTAAAATGCTCAGTAAACATTTAATTTTGCTGACTCTCTAGGAAATAGTTCAACAAGCAACTATTTTCAGCTTACTGTCGTATTTGTGTTCTTCAATTTGCAATAAGCGAATCAAAGTTCGCAGCAGCCGTATTAATTTCACTTTCTGCATGAAATGTTGGCCACTTCTTTTTGTAGACCGTTCTTCCCGTGCCGCCAGGTTCATATTAATTAACGATAGAAGCTCAGTAGAGTTCATTAAAAATATATTTACAACATTAAACGAAACTTCTTTTGTTATCATCCAACATTAGCAGCATCGGAAGTCTGGGGCTGGACTTCATTCAGTGATTTCGTTTAACTTAAAATATGAGGAATGTATAATAATAGTGGATGCCATTCAAGACATCCCAATATATTTGTGTTAAGTTTGTTTCTTGGGAGGACATCTTCAGATAAGGTTTGATGTTTATAAATATTCAGATTTTTTTAAATGCAAATACATGTTGCATTTCATTATATTGGATAATGAACTGTTCATGAATTTTTGATTATTTTCATATTATTCAATTTTGAGTACATTCAAAATGCGAAAATTATCAGTTTGTTATAGGTATTGTGTGTGTCTTTTAGTCCTTCACAAAACAAGACTCCCTTTATTTATTTTTCGTAAGAACTAAGCTTGCATATAGGCACATGTACTGCTATAGAAATTCTGAGCATTATCGCATTATTTCGTGAGTTAATATAGAATTATTAAGCTGATTAGTCGCTGCGATGTAAAACTCAATTTACTGATCTCCACTGTGATACACATGGCCCTATCCAGAAAAAAAAAAAAAATTCGGGGAGGGCCAGAGTGGGAGAAAATGTAGAATTTTTCACTGAAAAACTTCATCATTATCATTTTGGTAACAAAAAGCATAATTTGGGGGGGAAGACCCGAGAACCCCTTGGGTACAGCCTTGTTAACATATCTGCAGTTTTTGTTCACTAAAAACACATTTATGTCATACACGATATTTCAACCTTAAGCTTGAAAATGTATTGAAAGCTATTTTTTTCTTGTTAATAGTCACTTATAGTCTTTTTTGTATAACTTTTTGTATTCTGAAAATTGCCTGAATTCAGCAGTGCATGCAGAGTTTTTCCTATTAATTTTAACACAGAACCCAGGATTAACCAGTCTGCTTCATTGAAAAGACGCACCGATGGATGTGTTCCTTCTGTGGGCCTTGCACTATTGGTTTTTTAATGCTTTAAGCACGCATTTCTTGAGCAAGCAAAACACTGAGCTTATTCAAAACCAAGCATTGGAATAACATAACAAAAAATGAAAAAAAAAAAAAAAAACATAAAATGTACTTAACGTTTAGATAACGATAAGTACTTTTTATGTGTGTTTTTTTAAACCAAGTTTTAATTTTTTTATGGGAGTATCATATCTATCTACTCAATAAATGCGACTTTGTAAATATTGCGGTCAATTAAAAATATTCCAGCTAAATTATAAAATATAGAAACTAGATATGATAGAGCAACCAACTTCTCTTACAAGTTCTTAAGTACAATAGTTTCTTTTTTTATCATAAAAGATACGCATGAGCTGTATTAGAGTTCTTTCTTAAACCAGATGGGACTAAAAGTCTAATGAAATATTTAATATGTCATTCGGATGAAGCATATCAGGAATCAATAAATCTATATGGTTGTTCATTTTGCCTAGCAATAAAAAAAATTCTGTTCTTAATTTCACCCTAGATATTGGCGGATATATGTTTGTTCATAAACTTGTTTCTTATTTCTTATTCCACGAATAATTATAACGATGCAAGTGTTTTTGACCATTAGAAAAGTGTGTAGATTCTAAATTTTAATTTTATTTGAATAAAGGATGGCAAAAAATTCAAGTACTTTCATTTATTGTGACGTGTTTAACATATAATTGTGATATTTTGACACCTTTTTTAATTTATATCCTTAAATTTAGAGTTATATCGACACGTGAAGCTAAGTCTCCCCCCCCCCTTTCTTAAATTTTTGAGCTAATAATTACCCAGCTAGAGGCTTCGGAGAGGAAAAAATTCCTTTTTAATCCTCCCCCTCCCTTATTATTTTATGATCCCGGGCACTCACTCAGTCACAGAGGGTTCACAATAAAAGAATTTAGTTAATATATTCCACCGGCTTAAAACATATTCAAATAGCTCCAGGTGAAATTCTACCGGTCTAGAATTCTACAGGAAATTCTACAGAGAAAACTACAGGTCAGAATGCTACCAAATTTGCAGGATACCTCGATCATGGGAGATAGATTTGTACCGTACAAAATTTGTTCGAAAAATCATCACCAGGTGACTTTTTAAAGTGTTATAGTTGCTGATGTGCGAACGCTCTCATCGCGCTAAGGTATAAAGCATCTGCTTCACAACCTCTTCATCTCTTTATACGCTTGAGAATGATTATCTGTTGTTTCATTCGCAGTAAAACGTTATGAAATGCCACCTTGTGGTGATTTTATTAAGTAGTTTTTTAAAGCACAAATCGCCCTCCCATGGTATCATTAAGGATTCCTGCAAATTCGGTGACCAGTAGATCTCGCTATACAACTCTTCCCAGACAGCAAGCTTGATTTATCAAGTCAATAAACTTGAATTAAGCCTGAAAATTTCAAGCGTGGAAGTTTAATGCAAGCTTGAATCAAGTGAGCAAGTTTATACTTGCCCAGCTTGCATTAAGCTTGACAAAGCAAGCTAAATTGCAAGCTTAAAAAATTTTCCTAAAAAAAAAAAAATTCCTAAATACACGGGGCGCCCATCGGCGAACTCGCCCCACATATTTTCTTTTTCCACGCATTTTCCCATCTATGCTGAAATTTCAAGCTAATTTAATCTGTTTCCATCAAGCATCCGCGGCTGGGACAGAACTCGGGACGTAAAGGTTGGTACGCCAGCGTGCTATCCGTTCCGCCAATCTGCCTCGCGCTGCCACGACTAAAGTTTGAAGTGACTTTCATGGTTGTCACGCCGTTTTCTGGCGAGATCGATCAGTGCCCGATGCCGATTTCTTTCTTTTATTTTTCCATGGGATGAATCAAAATTAAAATAATGCTATGTGTGATTTATAGACTCTACTAATAAGGAAATAAGCATAATATAAACTTAAAAGCAGCACACGTTTTAAAACTTTCAATATCGGGACTCTCATGTTGGGCAATACTGGCCAAAATCGAGACAGACGACTGATTTTGAAATCAATTTCGTAGTATAATTGTATTTTATTTTGAAGAATTTCCATATTTGGAAACATAGAATCTTTTTTTTTAATTCTGTGGTCAAGTACATTTATGACTGATGATAAATTATTTTGTGGCGACACGATCACTTCCGCGCACACACCTAGCAATTGAAGGCCGGTTGAATGGGTACCTTTTGGCCGGAGCCGGATTGCACTTCATTCTACCACCCATAAAGTGAAGTATATTAACTAACTAAATTGTCTTAATTATAGTAAAATTTATTTTTAGGGCTAATTAATTAGTTAATGGAATTACTAATGTTAATTAGGTGTAAATAAAACTAAAACTCCCCTCGTGTTACACTTCGGAGGGGCTTATCCCATTCATTCCTTCCCCTTGCGTGTTCTAATGTCCAGGTTTTGTGCGAGAATAAAATAAAAAACAACTTTTACGAACTTTTCTTTATTTAATATGAGCAAATTTGAGATAACGCTAGACAAATCAATTTCTCCAAATTAATGTCCATTCACCTTCTCGCCTACAGCGACAGATGGCGCCATCACCGCACGCTCTCCCTTCAATTTGTTGGATGTGGCTTTCCAAATCAAGCAATAATCAAGTTGTATTCCAGCTTGACAGTTCAAATGACTTCTCCAAGCTTGCTGCAAGCTTAAAATGAATTGAACTGTCAAGCTTGCATTAATACGTCAAATTCAAAGAAATGTCAAGCTTGATTTAAGCTTATGTGCTGTCTGGGTTGTTTCGAATAGAAATTCAACTTGTTTTTGTACGTATACTTATAATAGTAAAATAATCGAGCTTTTACTAGGATATTTATAAAGCATTATATATAAAAACACTTTAAATACGGAATCGCTGTAACTATTAAAAAGCAGCTGTCTTCAGACTTTTTCATCGGGTTGCAGTCCTTTAAAAAAGCCACATTTGTGTATTTTGTACTTTTAACAATGCTAATCTTACTGAATGAAGCAAAATTTTCAATTTTATTAACTTACATAAGCATATCGGTAAACATTGTTGGAAAGAAGACAGCAATAAAATGTGATACCAAAGTCTGAAATTGTGTCAATTATTATTTTATCCTGTTACAGACATGACAAAGAAACTCACTGTAAAACCCAGCTGTATCTAAAAGGGGAAAGCCGAAAGAACTAAATATTTCATTTGAATGAAGCATATGAAGAACCAATAAACCGATATCGCCGTTCATTTCATGGTGACAGGAAATCTCCGACTTTTTATTATCATTATCATTCATTTAAATTTTATCAGATGCATCTCCCTAAACACAGATATATATATATTAAAAGATAATGCAAAATAAATAATAGCATTTGTTAAATTCAAATGAAATATTTGCTTCCTGGTTCTATGCCATTTCACTTCTTGAATCATGTATGGCTAAAAGAATGGTGTAGCAAATTTGGTACAACGATTTCTACTTGCACATGTGAAATGGTTTTCACTTCTCAGCAAATTGGGGTGGCTGCGTACTTAAGAAGGAGGAGTTAAACATTTTATCTGCAAAATTTTAACCCATTCTCTCCCATCAGCGAAAAGAATGGGTGCTGAGAAGCAGTACTGGACACAGAATGGGAATCTTCGTGATTGCACCTTTTCAATGGTGAAAGCGAACAGATCAGTGACGGATCCAGAAATGCTTCAAGGAAGAAGCGATGTGTATGATGAAGTATATTATAAGAGATAGATCACTCTTATTTTATTTATTTTTTGGTTGTTCCTTTAAATCTTGAACTCATTTTAACATGTTCACTCTCGTCATTTAAAAAGATGAACAGAGAAGACTCACCTTCTTTGACTGATGTTGCTAGCCCAGAATATGATTCTTCGAATACTCCACTGGGGCACGGTGATACGCTTGAGCAATCGAAGTGTTCATTTTAGTTACTATAAGATATAATAGTGTTTAACATTTGTTTTCTATTTTTAAAATAAAAACACCCATAAAATTTTCACACTCTTAATTCTTCCTTCGGCTCATTCCAAAAGACCAAAATTTATTGTTGGTGGTTGGCGGGTTGAAGCATTATGGGTTCAAATTGGGGGGAGGGTTGTGGATTAAAGGACATCAGAATATGTTTCTAAGTGAGAGTACACACATACGATAAAACAGAGCATATAATGTAGGAAATAAAAATTTTTTATCAAATGTCAAATTATGCATTTTATTATAATAACTAAATGTCTACGAACAAAGGAATGCCTTAGAAATGCGACTGTTATACAAGAATTAAAATTTTGTTCGCCGTACTGACTTCATCTTCAGTACAGATTTAACTTAGCAGATTTAATTACTGAAGAATTGTGAACATTGAGCTATAAAATTTTCCGGTACAATCAACTCCAATAACACAATTATTTTTATAAATGTATTGCTCTTGCATGAACAAGAAGAAAAACCTCAATTCAAATGTTATAATTTCCAAGATCTCAAAATACATATTTTACTTTTTACTGCAATACCTAAAGCCTTTGAATAAATATAAGCATTTTCAAAGTGCAGTTTAAAAGAGCCCAGTACATCCCAGAGAAAATTATGCGAACATTAAAATAATTTGGTCCGTGTTCAAGTGACGTTCTGTATATAGCTTTAAAGAACGCTAGACTTCGGTAGGTATATGTGAAGAACCCTTTGAGTTACTGTGGTTATTTCTGAGATGAGATTTATCACGCCCCTTCACTGAATACCTCAGAGAGTTTTAAATAATTAATCGAGTGTAAAGTCTTTATATTCCGGGCGAAAATTACGGATCTCTAGCAGGTGTTATTTAAAGAAGGTCGTAACAGGCCATTCTTCATGTTTGCAATATGGGGGATTAAAAGATTAACAGGTTTTCTGAATGTGCTAATAAGTCCTTTTTAAAACTTTGTGTGCTTGGATGGGAGGGAAAATTAAGTGTGTTAGACAGAAGGTTTGCACGAAAGCGTAAAAGTTCATCACCAAAGCACAGATGAATTCGAATCAGGATTTAAACCACGGACTTGGATATAAAACGATCATAGACATATTCTAAAAGAGCTAAACGAAATTTACCTGTAAGACCGCGCTGCGAATCGTAATCATTAAGTTTATGTTGTGTGCATGCGTGCGTTAGTAGTAAATTGAATCATGATTCGACGCTAGAGGGTACTTACGTAGATAATCATTAAAAGGGGGTCGAGCATTTTCTTTTGAGAGGCTGACGCGATTTCGCCTGTCCTGCTAGTCGATGATCGTCCTATATCCAAAGCCATGGTTTATGCTGCATTCAAAAATTACTCAGCAAAAAAAAAAAAAAAAAAAGAAAAAAAAAAAGAGAAAATAAACTTTAACAAGATGCTACAAGGTTGCAAAGAAAAAAGCGCTACCTCGCTAATGTGAAGGAATTTTTCTCCGAACAGTTTCGCAAAAACGCCAGAATCTGCCATTTCATTTTAGCAATTTAACAAAGTCTTTTCGCATTATCCAAAAAATGCGATCGTATCTTAAATCCTGATTCGAATGTATCAAATGGGTTAGTCCCTTGTTATATTTGACAGAAAGTTTAAATAATATAGTTAAATTAAATTAAATTAACATGGGTAGATCAATAATATTATGGAGATTACAAAAGTTTAATCTCCGCTATGGGTCCGCTATCGACAGTTTTAAGAAGCGAGCAGAAACGATGGTTATTGTAATTATTTATCTCGAATAGTTTATCAGGTTGCCACATATCATCTCGAGTTTTCACGTTTTCGGTAGGTATATGTGAAGTAGTTTTCCTTGAATAGCCTTGCTTGTGGCATTTAGTGCACATGTGTTGTGGAGTAAAAAAAAAAAAAAAAAAAAAGATCTGTAAATAGCTTTCGAGTTGTGAGCTGTCCTTCTTCTTCTATAAAATACGCAAGCTGATTACAATTAAACAAACACGAAGCAGTTGCCTATGTCTGTATTTAGCAACCACATAAAATCACTGAATTAGTGAAGAAGAATGACAGCAGGAATAATGATTTCACGCGAACAATATATATTTATTTAATACTATAACGCACAAAACTAAAAATTCTACACATTACTTTTTTTTATAAGTCATAGTAAAAGTACAAGGGTCATTTGTATTTGAAACTGTTTCGTAATCAATGCATCAGGAATAATCTAACCATTTTTAGTTTGGTTATAACTTTAAACCTCAATAATTGCACACAATAACTTTATTCGATTTCGAAGCATCCTTACGGCATTTTTTTTTTATTCCTTCCGAACGGTTTTTATACCAATAATAATGCGCAGTACAAACTTTAATACTTTCAGTGAATTCAAGACCATCCAAATAATGCCAATAAAGCGGGTATCATTAGAATCGCATTGCTCTTATGAGAGAAAAAGGCAATTTGAAAATTCTAATTTCTGAGGTTTCAAAATAAGCATTTTATTGCCTTTTGCAGTAGAGAAAGCCAATGAATAAATAAGTACTTTCGAAGAGCAGCTCCGAAAGCGAAGTTCATTCCCGGAAAATTATGTCAACATTAAAATAAACTGGAATGTTGTTCCTGACATTCTGATTGCAGTATTAAAATATATGGGGAAGAGAGATCCTTTGAACTATTGCAAGTTATATCTGAGATGGGATTTATCACGCCCTTCGTTGAATACCGTAGGGTTTTGAATACAAGAATTATTTAGCCATTTTTATAATGGTTTCTATAAATGTTTAAAGTAATGTAAACATCTTTTTTTTTGGGGGGGGCTGCTGTCACTAGTTTATTATTTGAATTTTTAAATTATTCTTTCATACGAGGGCTGTTTTTTATCGAACCTACAACAAAAAAGGACTGTAGTTAAAAAAAAGTGAATTATCAAATGTTAAGAATATATTAAGGCGAAGCTTAAAAATATTTTTTCGAAATTCTTTTACCACGTTGCAGAAAAGTTGTGGAATGGTTCCAGAAACATAAGCACATAATTTAAGATTAGCCATTAAATATCTTCCATTTCCACATTGGCGGTCTAAATATGCAAAATTAGTCGAAAATAATTATGCAAAAATTCACATTTCAGTAATTTCTTAAATTTCCAATTTTTGAGTTCTCGTTAACGCGGAAAAAATTTAGAAGAACATGCAAGAAACATGAATGCAAAATTTTAGAGCAATCAATAAACATCTTCTGGTTATATCTCGGGCTCTAAATATGACAAAAGAGCCGGAAATTTTTGTAAATATTAACTTTTCAGTATTTATTTTTTATTTTTCGGCCCATCTTTTTCCACTCGAGCGGAAATGCCGGAATACACGAAATAAAAGTTATCTCATTCAACTAATCTTGTTGACGAGCAACAGTGTCAGGATTTTACTGGTAACCCTTGGATGTCATCGCAATCGAAAATGCTATAAGTATATCATATCACGGGCAACGCGCTTTCCAGACCTAGCTAACACGGCAGAATGTGAGTGTCCAACCGAACTGCAGCATCAGTAAAAAGAGCACATCTTGAAGTCTTGAGCATTGCGACACATGATTGCGGGTCCAATGTATAAATAGGCATAAGATAAGAAGAAAAGAAAGAAATATCGCTTGTAACGCCGTGTCCAAGATTTCAGTTTCATTGCTAACTTCAAAAGTTTGTATTTTGACGAAATGATTAAACTTGAGTTCAGAACAACAGCTGTTGAGAATGTAATATCGGGATAGAGGGCTTGGAGAACACTTGACACTAGTAGAAGAATATGGCTGTCATATGTATCACCAACAACCATCTTCTGCTAAAGACATTGCTGAAAGTAACAAAATTGTGCACAGAACGTCATACTGATTTCCCAACACTGTTAGCATTAACCCTTTAACGCGCAGTGTTCCCGCTCTGGGAACACCAAACGCTGACGTTTTGACTGTTGCCAGTCACGAAGAATAGATTTGATTTCTATAAAAATAGTTGCGGGTGACATAGCTCTACGAGAATCCTTTACTTTTTAGCACGTCCTTTCCCGTAAAAATATTGTCACGATTATTTTTAACAGCACTGACATCTGCTGAAAAATGGAAGAATGCAAGAACAGCTGGATAGATTTCCCAATGCTGAAAAAAGGGCAGCCGTCGCCATCGCTCGACTTAATCACCAGCAAGATGGCGGATGATCGAAACGTTCATAGTCGAGCGATGGCAACGGCTGCCCTTTTTTCAGCATTGGGAAAGGGTTGCGCCTCAAAGGGTTAAGAGGGGATGGGACCGCATTAAAAGAAGGGAAATGAGAGTGGTGTTTCCCGCCGTACTGTATTTATATTTTGTAAGAAATTCTTGCTCTGGTTCGTGTACCAGCTTCACGGTAACGAGCTACCGCACGGGCATCTGATTGAGCACTTGGGTGGCGATGCAGCTGGCCCTAAGTCGAAAAATGGTCCAATCGGGAAATAAATTGAGACTCGAGAATTTTTATCTGTTGTGAGCATTTAGAAAATTAGCACCGCAGCTCCATCTGCAAACAAAACTCATCTGAACACAGACCAGAGATACCTGCTCTTCACTGACAAATGGGGCTTGTAAATTAGAATTTGTCCTACAAATATCCTGGAAATATTTTTCATGGCCACAGGTTGACAACGGCTAACCGATTCTTGTATTATGCAGGGGCGTAGCCAAGGGGGGGATTAGGGGGTCATAACCCCCCCATGAGGAATTTTTTGCCTTACAAAATGTATATTCTTCACTCCCTTATCACACACATGTATGCATTTATATGAGTTACAGTAGTCGTAACCCCCCCCCATGAAAATTTTCTGGCTACTCCACTGAATGTTCATATTTATACACAAGACCCCCTCCGATTGACCCAGACCAGAATATGAGCTACGCAGGATTTTGAAAGCAATTAAAAAATGGAAGCAGGAGTTCCTGTGTTCCTGAACTTAACTTTAAAGCAAAATCTTACCCGGATCTCATAGATAGTTAGTAATGCAACTAACGAAACCTCCAATGACTACACTTGTCGAATGGAGAGCTAGAGACATATTGTAACTGGTAAAGTGTGGCGAATGTAATATGCCAGCGTTGGAAAACATAAACTTCAATGCTCTATGTGTTAAAAGATCATATAAATTGACAACAGATGCTTTCTTTGCGGTCATCGAAGAGACCAAATGTGATGGTTACATCAATTCTATATACAGTGAAACCTCCTGTAATGGACACCTCCGAATAAGGGATATCTCTATTTAAGGGACAGTTCTATTGGTCCCAGTCCCTTTAAATAGTTACCTTAATGTATTTACCTCTGAATAAGGAACATTGTATTTATGGGACAAAGTTTCAAAAATAAAATATTGGTTTCAATGGCAAGTTTGTGGTAAGTGAAACATAGTTTTGTGACAAGAGAATAATGAATGAAAATTTAAAGATAAACCCCAAGGAATTTTTTCCTACTTTCAGTGACAAAAGGGAAGAACATTTTTGTATAAATAAGTAGCCATGCCAAGCAGAAGTGATTCCAAGCAGAAGACTAAAATCCACATCACCTCTTTTCTCTAAAGGGGTCACTGTCTGTCATGTGAACATGTGTGCAACCACGTAAAGCCATTTTAGTTCATTAAAGACTAACCCCAGCCTCAGCTTTTACAAAAGTTGTCAATGATGGGAAATTACTGGAAAATGTGAATCCTCTTTTCAGCATTTGCTAGAGGGAGTTATCCTTTAATCTCTTTCTTTTGAAAACTGCTTATCAGTACCGCAGAGAAAAGGGGATCAACTCACTGGAGAAAAGCAGCAAGTTTTGGTGCAATCAAAAGGTTATACGCATTCAAAGAATTCAAAATCCAGTTTTAGCATTGGGACGAAAACTGTTAGCAAGTTGCGGGGCATTCAATCATTGTCAGTTCTTGCTAAGATTGGAGAGCATAAAGGCTGTATAGTTTTGTGCTCGAGTCATTGAATTACACCTACTATCCAGCATGGCATCAGCATCAAAGAGAAAAAGGATAATATTAAAATAAAAAAAGTTAATGTAATCCAATCAGCAGAAGTTGAAAAGCTTAGCTTGCGAGACTTACGTCAGAAATTTAGGATAAGCAAAAAGCAAGCAAGTCATGCACTGAAGCTACTTCAAATTTAATGGTAAACCTAGCTTCACTAAATTTACTGTGGCTATGCTACTTATTTATACAAAATTTCTTTAAAGTACAACCTAGATTTCCATTCATGTGAAATTTTTTTAATATGCACCCTCTGAATAAGGGACATCCCTATTTAAGGAGCGAAATGTGTGGTCCCGTGGGTGTCCCTTATTGAGAGGTACTACTGCACTATATTCCATAGTATAGGTGGCATCCATTTATACTCGTGGTCAAGTCAGTGAATAATGGAAATCGATAATATGTTTCAAAACAACTGAGATGTGAGATCCTCGTTAGCCTGTGTCTATTGGTCAGTGATTTTCGCCTCATCAATGAACTGAACAACAGGATGAGAGACCAAAGCTTCTAAACCAATAAAGAGAGGGTCGTGGTAACTCAGTATTTCAGACGCCGGACTCGTAGCCAGAAAGTCGTGGATTCGATTCCAACATACCAATAAAAACAACCGTGTACATGCGGTCTGTGTGCACCTTAAATTCGTGATTCCAAAAGTCCTCCCGGCGATCGCTAGCTGTTTCCGACGGGGTGCCACTATTCAGAAGTCCCCTCCTTCTGATGAGGTTTCAAACTGTAGCTGGAAACATCATAAAAAACGTTTGTATCTCTGAACAACATGACTTGGGCTTTCCTCTCCTGATAAATAAACAAACCAATGAATATTTGTGAAACAACGGGTGTGTTCAAAATGCTAGTTTTAAGTAACTGGGATCTTGAACACGCCGTAACGCTGTAGTTTTTTCCATCGCTCGGTAGGAGAAAAACTCAGCGTGGCCATGATGGGCGATTTAGGTAACCCATGGAGAACTCATGATAGCCACGTTAACACTGCGAGGAACCCGAGCGTTACTCAATTTTCTCGAGATTTTTCTTTGCGAAGCTTGGGGAGATAGATCACGGTACCCTTATTTGTTTGTGCTTCATTGTATTCTTGTGCAATACACGTGTAATTATAATATTACTGTATAACGCAATCAGTAAAACAGATCAAGTAACTCAACAATTTCTTTACTGGTACCTTAAATGTAGCCTTCAAAAAGAAAGTTGATAATTTCATGTTCCGTTTTATTGTTTGTGAAAGAAAATTACCCAAAGCTGCTAGCCTTTCCGATTGAATCGAGATTTCCCCTTAGTTACTCATATAGTTAGTAGTCTGAGCATGCACAACGTTCAGACGTGGTTCAGACCCATCCCGCATCGGTAATGTTCTCAAAGAAGGTATCAGAAAGATCTTGACAAAAGCTTGAATCTGCATTAGGATTATGTCGAGAAATAACGTTGTATAGAACTAGCTATTGTTAACACAATTTTTTTTTTCATTACACTTTGCTCTTTTTTTCACTGTGTATCGGAGGTTAAATAAAAGCTCTTGTACGTTTAAATTTATTTTTCTCTCAAAATGGCGCATTTAAGCAAGTTGTTCGTCTACGGGCAAGTTTTTACTCTTCCTTGAAGAAACACTCTATGTTATATCGAACTCAAAATAGGAAATATATTATTATTGTTAATGGGAAAGGTGAAACCATCAATCAGTACTTTGTAATACCATTACAAATACGCCAAAAATGATTCGTTCTGTTTCAGATACTTTTAAATCGGATAAAGAGAAAATTTTCCATTTTGTCCTTAGCGGGAAAATAGTCTCTCCTTTGTAATACCACCCTCTTTGAAACCGGACTTTCTAAAGAAAATCGAATTTAACCAAAATACTGCAGAATCTCTGAACTTATTTCTTGGTTCAAAATTCATCTATATAGAACGCATACAGAAATTTTATGATCTCTTTTGATTTTTCTTAGGGCAGATTTTATTGCATTTATATATGATATTCACACATCGTATCGTGTTTAACATTTCAACAATTTATCGTTATTTAAGGAATCGTGTTTAGTATCCGGCCCCTTATGAAACAACTGCTCAATAACTGTAGCAGGAAAATAAATAAAATAATTTATATTAAACCCGCATAAGCATACATTAAATTTGTATTCTCTCCTATCTAGTTTAAAACTAATTACGTTCCTTTTATCAGTTATATTTTTTCCCAAAAACTTATGAATAAGCAATAAACCACAATTTATCTTAAAAGTAACATGCGGAAAATATTCTCCGGAAATTGAATTATTTTTTTTTAACCTCTAAACTCCTACAATATTTAAAAACATGCATTTTTCGAAATAAATGCAGATGATGCTTTAATAAAATATTCTTTTGGTCTTAAAAGTAAACAATTTCGGCTGGATGCTTTTAAAAAAAAATAAAAATGGACACCCCCTTTCCTTTTCCTCTAATTCAAGCTCTTAAATAGAAAATTTACTTGCGAGTATTGATGTAACGTTTATTTTATTTACTTAAACATACACAGTTCCTCTTTAAATGGTATTTAAAAATTAATTCTTCAATTCAATGTTCATTGTAAAGTCGCCCACTTTCGAAGTGATTTGAAGTTTTAATATGCAAGTCAATTTATAATTTAAAAACAAACACAAACATGCATTTGTAATGAGAGTAAATAGACTAAACAGTCGCTGATTTCTGTAAATTGTACGCTTATTTTATTGTACTTAATTAGAAAATAAATTTATTTAATCTAACTATACAAATAAATGAATAATTACATTCATGCATATATCAGACTTATGCTAGATCTAATTTATCAGTTACAAGTAATTATAAATATAAATGATAGTAAATATAAATTATACTATAATATACATAATTTATGTATATTATATTATAATTAGCTTTGTTTTAGTGATAAATACTTATTTTTAAAATGTTCACAAGTTATTTTTTCCCAGTGGAAATTATAAAGTAATATACAGATACTGAAAGTATCATGCTGCATAATTTAAATTTCTGTTGTTACAATTAAAAAAAAGAGAGAGAATCGACTAACAAGGGAAATATGTGTATCATAAAAAAATATTAAATTATTATGTACAAAAATAATTAATTCTTTTTTTTTTAGGTAATGAGATGGTTGAATAATCGACAATGTGTCGAGTTAGCGTTGTGAAATCTTCTGCTTTGAATGTATGATTTTGGCAGCTAAAAAAACCCAATAAAAATGCATTACTGATGTGGAAAGAAACGCTAGGGCCGTGGTAGCCCAGTGGTTAAGGCGTTGGACTCGTAACCGGAAGGTTGCGGGTTCGATAGCGGCGTACCACTAAAGCGGCGTACCACACCGTGTATATGCGGTGTACGTGCACGTTAAATCCGTTGTTCCGAAAGTCCTCTCGGCGGTCGCTAGCAGTTTCCGAGGGGTGCCAATATTCAGAAGTCCCCCACCTTCTGACGAGGTTCCAAATTGTGGCGGGAAATTTCGGGAGCGACGTATGTGTAGCTCTAAGCGACACATTCAGTGACGCGAGCTGTCCTCTCCTGGCAAATAAGCAAATAATAAGCATGATCGCTGAAATGATGGTAATAATCAACGCCGCAGATAGATGGTTTTGCGCTCCCTGGCAGAACAGTTCTAATTCTCACCCTCTGTACATTGCGCCCTCTATACAAAATCAAGAATTGGGAGAATTTATAGTGAAAAAGTGTGAATTTTATGAGTACATATAGGATCAATGTTACAATTACACAAAACACTGTAATGTGATTTATATACGTGTGAGTGAACACAGAACGCTTGAATGAGTATGAAGCGGGTTCAAGATAGGTCTGCAGCAAACCTATCTCATGGGGCCCCTTGTATTGCAACCCCATGTAAATCTGCAGTTCTCCATAGTTTCCAGAGTCTAATTATTGAAATGCTGCTAGCAAAATGTACGGAAGTTTTACAAGAAACGCAGGCCCATTTATAGAGAAATACCACTGTCTTATTGCTTAAAGATCTATAATGTCATAACTAGAATGAAAAATCTCAATATATTATTAAAATTCTAAATTAAGTTTAATAGAACAGAATAACAACAACGTTGCATTATGTAATTGCGCTAACAATTACAGTACTAATATTATAATACAGTAAGCTTAAAGGTCAGTTCATTAAAAGGCCGTCCGGTGAATTACAAACAGAAAAGTTTGTTTTATTATAAATAAGTGAGGTATTAGTAAGTAAGGTGTTATGTTAGTCCAGTTTAACTGTAACTATACTTAATTCTAATTAAAATTTAAAACTATATTAATGATAATTTAAATTAATATTTTTGATTCGTAATGTAATTAACAACTAAAATATTTATTTCTAATATTAAATTTCTCAAAAAATAAAAAAATTGTCTTAAGAGATCAGTAAAATTTGTTTATTACGCATAATCTATAATGCATTGCCTTAATTGTATTTTTTTTTTGTTTGTTTGTGGATTAAGGCCGATTGACTGCACTAGGGTCTTAGGCATAAAGGGGGAATGCCCTCCGTGGGGGACTTTCTTAGGGATCCTAGCCCGTATTTACTCGAGATTTCGGATAAAACCACCGAAAACTCCAAACGGCTAGGCCGACAAGCGCGACCGGGGTTTGAACTTGCCACCTCCCGCCTTCCAGTTTCGAGAGAGGAACCTCTCAATTACTGGTAGGGCTAATCCTTCTGAGAATTCAAATATTAATTTGCCGATATGAAATTAGATAAGATTGTAAATGTTATTTTTAATATTCTTATTACAAAAAAGTTTCAGACTAGAAACATTATTTTCTTTGTATTTGATATTTCTTTTAATTCTTGCGACAAAAATAGATACAAGACGAAAAATTTGGAACCTTCATATACCGAAAAGGTATTTTCTCAATTTGAAGATAACTCTTTAGAATAAAAATGAATTTGCAATGTTTTCGAAAAAAAAAAATGGTGAAAATTTATATTTAGGTTAATTTGAAGGTGTTCGTTCATTGAATCCAAAATAAGGCGTTGCCATTGAAAAACGAAGTATATGCATTATTAAATAAGATGATGGCCCCTATGCAAATTTCATAAATAGAATATAGAATATTAAAATACTCGTTATTTGTAAATGAATGGTGCATGTAACTTTGATGTTCAACAAATGACGACCTAATAACGAGCAAGTAGGTCATTTTTTCCCAGAACTCTATACATCAGCTAATTAATGTATAGGGCACATTTTACTAACTAGGCAATTTTTTCGTAGCACTGGGATCGTGTAAAAATTAAAACTTATTTATATTTAATGAGCGGAAATTTTTATCTATATCATAAAATTCTGTACCATTTTTTTTCGTAATATTGTAATTTATTGTCTCTGATCAATATAAGGAATAAAGCCTAGGTCACACACAGTATTTTTGGTATACTCTTGTACAAGAAAAGTGCGCTCTGTTTTGGGAATGAATGAACAAAATTTGTTGGGGTGACTAGGTTTGTTTGATTTGATAACAATATTTGTTTTTCAATATATTGAGTTAAATGTATGCAAATTAAACAAATTTTCAGCTTTCTTTAGTGTTTGCTTACTCGGGAATCACCCGGGTGCAAGCCAAATCTCTCATGAATAACTAATTAGTCTTTTCAAAAATACTTATCTTCAAAGCCAGTCTATGAAATTCGTTGTTTTAAGAGAACATTTTTTATGGGTCAATCTTTTATATGCAAAATTTAAGAACATTTCATTCGAATACATTTTTCAGAATTATACTGAGGAAAGGCCACCAGAAATTGTTTTTCGTTTCAAATTTTCCTAAATTTGATTTCAAGTCAATTAACTATTCTTGAGTAAATAAAGCATACTACTCAAATAGCTAAAATGTGCTATGTCTTCAGTAGTAGAGAGAAAATTACTTTTTCCTACAATATTTTAAAAAGTAATCATTTTCATTGGCTATTATACTTTCAAAGAGTAATTTATAAGAAAACAATTAATTGACTTAAAATGCAACATCGAGAAATTACTTATTTTAGAACCTACTGAAATTAAATTAGTTTTCCATTAATCACAGTGATAAAATTAAACTCGAGATCTATAATTTTCTTTTATTCACTGCTGTTCAGATATCTATATCATTTAACTGAAGTATTTCAAACCAATTTCAAGCCAGTTTTTTCTGAAGATAATGCCTTACAAAATTAAGTATAGTCGTAATCTTCATGATAACATTGTTTTATTAGAGATAAAAGTGTTGAAATATTTCTAATGACTATTGGAAAAGTAATTATGGCACATATAGAGCTTTATATGCGATAAAATCGATAGCAAATTTGTATAGGGTATCATTACATGCGGTTTTTAATAAAGATCCATGCTTTTTACTCTTATCTAACTATCATTCTTTTGTTCACAACTAGGTATTTATAATTGAAAACGCTGAACTTAAATTTTTAAAAGTTAAGTATGTTGGTATGTGACTATGTTCTAAATCATTAACGGTAGTTAATTGTAGAAAAGGCATTCTTTCATATTTCCTTTTATTCAGGAATTATTATAACGAGAAAGACTAGATCATTATATTGTTACATAAGCGGTAATGAATATCCATAGTGAATAGAAAAATAACCCCCTGTAGGAGTTTGTTTATTTGTTTTAAAAATAATAATAATGAGACTTTTTGATGAGAAATTCTGCCTTTTAGTTAAGCTTGACCCCCCCCCAACTTAACTAGAGAATACAATTAGAAAAAAATGAGATCGGGAAAATTTAAGGGGAATGTTTTAATGTCTTTCCTAAAAATAAGTTAAAATGTAGTTTTTTTACTAATTATTTCAAATTATCATTATTTATATTTCTAATTAATCTTCCTTTTTGATAATGACCAATTTGACCTCGGTTGTACTTATGATTTCCAGTGAAATCTTCAGTGGGTCTGTGTATTTCTCTATTAGTATTAAAATTTCGCTATTTTTTTCCTTTTTCTAGTTACAGAGGTAATTTATATTTTCCAAGTACTCGCTGTGCACCTGCTAAAGGCGTGACTTGTAATATTTTTGTGCCCAGGGATTTTTTTAAAATTGTGCCCCCATAAAGGGTGATACAAAGTAAGTAGATGTAAAAATTATGGCTTTAATCGTGAGTGATCGGAATATACTTTCATTAGCAAAAATTAGTTAAAACGAAAAAAAACTTCGAGATTGTTGACTTTTTTTTATAACAAAGCCATAATACATACGGAAATATAAAATTTAATTTTTACAAGGTCCCGCCTTTCCTATCTCTTATATTTGGAAAGTATTACTTTGTGTCTAAGAAGGTAAATAAAATAATTCCTTTTCTTCAGACGAATATTTTTTGAAATATTACAATTAAAAAATGATAACTTAAACCACTTTACCTGGTGTGTTGGCGTCCGCTTTGAGGTGAAAAAGCTTTTGATTTAGGGGGCAATCTGTGGGTTGATAAAGGTTTAAAAATGATTCTTTTGTTGGAAAAGGTAATTAAACGCAGTCAAACTTGTGAAATCGGCAGTAGTTAATTTTACCTGAACAGATAGGTACTGCATTATGAAATTATCGATAATTATGTCTTTTAGTTATCATACGCAAATTAAATCGCACTTCCAGTGAAGGGGTTTTAAAGTGCAACTGAGAATGCCGAAGAAAATTATGTGATTCACTTCATTTGAAAATGTCAAACATACATTAACAGAAGAAGTCTAGGTGAAATGGGATTTCCAGAAGCCAGGTCTAACTGGCAAATGGCTACTTGCATAAATTAAATTCAGTTGAAAAGTAATAGCATTTTCCTCACTTCTTAGACATCTTCTTAGTATTTAGCGACAAATGCTAAATTTTTATACATTCGATATCTCGGAAACTACAGTACTCCCTATAAACACTAGATTATTGAACGGGACACTTCTGAACCCACTTATCCAATTTTCGGATCTCTCCTCCATAATCTGGTGCTTGTGCCCCAGTGAAAATATCTGTAAATCGCTGCGTACGTTAGTGGGTAGACTCACAAACGGAAACTCTAGTGCTCCAAGAATCGAATGGTGATTTTTCGTTATACAAACTAGTCATTCTGCTGTGATTAGCCTGAATATTATGAACTCGAAATTCTTGACGTTTTTGTCTGTACCAGTTGTGTGTATCACAACACGCATAGTTCAACGATTTATTCTTTTATTTTTGGGACACAGGAAACAGCCATCTATTCGTTCAAGATGAAAGCGCTATTTTTTTTTCTGCGTTTACTTCACCCACAGACATGGGATTTTTTATCTATTTATTTACTTATCTTCATGGACAAAAAGCAAAATTTTCCCAAATGATACTAAAAGAGGGAAAGTATAAAAATTAAATTTTCAATTTTACTATGCATACAGTTCCTTGTAAAATATTCCCATATCTGGAAGCAACTCTCCATTTGACTAACTTTTCAAATTGAAAGTGTTCCATTGCTCGCAGTCTAAGAAATTATCGCTGTAACATCTATTTGGAATCAGCCGATATATATAGATGGATCACCACATTGATGATGTATTAGTCTAAACTCAATGTTTTGGTTTACAACTGCATGTAGTGCCCACGGCATGTGCCCTAAGTGCCCGTGCGATAAATAGGGTCTGATTCTGTATACAATATTTTCATGTTTTACTGAAGCAGCGAAATCATTATTGTGTGATAGAGTACCTCTCTTTAATTTAAAAAGGCATGGCAGAGAGACATATGCTAAAAACACGCATATTTTATTTATTGGTGTTTCCTTGGTTAATATTGTTAAACATGCAACATTATTTTGTTATTTTATGCAATGCATTCATCCTCTACGCATTAGAACAGATTGATATAACTAAATTATTTTTAAATACAAAAGTATTAGCTTTAATAAGAGCCCCCCCCCCATAAATGTGGGGTTAAATGGATACAGACACACCCAAAAAAAGTACTTTATAAAGGTTTACTTTTTTCATCATGACTTACGATTATTCAAATTTTAAAATAATATAGCCAGGGGTGTTACTTGAAGCTTCTAGATAAACATTTTATTTAACACCCATTGCTACAGAGTAAGGTTGGCGTAAAAACAGTAGGCAGTAGGCATTTCTTTTTGATCAAAAATATAAATATTTTGCTTTTAATTAAATTTTTTTCACCCTATTTTCAAACATTAGTAGGCAACTTTTATAGTCATTAGAAAGTTTATTAGGAGCATTAGGGAAAACAATATTAACTAAGCCTAACTGTATACTCATTTTATCATACTACTCTAAAGCATAAATAGAAATAGAAATAAATATATAATATTTTAAAATGTTCTTTAAAATGCTTACTTTCTTCTGATAAAAATTTGTTTAGACCTTTTCGAAGCGGAAAATAGTAACAGAACTTCTCAAATTTTTAGGAAGGTATTAGTTTCTTGAAATATTTTCAAGACACAAAAAAACAATGGTTCAATAAGCAGATAAAAGCTAATATTTTCTTTCCAAATGTAATTAATAAACTTTTTAATGAAAATAAGTCTTGTCAATTTATGTCTGAAAATACAGGTTAAGAAAGAAATATAACTTAAAACAATGTATTTATATTTTTGATAATAAAAAAAAAAGACCTACCCTTTTTACCTCAAAATACACACACACCCTACACAATTCATGGTATTAATCACGTTAAACCTCGTATTTCCTTAAAGATCAGTTTCTTTACAGCCTGAAGGCACAGTATGTATTTATTTCCTCTCTCTATCTACATATCAAAGTAACCAAAAGGAAATACATACAATCTGACTTTGAAGCGATAACGCTAGTTTCTCAAACTAAACAAAACCGGGACTACAAAGCCTACTGTACGAAACTGTCCAACATTAACAAAAGGTTTGCCAGAAAGGGGGCTGAAAAAAATTCTATTTATATACTTTAGTGAATTTCGAGTGAAGACGACAGTTTAATGGATTTTGAAAATGAAATTGTACGAAGGAACGCAATCACTCCGATATCTGAAGCCCTTGCATTCTCTATATTTATCTTGTTCAGAAAGTTTTCTTTCTTTCTTTTTTTTTTTTTTTCAAGCGCAACGTTCAATCAAATATTTAAGAGCGTTTCTCTGAAGAATGATAAAGCTTATCTTACTTTGATCTGAATAATGTCTCACTTTCGTGTATGTTATCGGCATCTGAACTGTACGTAATTTACACTTTCATTTTACCTTTTAATACCTTTTGTATGAATGTGGACCTTTTCAGTTGGAAAGCTCGCTTCGATTCTAGATGTTCCGATGTGTGCTTTTTCTGTTTTGAGATGAAATGGTTTTATCGCATTATAAACCCGTGGACATTATACTGCAGTTTCCTTCCTGATTTTATCTATTTAGTACCTTTTTTCCCCAAATGTAATGGCATTTTAATGCTACAGTAGGTATTTTAAATTCTAGCAAACTAATTTTATTAAAATTGGAATTTTAGCTATTCTTTATCTTTAAAAGCAGTTGTAAATGTAACGGTTAAAACAGCAGAGTCATCTATGAAACAAATTAGTACTTTTAATTTTTAAAGTTTAGTCTTATTTTGTTACTTTTGGAGGGAGATAGCAGTTTCTCCCTGAGTAAAGTGAATTAATTGAGGATTATTAAAATTTTCGTATTAAAATGTGCGTTATATATATGTGTGTGTATATATGCATAAAATGTAATGATACAATATGTTACATAAACTAAAACAGAATGCTTTATTGTTACATTGTTATTAGATACACATAACATTCTTATACAGGCAATATCGATTTTCAAACTATCTCAATTGTTTTTCGTAATTTTAATTTGTTCAACAGTTTCTTCAGAGGTCTCATAAGAGTCCGTGGGGCGTTTGCAGACGATAAACTGAAAAAAAAAAAATGTCCCCACAAGAAAAATCTAGAAAATTCTAAAGCGCTCCGCATACCTAAGGTGAAATGGGATAGTGCTCCTTCGTGCTGGAATCACCACGTGCTTGTACACTGGCTGCAACAGGTTGAAGTAACTCTAGCAATACCTGTTGTAAAAATGCCAGGTATGTTCTGCCGTCCAGTCGGAATGGAAGAAGTTGTGGGCCGATTAAATGTCCCCCAGCATTCGAGCCCTAACATTTACACTGAAACGCTTCTGATAAACATGTAGGCGTGTTCCATACGGGTTGCTATGCGCCCACACATGATGGTTGTGTGTATTAGAAATGCTTTCATGAGTAAATGTGCATTCATCTGTGAATAGCACTTGTGCATTAAAATCAATCTGCTCTGGCAGCTGTTGCAAAGAACAACCATGCGCCATATGCAAACTCGATCCCGGGTGCACTATCTGCAGGTATCAAGGCTTGCACTTTCTTTGCGCATGGTAGGAATGCAATCCTTCCCGTAGTACTAGCTCCGCAATTGAGGGGGGGGGGGCAAGGCTGTACCCAGGAATGTGGACCAGGGGGTCCGGTCCTCTCCCGAAATTTAAAATTTTGTTAACAAAAGAATGATGATGAAGTCTTTTTGTGAAAAATTCAGTCTTTTTCACCGTTGGTCCCCCTTCGAAATTTTTGGACTTTCCCCGAAATTTTTTTCTGGGTACGGCCCTAGAGGGTGGCACATTTCCACCACGGGAAATCCCTCGCGTGCTAAGATCCGGACGATCTTTCGCTCTTTGCAGAATGTCTTCTGCAACTTGTGGCGTCAGCACGCTCGTACCGGTGACAAAGGATCCTGTTTCACACAGGCACCGATGCTGGAAGATATTTCGGTCTAGCACGTGTCTTCTCAGGGAACGCTGCCTTTACAGTAGGATGGAGCGAAAAAAACTTTATTTCAAAATTCACACTGCCTGAGTCATTAACCCTTTAACGCGCAGTGTGTCCGCTCCGGGAACGCCAAACTCTTACGTTTTGACTGTTGCCAGTCACGAAGAATAGATTGGATTTCTATAAAAATAGTTGCGGGTGACATAGCTCCCCGAGAATCCTTTACTTTTTAGCACGTCACTTTCCGCAAAAAAGTGGTCACGATTATTTTTAACAGCACTGACATCTGCCGAAAAATGGAAGAACGCGAGAACAGCTGGATAGATTGCCCAATGCTGAAAAAAGGGCAGCCGTTGCCTTCGCTCGACTTAACTACCAGCAAGATGGCGGACGATCGAAACGTTCATCGCGTGCCACAGATCGAGAGACCCCTTTTTTGACGCAGATGGCTGTGCGACAGCCAGCCGCGCCATCTTGCTGATAATTAAGTCGAGCGATGGCAACGGCTGCCCTTTTTTCAGCATTGGGCAAGGGTTGCGCCTCAAAGGGTTAAAGGGTGCGAAACTGATAAGAACAAATTGTTCCCGAATTTCAGCTCAAAATATTGTCATCTTCAGGTTCCACAACTCAAGTCAGGAAGCCAAATGTCGGAAAGCGACTGAGGATGAGATTCCCTAAATCTTCAAGACAGACCCAATGCCCAAAATAGCTGTTGTTCTTGGTAGAGCAGGTGTATCGGAGTATTAATTATTCACTTAATTAATTAAACGTAATTATTTCAATAGAAATTCATAAAAGACTAAAAAAGAACTGGGAATATGTTCGCTTGAGGAGTGGAACCTGAAGATGGCAATATTTTGAGCTGAAATTTGGAGACAATTTCTTCTTATCAGTTTCGCACCGTTTAATGACTCAGGCAGGGGCGTAGCCAAGTTGGGGGTATGAGGAATTTTTTGCCATACAAAATGTATATTCTTCACTCCCTTATCACACACACGCTTAACCCCTTCCTTCTCGCTCACGTCAAAATCACGGGCTGAGCTTTTCCCCCCTATTTCTCGTGCCCGTGATATTTCCGGGGTAGAATGTTCAAAAGATATTCGGCAGAAAGATCAGAACATTTCAATTCTTTTGCACAGTAATTTTTTATATCTCATTTTACACAACAGATCACAGTACTAGACTATTTTTAAGTTAATTGGAGTTAGTTTATTTTAAAATAGATGGTAGCAGTACGGTTACTTCTGCCATGCATTTTACACATTTAGCTCACTCTCTCACCAATATCCAAAGAACACGTTACAAATATTTATGTATATTATGATGTAAGTTTAATAAATATCTCTTTTAGTGTTTAAAAAATATGTTTTTAATTTCCACTGAAAAACACACATTCAGTCACAATAACCCTAAATGTTGGCTATTCCTAGAAATTTAATTTTTTATTTAATGCTAAAAAATGTATCAAACCTTAAAAAGAATACGTATATTGTACGTACATTTATTTTTATAAATTTTCTTGAATAAAAAAAATAGGCACATTTATGACCATCTTCTTGAAAATAATACGACCTTTAAGGGGTTAAACCCAAAGAGCGAAAAAAACGATACATCGCGGAGCGTTCAGTTACCATGGTAACCGACTGGTTTTTCCGCGAAAGTGCTCTTTAACCCCTTGCCAGCGTCGCCCGAGTCCAGTTCGGGCAACTACTACGTGCAGTATTTGTGATGCCCGAACTGAGTTCGGGTAGAAGAAAAATTAACGTTTCTATTTTGTGAAGCCCGAACTGGATTCGTTTCTTCTAAAGGATACTTAATTCTCTATTTTCCTAATAGATGGCATTAGTGGTCCTAGTTTTTCACCGATTTCGACGGTCGGGGGAAAAGGTAGGTGGGTGTTGTCAGCTGTTCAGATATAGTCTGTTTTCGTTTATGCTTTTGCGCATGAGTCAGGTCTCCTTTGATTTCATCAAAATAGGGGTGACGAGAAAAAAGGGCGGGAATGTTTACGTTTTATCAGTGTTAGTTTGAGCTTTTCGGGAAAGACTAAATTACCCCCTGCGGAGTAGAATCGTCCGAGAGTGGTGGGTCTGGCTTTCGAAAACTGCCTGTAAACAAAAACACGCTTGGGTTGATAAAGAGTTTCGTTTTCTAGTTTAGTTTCGGTTGCTTTTCAGTGAGTTTTTTTGTAAATAATTTTCTTTTTTCGCAATGCCTGATTCAGACACCGATGAGGAGTACAGTTTAGGTTCCTCGGGATCGAATTCCGATATTTCTACCGATGAATATTACATCGAAAGTGATGATGTATTTAATTAATAAAATTTATGTATTTGTAAAATTTAAGTATAAACTACTAGTTATATAAAATTTAGCTTCCAAATTTTGTTTCATTTGCTCTAATTGAATAAGATATGTGTGTAATCCATGACTGTTTCATGTGTATGCAAAAAATATAAATATAGTGGTTATTGCATTTAAAAATTTATTTTTGTAATAAAAAACCATTTTCTAACTTTTATAATAATATAAAGAACAAAATTAAACAGTCAAAAAAATTTTCCATTTTTGGTCCATTTTTCCGAAATATATGTCACACTTAAGGGGTTAAGTAGTCTCTTTTCAGAGAACTTCCTTCTCCCCTTCCTGTTTATTCCGAGAAATTCCGTCCTCGCTTATTGTTATATTAGTCCAGTAAATTTAGGGTTTGATATGAAAGTAATACATAATGAGCTGAATTTTTCAGAATTAGCTCTTTATGACTAGTAAAATAAAACCTGAAAAGTCTCTGAAGTTCTCATGTGTGCTTCTATCCAAAATGGCCGATCAAAGATGGCCGCAAAGCACTTTTCGCCTTTTCCGATGTTTCTTTCTGTTTCCAAGTCATATATGAATATTTTTTACTTCTGAAAAATTCTGTGACATCTACTTAGATATTGTTTTGATGTAGACATAGACATAGCAACGAATGAGTTTTACATTCATTTATTTGTCGTCAAATGAATGAAATTCCTTCCCCCTTCGCCTCTTTTGCCTCGTACTTTTGAATCTATTTATGTCTTTCGCATATTTTTGTAATCCTAATTTTGAGAATTATTTTCAAAATTTTGTTTTGAAAAATGGTAGATGTTCCATTTTTCTATATATAAATCTTAGTCAAAAAAGTAGAACAAGTTTATTTATTACAAGGCACAAAATTTTAAATCCAAAGTAAAATTATAATAAAACATTATAGCAATACTTATAATAAATAAGCTAAGAATTTTGTAAAAAATTATACAATTTAAAACAAAAATACCAGACTGATACTCATCCAGCGTAGTAATCGTTATCATCGTCTTCAAATCCGTTACTAGGAAGAACTGAATTTGAACATGACTCTCCTAAGCAAGACGCACAGAATCTAGAACACTGGAGAGCTGCCTTCTTGCATTGGCATCTTTCATCACAATCCCTTGCATCAGTTATTTTGCATTCACAAGAGATTAGCTGCAGAAGTTCTTCGGGAGCTGCGGGAAGTGTTGAAGGTAATGGGTTCAATCTCCCTTCTTTCATGAACCATCCCCATTCAGTAGGATCTAAGTTGTTCCCCAGCCACTGTTGGACTTGGAGATAAACCCGAAGTGAATGCTGCGAAGTTGCTGCACCTGTTGGAGGAAGAACTGCCAAATTAAATTTTGAAGAGAGATTTTTGGTTACCTCTTTGTTGTAACAGATGTATCGCAGCTCATCTAAAGAATCAACTTTTTCTCCCCCAAAAAGATATTTCATGAATATCTCGCCAATTGCAATAACCTTTTTTGATTAAGCTTAGGAGTATTGAACTGGGAAATCAAAGGAAGCAGCTCATGGTTTTTCTTTACCAATTTAAAAGCTGAGGATTTCCCCTTCCTGAAAATTGCTGATGTGGTGTCACATCCGGTAACTGCACAAAGGAAGAGAATGGAATCCTTCATTGGGCCAAGCGCCTTTTGTATTTTTGGTATGTCGTAGCATTTTTCTTCGTAGCTGGATGTCCGAGGTCGTAGAAAGAAGAGTGGTTTTTCAGGGTTACTTCGTGCTATGAGAATTGTTAACAGATCTGTATCAGTACCTACTACTGTGACTAATATAGAACTTTCTTCACTTGCATTAATTGCTGTTGAACAGGTTAATGTATCAGCATCATCATCCGCCTCTAGGACAGTTAATCCTTCAGCCTGGAAGTAGCCCACAGCCATTCGAATAAGCCTCGACTTGTTTTTGGAGTTCCGTAAAAAAATTGATTGCTTGGTTGTGGCCACCATGTTCTCGTCAAAAGCAATCGTCGCAGACATTTTCGTCATCAATCTTCTTTGTCTCTCCACACTTTTAGTTGATAATGCATAAGCGTACCCGTCAAAAACAACTGCTTGACATGGAGAGAAATGTTTCTGCACAAATCTAACATATTTGAGGCATATATCTCTGTAGGTGTCAGACTCATCCCAAACTGATGCATGCAAAAGAAATCCTCTGTCTACGATAAAAGAACAAGTTGGTGGGCGTTCAACGTAAGGCTCAGTTGTTTCAATGATACCAACTAAAGTTGATTTAACGTTTTTTCTCATTGAAACCTCATCAAAGAGGGAGGGAGGTTGGGGAGCCAATTCATACTTGAGAAAATCTCGTAAATTTTCATTCGACTTCAGTACAGCAACAATCCTGGTGAACAACTGTAGAGGATTGAATATAACAGTTGAATTCCTTATTATCAATGTGTTGTTTGTGGCAGAGATAGGTATAACTCTCTTTTTGCGCTGAAGTTTAACTTCCCCAAACGAACATCCTATAATTGAAGACAGCAATTTTTCACCAACATTCTTTGCATTGTCACGTTTGTTTTGTCATCAGCAACCAATCCGCTAGCTATATTCATCAACAAATGTTTAAGACATTGATTATGGAAAGGATTGTGAAACAGAAGCCATTCGGATAGCTTATTCAAATCAGAACCATCTCTGTCTGGAAGGCCGAAATTCGACCTGTTGTTCTGAGCAAACATAAGTTTTTTCACAGAAAGCTTCTAAGACTTCCGATACTTTCATGTTCATTGGACATGAAGCAATCCATCTGGACAAAATTGAATCTTCCATTCCTCGGCCTTGTGTTAAGCCTCCTGCTACTTTCATGGATCTCGTGAGACTCTGCTCTATTATCATGTCCGGTGCAGCACCACTCCATGCCCTGTCTTTCCTACGAATAGTAAAATAACCATCAACAATTTTTTTTTTAATTCATTGCTGTCCATTTTTTTCATCAATTCTTCCATTTGCTGGATATATAAATGGGCACATTTGGCATAAAAAATGTGGCCTGCTGCGTGAAAGTAAGGAATCATGGATTTAATAGTATACAAATGCAATTCCCAGTTTCCAACTCCATCTGCTTGAATATAAAGGAGAATGAGTGTAATCTGTTCCATGTACTGTAACCACAGCTTTCCAGTTCTAGAAAAGTCTCCGCTTTCTGTAGTAGTTTCAATAGAGTTGACAAGCTGTTTAATGCAGTTGTTGTTTTGAAGACCTTCAATACAGCTTCTATTTGTCACCATGAGTTCATGAATAGCATTTCGAATGTTGCTTTCGGTACTCCAAAGGGACGGAGGATTTTTATTTTTCTAAATGTAATTTCAGTTTAAATAAATAATTTTACCGTACTTTTATATTTTCTTTATTGAGTAAAACTAAGCTTATATTATTGGCATCTTTGCTGACTTAATGGATTCCTTAGAAGCGAAAAATATTCACGTTGACGTAAATATGCGGAAAAACATCACAGAAGGCGAAATTATTTGGCTGCCATCTTTGATCCGCTATTTTGGGTGGAAGCCGACATCAAAATTTTTGAGACTTTTCAGGATTCACTCTACACATATCCAGGAGCTAATCCTGAAAAATTTAGCTCATTATGAATTTCTTTTATATCGACGCCTTTTTTTGCCTAAATTTACTGGGCTATATTCCGCTCCGCTCTTGTGATCGAAAAACGCTCCAAAAGGAGAAGCTCACTTTCCGCTCCGACTGATCGAATTTCGCTCGTTTGGTTTAAGTGTGCACATGTATGCATATATGTGAGTTGCAGTAGTCGTAACCCCCCCCCCCCCCACCCAATGAAAAATTTCTGGTTACGCCCCTGGACTCAGGTTATGCGAAATTCGAGAAAAGCGTTTTTCGCTCCACCCTACTGTACAGTCTTACGGCTTCCACAGCATCCCTATTCCCAAGACCAAACATAAAATTCATCTCAGCTTTTCCGGCATTACTGTTCGTCGTCATGCCTTTTGAAATCTGCTATGGAAATAACGATGTGTAAAACTACGCTTTCCCTTACAGCACCGTCTAGCTGTTAACCGCTTGCTTTCCGCCCATGCTTTGTACGGTGAAAATTGCTTGCCTAGATATTTTCTATTACCCCTTAAAATGTTGCCCATGAGTTTCGAAGCATCCTGTATAAATCGGTAAAGAACTAATTTGCAAATGAGGCCGACCGTGGCAGAGTGGTAACATGGTAGATGGCTGAAGTGAGAAGGTCCCGGGTTTGTGCCTGCCGTACGTCTGTCGATCTAACGGTCTGGAGTTTTGAGCGGTTTTCTCCAGATGAAACGTGAATACGCGTAAGAACCCTTTAACCCGCCTCACCATGGCATAGTGGTTATGCCACTGAAAATGGTAGACGGCCGAGGTGTGAAGGTCCGGGGTTCGGTTCCCATCGCGCGGCTGTCGATCTAACGGTCTGGAGTTTTGGTAGGTTTTCTCCAGATGTAACGGGAATACGCGTTAGAAACCCTTAGAAAGTCCTCCTACCAAGGCATCCCCATCCTAGGCAGATACCCCGCGTGCAGGTTTGCCTTAACACACACAACACAACAACACAGAACTCTTTAAAAAGTCCTCCAACCAAGGCATTCTCTTCTTATGCAGATAGCCCTCGTGTAACTTTGCTTTAATCACAAATCAAATCAGTCATTAATTTGCAAGTGAATGAAAACCATTTTATGAAAAAGCAAATTTGACCCCCAAAACAGAGTTTTTCTTTAACAAGAATATTTATTTTCAAGAAGATTTGCAAAAATCCATTTTAAATTCCAAAATTTGAAACTAGAAGCAAAAGCACAATTTTAGCTCATTATAAATTCGATTCATTTATCAGATTTCACAAAAAAGAATACCCCGCAAATTCGAAGGACTACCATTATTGATGTAGTTTTTATAGCAGTTGCCGTAATTTATGGAAAAAACGCCGCACCCACGAAAATGAGCTTAGTTAGCTAGAAAATCATCAGAAACGCCGCACCCGGCATAAACGCCGCAGCCGCGATCGTTGGTGGTGGGAGGAGGGGGGGGTGATCGTGGTCAGAAGTCAATGCCAGATAAAATTCAATTTCTAAAATAATTTCTTAATTAACTAAAAATAAATAAATAAAAAATATGTTGCATTACTTATTAGACCTAATTTATTAGAAAAACTATTAAGTTGATCGGATATATTTCGGGAGAAATTGGATAAACGTTAAAAAAAAAATCTCCTTTTTTCTCTCCCTTCCCATACAATGTTTTAAAGTATTTACCGCTATTTTACGAAGCTTACGATTTCTATTTTCAAATAATCAGATATCAATGTTCATATTCACAAAGGCGAATTTATAGAAATAAAAAAATAAGTTCTAAAAACCTTCTTGCATCCGCACAAAGTTCGGACAGACTACCAGGCGCCATTAAAATGAAAACAGCAATCGATGTGTGAGAAGAAGCTCCAGTTAAAAGTAAACATTTCCCCCCCCCGCGGATGGCCAGCTGTTGATTACGTAATGAGCTTGCTTCAGCAAATTGTTGTTTTAAACTGAACGTTGTGTAGCAACACTTGATCCTTCTATTTATTTATTATTTTTGATATTTATAACATTGGGATTTATTTTAAAAGCACTCAGCATTTCTTGAGCATACCAATTAGTTGGCAGTGTATATTCGATAGAGTTTTCCTGCACAGGGCGCAAAGCCGCACGGCGATAAAAGAAAATAACTTTTAGATTAACTTTATTTTTTTGAGGGGGTGGGAGAAGGGTTAAACTCGCACCGGGCGCAACATAGACTAATTTTGGCTGAAATTCAGTATTTTAAGAACAATAGAGGTTCATGTGAAAAACGGGTGCATTTAATAGAGGGTAGTGCACTTTTGCGGTATTTTACAGAACTTTAACGCTTCAAAATATATATTCAAAACTTCATTAAAATTTAATTATAGTTCTAAAATGTAGATGTAAAAGATTTACTTCTATTTTTTTTTTCTTTTTACTTAATTGATTAGACATCTGTTGGATGTATGAAGCCATCCACTTCAGAGCACCAGACATGGACCCATCTCGGGGCGCTCTGACTTTCTCCAAAACTGAATCAAAGATCTTTTCTATGGGGGTAGGTTCGCATTCTGATTCGCTACGCTGTGATCTGTGCACGCTAAAGAGTACGTGTCGGTGGTGGCGCCATCTTTTGAGAAAATTTTCACAAAACGAATTTTTCGTTTTTTCGTTGGAGATCGGCTAAAAAAAAAATTAAAAATATTGTAAACGCCGCACCCGGTAGAAACGCCGCACTTACTATTTTTGAACTTTTAAACTCATAAACGCCGAGGCGTTTCTTCCATAAATTGCGGTAATTAGATGAAAATTAAAATTTCAGAAAATTATACATATTTAATGCGAACTCCCGAAAGAAAAAGGGCGTTTGTGAAACAACACTCACTTCCATTCTGTGTTCAAAAGAGTACACCATATTTGATGGTTTATATTTCCTCAATAAAACAGGTAAACGTAATATTTTGTCATGTTCTTTTGTAAGTAATATTGTAAGGTTTTTTTATAAAAGGTGAGCTCGGTATCAAGAAGTTATGTGTACAAACAAATGGCATCGATTCGTTAACAGTAGAATTTGCAGAGCTTGACCATATACATATACAGGGTTACTACTAACTCGACGTATTCCTGGTAAGACGTGAAAGGGGAGTCAAAATGCTACAATTTTCACTCCCATATGCATTACTGTAAATCAATAGTATTTGAGAAAATTGAATTTTAAACTTTTTTTTCTTGAATAATCCCAAATTTGACATTCAAATGCAAAAATTTAAAAAATCTACTCATTAAATGAGGGTTAACGGAAGTGCATCCTTTGACTTACCCTGCGCTAAACTTCTTCACTAATAAAATGTCTTTAGATGGACATTAATATGTTTTTGGAATAGCTGATTAATGGGAGAAATTGAATTTGTAATTTGAATGTAATTACTGTCATCGTATTTTTTGAAATAAATAACAGATTTTGAAAGGAAAAATATGAATTAAAAATTGAAAAAAAATACATGCAATGGCTCGTGAATTTAATTTTTTAAATAGTTTTGTACTTTTCATGATAACGTTAGCTTACAGTTTCATCTATGAAAATAACTTAAAATGAAATCCATTTAATTAGTAGATATTTTAAAATTTGCACTTGAATGTCAAATTTTCGGTTATTCATGGAAAAAGTTTAAAATTAAGTTTTCTCAAAAACTATTGGTTTTCGGCAATACATGGTGAACTGTGGCATTTTGGCTGCCAGGAATACGTCGAGTTACCATTTGGGGCTGATGAGCATATCCAATGCTCACTATCCTTCCTTATTTCTTTCATTTCATTTTCATAGTTCCAGTTTTCCGACTGATCTGCTACATTCTGCTTAGTTGTTGTATGGTATTTTATTGGATATCTATCTGCTATTGCCCTAATTATCGTGCTACCAGACTGAAAAACTTGCAAGGGGTGTAAGGGAATACAGAGACGGTTCGGAATGACATAGCAATGCGGGGTCGGAAACGTCGTCTTCATGTACCTGTTAATAATCACTTTATAAGAAGTGCTCAACTGATAGTAAACTTTCCGACCATGGTTTTTCGAAAACCAATCCCTCTTTCACAGATTGCCCTTGGTAAAAATTGTTATTTCAGAACTGTTTCTTTCATTTCATTTATGAACTTGTTTGAGGAAAACCCATTGCTTATGAAACCTGGTTAAGAAATTCAAAGCACACATTAACACTTCTTCGAGCCCGCATTGCTATGTGATACTGGACTGTCCCTGTACCCCCTATACCCCCCTGCAAGTCTGTCAGTCTGGTAGCGAATCATCCTGTATACATACACTTCATTGATAATAAAGCATTTTTAAAATTTATATCTCTTTAGTTTTGTTAAACGTAGTGAAATAGTATTATAATACATAGTACTATAGAGCGTATGTACTACAGTACGTAGTTAACCCTTTAGCGCGCAGTGATCCCGCTCTGGGAACACCAAACTCTGACGTTTTGACTGTTGCCAGTCACGGAGAACAGATTTGGTTTCTATAAATATTGTTGCGGGTGACATAGCTCCACGATAATCCTTTACTTATTAGCACGTCATTTACCGTAAAAAAATGGTCACGATTATTTTGAACAGCACTGACATCTGCTGAAAAATGGAAGAATGAGAAAACGGCTGCACAGATTGCCCAATGCTGAAAAAAGGGCAGCCGTTGCCATCGCTCGACTTAACTACCAGCAAGATGGCGGACGATCGAAACGTTCATCGCGTGCCACAGATCTAGAGACCCCTTTTTGACGGCAGCTGGCTGTGCCGGGCACAGCCAGCTGCGTCAAAAAAGGGTCTCTAGATCTGTGGCACGCGATGAACGTTTCGATCGTCCGCCATCTTGCTGGTAGTTAAGTCGAGCGATGGCAACGGCTGCCCTTTTTTCAGCATTGGGAAAGGGTTGCGCCTCAAAGGGTTAATGTACATGGTGAATGTGCGTAGTGAATGTGTGTATTTCTTCTATATTCAGGTTTCTGTACTTTTTTTTATGAAAATAAAATGGATAGGTATAGAGTTGCAAGAAGAAACAATGTTGAGCAGGCACACACTTAATATCAATTATTCATTAATCACTAAAACTGATTCCGTGTTCCTCACTTACAATGCTTAAAATCCCCGAAGATTCCAATATTCAAAAGCTTTCACTAAATAGTCTCAGCTCATAAATATGGAAATATGGAAAAGACATAGGCTTTCTGTAAGTTGATACATTTATTAGAATTCTCATTACCATGAAATTATTCAAATATCCCTTAAAGGACGCTTACTTCATAATGTGAAGAATAAATATATTTTACGGAATGTGATAATAAAACGTGGACAAAGCGACCCCGAATAACTCCGATAAGGCGTTCGGGAAAATATTTTCAAGTAGATATTCGTGTGTTTCGCATGAATTTATTTAGATTAGAATAGGAAAACTCATTACTACCGTGTAATTTTTACATATTTTTACAGCTATTTATAAGCTACACAAAAGTACTTTGAAAGAATTGTTGGGAACAGAAAGGAAAAAAAAATTGTGAATGAAAAAAAAATATTTGGTTAGATGCAATTATAATATTAATAGAATACTCTGCATATCACTTGCTGCTAGGAGTAATGTCAGGTAGAGATTTTTTTAGTAATCTATGTAGAACATGTAAACCACTATACATGTAAACCACGAAAAAAAGTTGTTTTTTTTTTCTTGAATTCAACAAAAATTTGGTTGGAACTATTTCAACCGAATAAATTTGTTGATTCTAATAAAATTTTTATTAAATTTAAAAAAAAAATGTTGATTCAACAAAAAATATTTCTTTGAAATAGAGCCAAATAAAATTTTCTGAATCAACAAAACACTTTTAGTTAATTTGCAAGACAACCGTACTGCTTCTTTTTTTCACTGAAAAATCGCTTTAATCTGTTTTGTTGCTCTTAAGATAACCTACATCAGGTATGGGCAACCTTTGAGAAGTTGCGGGCCAAACTTTAGGATGTTAGTGAAGTCGCGGGCCAAACTTCAGGATGTTACCGGAGTCCCGGGCCGTATTACTGGGATTTTGAATGGTTTATATGGGTTTTATTCAGGGTTTTGATATGTTCCGCGGGCCGGATCCAAAGCCATGGCGGGCCACATTCGGCCCGCGGACTAGCGGTTGCCTATATGTGACCTACATTATCAATTTGAAATCACGCAAAATGCAGTTAATTGTTTTGTTTTAATTTTTAAACTATTGTGTAAGGTATTAAAGATTTAGAGTATAAATCTTTAATACCTTACACTAAGATATAGAGTCTAAAGTATAAAAAATGGTAGTATTTCTCTTTATTTCAATACATTTCTGATTGTCTCCTCGCATTATCTATTATCACAATCCATCAAATACTGTGTATTAAAAGCATTAACAGAGAAGTCTCTCTAGGGAGGAAAATTGTTTACTTAATGTTTTTCTTTCTATGAGGAAGAACGTTTTGCAGATTTAAATCTCTTAATAGAATTATGAAAGGCTCATTCAATATTTAATAAATAAATAAAAAATAAATAAAGCAGAAAATTGTACGCAAAGCTGTAATTAAATTTAATAGTATAAGGAAACCTTAGGGGATGATCTGTATTTCCTATTAACTATTACAAAAATGAAAGAAAATCATATATTATAAAGAAAATATCAAAATATAAATAATGTTCATTTCAGGTTTATTTTTTAAATTTTTACTTTGCATTTGCTTTTCTTTATATACATGTCTGTAAACACTAATGTAAAAAAATAGTAACTGGTTATGGCAATTTTTTATATTTTTTTATTCTTTCATTTAAACATTATTTAGATTTCTTTCATATTTTCACAAATAATGAAAAATAGTTCTATCATACTTGTAATGTAAATAAACTGAATGTATTTGAAAAAAGAATGCTTTTCTCGAATATATCCTTTGGGAGATCAGTAATCCAGCAAATATATATATATATATATATATATTCCCATTACACACTCTCAGAAAATTCCTTGAATTGAAGAAATAATTTTTGATAGTGCATGCTACTCACTTTGTAATTACGTTTGTCACAAGATTGTTTTGAAAAATTCGTATTTAATAAGAAAATAAAACACTATATCGAACTAGAGTAAGCCTATCACATGCTCACAAAACTATTCGAAAGATAAAAATCATTAAAAGTGCGTTTAAATCAAATGCTTGATTTATTGAAAGCACATATTACGTACCTACTATATTTTTTCTTTTAAGACGAATTGAACAACTTTTTTTTGTGTTCCTGTGTTGAAGCGACTGTAGGACTTGTTTAAGGATCTATCTAGATGTACTAGCTACTAGGCTCATCCAGAAAATATATCCCACACTGACAACAGATCGCAAGTAATGAATTGCGAAATAGGAGTGAGTACGCATTGATTATGGCACCAGTTGTTCTCTCCCTATCGACGGCTCTCACGCTGTTGTAGAGGTCGAAGATGCCACTCCTGCTGCGGACTGCCGTCATTGCGAAATGCTACCAAAGATGGCGAGATGCTATTCTAAACAAAATACTAAGGGTATTCAGTGCTGATGTTGAGTTAAACTACGACAACGCTCGTCCGCATATGGAACACCTCACAAACCATGTGCTGGAGGGAAATGTTTGACCATCTTCCTTAGAGTCCGGATGTTGCGTAATGCATGGAAGTTCTTTTGGATGCTGCTGTCAAAGAAGTATAAATGCTACATTTTATCTCATTTTCAATAGCATTTCATCATGAGTTATACTAAAAGAAAATTTTAAAAAAGAATTCCAAAATGTCCTCCATCAAGAGAAGAAACTACCATCATTTTTATTTTTTTTAATCTAGTGCTAAATTAGTTATCGGAATGAATACAAGCCCTAGCCACTCAATTATTTGGCCCCCTACCCGAAAATAAAATAAAAAAGTACATTTTGTAATGAATTTTAAGGGTATGCTCTTCTAAGGCTTAATTTAGTCTAAAATTAATTTTCTACTCGTTAAATTACCAAAGTATTTTGTATTACCAAAGTATTTTGTAGCAGGTGAATTGATTAGTCAGAACAGGTAAATCGATTAATTGGAGTTTGGTGGTTTCTAGACTAAACGTAGCTGATACTGCCAACTTGAAATCAGTTTTGAAAAATTAATTTTGGCGTCAGCTTTGAGAATATTTGCAGGCATGAATATGACATCCGTGGTTGTTAAACCATTACCAAATTATATAGTAAGATACGATCTAAATATATCGTACGATTGTTTATTGTCATCACTCAATGGGTGTTTTAAATGAGAGCTATTAGCCCATGTTTTTGTTTTTTAATATTGAGTACATAATTTAATATATCTAGAGCTTTTTGCCCCACCCATTAGCATTAATGCTCTATATTTAGGTACCTTATAAGTCCTCACATAAGTACAGCACTTATTCAGCTACAGTATCGTTCAACAAGATCATTTTTTTTTTTTTTTTTTTTTTTTTAATCTGGCTCAGAACAATTCAGAGCGAAAAATTTCTTGAGCTGTTGTTGATTTGTAAAAATCTACAAATTTTCGTTTTATCATTAATTAAAATAAATCGTATACTAAAACAGATTGGACTGAGAACAGCGTTATGCAAAGAATGTTCTAAATTCTCTCAAAAAAAGTAATCTAACATTAATTTTTGAACTATATTTCTTTGAGAAATAAAAGACTATTTACTGGGGGGAAATTTGTTGTTGGGGGAAAAAAATCATTTGGTACATTTCCTTCAAACAATTTGTTTCAGAATTTTATGGATAGTCAGTGTATAAGGAAATCTGAAATAGGAAATTTATTTATCTTACAATTTGATTAATAGTATACTGGAGAAAAACATAACTTAAGGGAGGGGAAATCTCTACTATGTACTTATCATATCTAATGGGAAGTTTTAATACGTTTTAAGGTCTGCTTTTTTATGTGTCAAATTAAACTATAAGAGAAACAAACCTTTTCAACCTGCTGTTACGTTTCAAGCATCTACAACATTTACTTTCTCCATTTATCAAAATATGACAATTCAGTTAATTCCAGAACGCCGTCAAAATTCGGAAGAAAAAATTCTTCCGAACAAAAAGTGTTATTTTGATGAATAAAGCCTATCATTTAAGATTCTTTATTTAATTTCGTTAAATTAAAACAATTAAGCTCATAAAACTTGCCAAACTACTGTTCCTTGCCAAAATGTAGTTCATTTTCTCAAAATGTCACAATAGAATGAAATTCTATATACTGCCGCCAAAAGCATAGAGGCAAAAGTTTTTCCAAAAAATAAAAAAATGATATTTCGATCAATAAAGCTTACTCATTTCAAGTTTTTTTTTTTGTTTAATTTCTCTTCCTTCCCAGAAAGTTAAATCTTTCGATCCCTTCAAAACAACAAAAACAATAAACATGAATGTGTTGTATTACGTTAGAGAAATGTTTCGACTTTGATAGAAGAAAAGCCATCTCTCAAGCCATTGATAGAACTCTTGGGACACAGAGATTTGATTGTAGGATCAGGGATCAAGCTTTGGGAGATTTTTTTTTTTTTTTCGACCTTTATTCTAGGAAGGAGTTTTTGTTCCGAGCTATGCTGCTCTGAATTAAAATTGTTCGCTAATATAAGTGTTGGTAGAAAAGAAAAAAAAAAAAGCATTTAATACCGTTATTCCGATGAATTAAACTAAAATATAAATATGTAGATGATGCAGAATGCGAAGCTTGCACATTTCGAGATTTACTATATTAGTTTAAATCTCTTAATAAAAGTCTGGCGTTGAAAGGTAAAATTAATGAAAGAGCAAGAAGTAACACAAGTATGAATTTTTTAACATTTTGGAGCACAGTGATTGCCCCATGAAACCACCTTAATTCGGCGCTTTTAGTTCTTGTTGGAAAAATAATGGCCAAATACTCCCAAAGCTAAAAAAGTGCAGCCGCTGCCATCGATGCATTTAACTACCAATAGCATGGCGGTCGATCGAATAGTCCATATTACGCCACGTAGCTAAAAAGTTTCCTGAGACCCAGTTGACTGCGCGGAGCACAACCAGAAAACTTCTGTAGCTCTGTGGCGCCAGACGGGCTATTCGATGGACCGCCATGCTGTTGGCAGTTAAATGGGTCGATGGCAACGGCTGCACTTTTTCAGCGTTCAGAAATTTATCCAGTTTGTTTTCTATATTGATGTAAAAATGCTTGTGCTTTAAAGGGTTAACACTTTAACGCGCAGTGTTCCCGCTCTGGGAACCCAAACTCTGACGTTTTGACTGTTGCCAGTCACGAAGAATAGGTTTGATTTCAATAAAAATATTTGCGGGTGACATAGCTCCACGAGAATCCTTTACTTTTTTAGCACGTCAAAAAAATTGTCACGATTATTTTTAACAGCACTGACATCTGCTGAAAAATGGAAGAATGCGAGAAGTGATTTGTGTGATTATCGCAACGCTACGCTAGGGCGATCTGCCGAGGATGGGGGGTTGCCCGGGTAGGTGGACTTTCTAAGGGGTTATAACGCGTATTCTCATTACATCTGGAGAAAACCTAGCAAAACTCCAGACCATTAGATCGACAGCCGCGCTATGGGACCCGAACCTGGGACCTTCACACTTCGGCCGTCTTCCGTTTTCAGTCACATAACCACTGTGCCATGGTGAGGCCCAACCTTTATTAAAATTTCCATTGTAAAATAGTAGGGTTTCGCCATTGTCTCGTCAAGTATTGAAGATATCGCCAAGCTGAATTGCAATATATATATATATATATACAGAGGTCTGAAAATTATTAGAATAATTGTGAAATTTGCAATAAAATCTTGTTATATTAAATAAATAATAAAGTATTAAAAAATTTTGATACATTTAAAATTTAGTGTATCCCCTTGTTTTTTATTAAAGATTCGATACGTTCACCACACTTTGTAAGAGTTTTTGGCAATTAGGCTGTGGTTCATTGTTATGGTGGCAAATTTAGAGGTCTGTCAGACTATTCTTGTTTGTGATCACGGAGATGCATTATAGGAGTGGACACTCTCCATAGCTGTTATGCTGGATTTTTGGTACCCTAAATAAGTTTCAGTTATGTAAACATTGGAAATCTATCGACGTGCAGCCATCCTAGCGGCAAAAGAATAAAGCATTTCCCGTGTTGATTGATAGCTAATTTTACTTGTTTTTAATTTTCCGACCTAGCATATGAACGAGATTATTAACGCAAGCACTAAATATGAATTATTTTTTTCCCTTTTGCTTACAAGGTTAATTTAGCAACAAAAGAACAAAAAAAATGTTCTATCTTAATATTATTAAAATATTGAGTTTATATTCATTAACGAGTGCGTATATCGTGGCTCACAGAAGTGAAGTTTTAGTCTGTCACGGTATATATTTACATTAGAAAATGGCTTTGAATTCATTATTGCGTTCCTTATGTAACATGAATTTAATATTTTAATCTGAGATTTTTAGCGGTAATTTAAAGCTGTGTTAAAATTTGTCACAGCATGAAATAAATGTAAATACTGCTTGTTTGAGTGCGATCGTTATAAATAAACACTTTTTTTAAATTTCATTCACACTTACTATATTCTTCTAAATTCACTACTATTTCTCAAAATACAACTTTTGGAGAAAATAATAAAACGACATTACATACATAATATAACTTTGCTTCGAAATTATTGCCTATATTAATTACGAAATAGTATTCTAACACAATTATGTAATTAAAATACATGTGAAGCAGAAATTATTATATATCACGTTCGTAAGTCTATGTATTTAATTTTTTGAAGTTCTGCTAATTCAACGATCTCCACTAATGCCGGTATCTCACTAAAGGGAAAATCCGAGCAACTCCGAGCTGGACCAACTTTCCCGACAGACTTGAAGGCGTGGTTATCTTTCAGGGTTGCAAAAGTAAACAAACTGTCTCCGACGCCAAATAGTCATCGCATCGCTGATTTGGCATGAAGGTTATTATTTTACTAACCGTGACTCAGCATTTCGCGTCAAGTTAACCTTTTTAATTTCTTCGATGAAATCCATTTCTAAATCCAAACTCCACTTGAATGCCGCCATAATTTTATTTGCACGTGCGTGATTGCGATTCTATTCTGATATCGAGCCAAGCTGCCAAGCTTCGAACACAGAAGTGGTCGCCATTACTCGCTATTGCTTATGACGTAGCAGGAAGAAGTACTCTGATTGGCCGCAATTTCGGCCGACTCGAATTTTTCGTTCCGGACGGCAAAAGTTGGAGATCGTCGTTGCCAAGGCAACGACGGGAGAAAATCCGCCGAGAGTTCATCTGAAGGAAAAGTTGGTCGAACGGATCTTACGCTGATATTCACCGTCTACCTCGACCGCCGGTTTACAGCAAACTCTCGGTCGAACATTCAAATGGTATTCACCGATGACCGGTTAAAGGCTAACCTAGCATAATATCCAAGTTCAAGTCGAGAATCTCAACCTTGCTGTAGAGCTGGGTTGAACAATAACCGAGCATGCTCAGTTAAGACTTTGCCCGAAAAATCAGGTTATTCCTTCCATTTCTTCCGAGAACTGGCTCTCCCCTTCATTCCGAACAAAGAGGCATTGAGGGGGAGGGAAAGCGCAATGCTTGTGGGGTCGTTTGAAGAAGCACGAAATGAACAACTACCGCGTGATGCGAACTCCCAATGCTTTGTGGACACTTGACCAATGAGCATTTCGATTTTCACCAACAGCGCCGGCGCAAGGTTATCGGGCGCCAGCCTGCAAAAAAAGCTAAAATCGCCCCCCCCCCTCTCCATTTTTTTTTTTTTTTTTTTTTTACAGGAGAAATAAGTTTTGAAGAAAGCATTTGTTGAAAAAAAAAATATTTATTTATCGGGAAAAATTAATTTTTCTGCCTTTCATATTTGCAAACTTTTCTATAATTTCTTTTGCATCTATCTCTTGACAGATTTCATTTTCAACAGCAATCAAAGCTAGATTTATGAGTCTTTCCTGAGATATACCTGACCGTAAATACGTCTTGATCAATTTTAATTTTGAGAATGATCTTTCGCTACTAGCAACACTAACAGAAATGCTGAGTAGTATTCTCAGTATTATATTCAAGTTCGGGAATCACAATGTATTTGACACAATTAAGTTCAGAATATCGAATGGGTCATTCATACCGGCTGTAAAAATGTCTTTGGAAACTACTATTTCGTCAAAAATTTCTTCGATCGTGATCTTTACTATCACGATATTGTAACAATTTTTCTAAATTACTGTATTTTCTTTTCAAATCTGCCTTATAGATTTCCGATAAATTACACAAGAAACTAAAATTATCGCAGTGATTTTTCTTTGCGTCAAATCTTTCATTTAATGATGCCCAAGCTGTATCCAAAATTCTAAAAAAGACATTTGTGCTAAATTTCTCTTCTGGAGATTGCGGGGATTCGTCAGCATGTTCGTAATCGAAGTGACATTTCTTTTTCCTTCGTCGGATTTCTTCAACAGTTTTAAAATGGGGCTCGCCATCCACTTCTTCACAAAGTTCTTTGGCTTTCTCAAGAATATTTTTGTAATTGACGTCACTTCTATGTTTTTGAATGAATCAGTTTAAGTTACTTATTGCCAGTAAGGTTATTGTGCACAGTCGCCTGTGTGCACACTAGAATCAGTGGCGGATCCAGAATTTTTTTTCGGTAGGGGCTAAATTTTTAAAAAAGCTTATTTCACCCAATTAAAATATACTATAAATCAAAATTTTAGTCTAAACCAATGTGCATGATTTTAGGGGGGGGGGGCTAAGTAATAAAATAGGATCATTTTTGCTGTTTAAAGTGTATAATAAAGCAGAATGTTACCATTTAGCAATCTTTTTTTGGGGGGGCTGGATCCCCCTAGCCCCTCCCCTGGATCCGCTACTGACTAGAATGTCATGATATCCAAACCCTTTTCTTGCAATTGTTTACAGGATTAATTCTGTTAAGCAAATCGTGCCAAAGCATCAAGGAACAAATAAATTTATAATCCTTGATTTTTGCGCACAGACTTCGTGCTTCATGTTGCACTTCTTTTGAAAAGCATTCACCTTCGGATATTTCAAAAAGAGCGTCATAGCTTTCTCCTAGTTGATATCTTAAAGGTCGAAAGGCTTCAATTTTATTTTCCCATCGACTGCTTGAGAGGGTTTCAATGTTAAACAAGAAATGTTTTTCAAAAGAACTGCCCATCGTTTAGGAGAAGAAGCAAATAAATTATATAATTCTTGAATTGTAGAAAAAAAACTAACAGTATCTGCATTCATCTTTGCTGCATCTTTAATCATTAAATTTAAGCTATGAGCGGCACAGGGAACATAAAAAGCACGAGGATTTATTTTTAGGATATTATTTTGAAGACCATTTTTCTTCCCTTTCATATTTTGCCCCGTTATCATATCCCTGGCCTCTCATATCATCTAGAGGAATGTTCCACATTTTCAACATTTCCATTACTGTCTCACATAGGCCGCTATCTGTAGAATCATCAACTTTAATAAAGCCTAAAAAATGCTCCTTGATTTCAGCCTCTCCATCACTGCAGACGACAAAACGTATGACGACACTAATTTGTTCAGTTTTGCTAACATCAGGTATATAGACCAAAATTATAGAATAATACTTGGCTTTTCGAAGAGATAGTAAGGTTTTCTCTCTTATACTACTGCCAATAATTTGCAACATTCCATTTTAACTATATTTGATTAGAGAATGAACTTTACTGTTGCTACCTTTAGGTCGTAATGCTCTTTTTACGTGAAATTCCATAACTAGGTCGAACTTTGCAAACAATTCCACTAATTTTAAGAAGTTCCCGTTCTCTTTTTGGTACAGCCCATCAGATGAGCCTCGAAAGGCTAAATTCTGGCTGCCAAGAAATTTTGTGATCTCAATCAATCTTCCTAATACATTTGAACAATGCTTTTTTTCATTTTCATAGATCTCTTGTATTTCGGAATCAATTGTTTCATTTTTCAAATTTTTCTCCTCAAGATCTTTCCATTTTAAGAAATGCAGCGGGGGAGGGGGGAACACATACCCTATGGCCGCCCCTGCGTTTACATATTGTAATATATGTTTCTAAAAGTTTTTGCTTCCCTTTTACATATAGTAATATACAAAACCATACCCAGGGGGTGGGTCCTATGGATCCGGACTCTGCCCCTCCCCGAAATTATCACATTATATATTTATCCTATATGTGTGTGTGTGGGTGGGTGGGAGAGAGAGAGAGAGAGAGTATTTATATATAAAATGATGTTAGTCAATCAAACAGACCTCCACACTCTCCCCGACTCCCTAAAAAATGTCGGACCCCCTCCAAATTTATTTTCTGGGTACGGTCCTGGTTATATATGTTCCTGACCCCCCCCCCCTCTCATGCCTACGCAGCACATTTTATCATTGTCTCATGCAACACATTTTATCAGACAAATAAAACATTATATATACACTGCAATCCTTATTAATATAGAACATATCTTCCTAAAATCTGTCCATTTTTTAAAAGTTTTTGCTTTGGGGACAATTTGGCGCCCCTCTGTGTTTGGCGCCCGCCTGCAAAGAAGGCCTTGCAGGCCCGCTTCCGCCGGCCCTGTTCACCAAGACCCGTTTCAACCACGCTGATTGGCCCAGTTTCAACCTAGGTTGAGTAACCACAGGTTCAGTAACTTTTTCTCCCTAGTTAACGGTGAATATTGATTCTAGACTGACCAGTCGAGTTCTCCAACCGGGAGGCATATTAACTACCTTTACTCTCTGTTGGAAACGGGGGATCTTGAAGCCTTCTGATTGGCTGCTATCTCAGATTGATGCATGACGTCATGATGCCTTACCGCTCCTTCTTTATTTTAAACTTGTTCTTAGCCCAGCGCTCGATATAATCTTATTAGCTTATTCTTATGTAGTTTATCAGTTGTTTGAATGTCTGTTTTTCCAGAAAAAAAACTTCCCAGCAAAAAAAGGAAACATTCACTTTCTGTAAATATAAAAGGAATCAACCAAATGCAAAACTGCATTAAATTGTAATTTTTTGTACAATACATATATATTAAAGATATAATTTTAGTTATTTTCCATATTTCTTGCATTTCTTATTATTCAATTGTAACCTCAAAAATTTAATTTACAATTTTTGGATATTAAAGGAAAAGAATAAATTTGAAAAATTATTCGAATACTACCATCCCCAAATAATTCTTTCTATCTTAACGTGTCTGAATCTGAAAATAAAATTAAAAGAATTTCTGTGTTATTTACTTTCTCTTTCTAAGTTCTGGGGTTTATATTCAACAATTATAAGAAAGTTGGGAGCATTTGAAACGCAACCAACCATTTAAAAAAAAAAAAAAAAAAAAAAAAAAAAAACGACGCTTTGTGAAAGAGGAAAGTTAAGAACTTTTATTAAGTACTAATAGTTTTGTTGAAAAAGTTACATAATGAAATAATTCTTGGAATTGAAAAATATTTTTATCTATTAAATTTTTTTGTTTCATCAGTGAAAAAGATTCAATTCATAAAAGTGACCGTACATGTAAAACTAGCAAGAAATAAATGAAAGTTTATAAGCTAATAAAGTTTTATTCTATAATATGTCTCTATATATGTGAATAATTTTAAGAAATGCCTTATAGAGAATTAACTGAGAATTGTGTATCCTCAAAGACTACAGCAATAAATATTGAATGAGAAATTTATTGTTTATATTAGAGTATTCTAAATACATAGGTAAGTGTATTTACCAGTTCAAGGAAATTTTTTGTTTCGCATATTTTTTTATGTATACAGTAGCATTAAAAAGATACTTTTCTAATTTCTAAAAACATTTAAATTTCTAAATATTTTTTAAAGAAAAGTATATTATAAATGCATTTGTATCAATTTATAATATACTTTTCTAATATTTGAGGTTTTAAAATATTATCACTTAACAAAATCTTTAATCAAACAAACAAATTTAAAATTTAACAAAATCCTCTTATATATCCTATTATGTTGAATTTATCATTCAGAATACTCTTTTGATAAAAATATTGTCATTCTAAAAGGTAACTGTATCTTTCTTACAATGAAAAAATGAATTTAATTTTATAGTAATACCTAGTACTTTTCTTTGCTATAATTAAAAAAAAAAAAAAAAAAAAAAGATGCTCTATCCTTAGAATATTCTTGTCACACATATGTAGGCATTGTTAAACTTTATTTCCTTTGAAAAACAGGGTTCAATTTTTGTCATTTAAAATTAGTAGTATTTAATATTCATAACATTTGAGTATCTGATTAAGAGAGAGAACAAATTAACTAAAGAAAAATATATGTTTAAAGGAATGCTGTTAAATGGGAGGAATTTTTTTTTAATTAAATATACACCAAAACAAATCATTCTGATGTTTTTTATGCTGTTAATTTAATTAAGGCGAGGCAGTCATGTGTTTAACAATAAAAATATAGATGGCACCACCACATATATTGAAATTTTAAGATGCTCTGAGAAAGCAGCCAATAAGAAGGCTTCAAGTTCCCCCGTTCCCAACAGAGAGTAAAGGTAGTTATTATGCAACCGGGAGTTACTGAACTGTCGGTTGAACTGCCAGTTAAAGTTAATGGTGCGTTAGTGTGATACTCCCATTACTTTGCCTCGATGGAAATATAAACAACCTGAGATGCGCAGTTACCCAGTGTGCGTAGCGCCATCTGTGTGCAACTACGGCGTTATCCAACTTTCTAAGAGAAGTGTCCCCTCCTATAAATTTACCTTCGTGTTTGTGATGTTGCATTTCTTTATTTTATTATTTATTTATTTATTTATTTTATTTTTTTTAGAATGGCCCAAAGATTGTTTATTGTGTTAATATCTGAACTGTTTCCAAGCAAAGTCCAAAGATCTTTTTATTCTACACACAGATGCTTGAGAAATTTTTGCTTGTTTAGCGCTTTCGTGTTGTAATAGCGATTTTTTGGATGACACACTTTACAACAGCTAGATTTTTAGAAGAAATATCACTTATACCCATAATCACGCAATAATCTTTTGACAAACGGGAAAAAAAGCTACAAATTATAGATGCAAAAGAATTGTTTTAACAGTAAAATAAGACCGATGAAAACTCGAGAAAAAGAAGAAAATACGAGCACAGCAAGCAAATGATTTTAAAATTTTATTTTAAATTCGTTTAATAATAAAACAAACTTTTTATTCGATGCAAACAGTTTGATTACTTTGGATGAAATATATATATATATATATATATATATATTTAAATGACAACATTTAACAAAATTATCTTTCCCAAAAACTATTGTAAAAAGGGGGAAATTGATTGATTCAACAAAACAAATAACCTTTTGTGAAATATTGCAAGTATATGCAAAATGAATCAAGAAAAACTGAAAAAATCACAGTTATTCTAATAATTTTCACACCTCTGTATATATATATATATACAGAGGCGTAGCCAAGGGGGGGGGGGTTAGGGGGGTCATAACCCCTCCCCCCATGAGGAATTTTTTGCCATATAAAATGTATATTCTTCACGCCCTCATCACACACATGTATGCATATATGTGAGTTGCAGTAGTCGTAACCCCCTCCATGAAAGATTTCTGGCTACGCCCCTGATATATATATATATATATATATATAAACTGGTAAAATTAGTTAAAAAGCAAAAAGTAACATAAGAGAAGACAGTTATTAGACATTAGAAACATATTAGGCCCAAAGAGAATTAGAGAAACGCGTTTATTTAATCACAAACTCCTCCCAAAAGTTGAGTGTCACTCCGACTCTTCAATAGAACAAATGGTAACGTTCTACGAAGAAAAATTAATCAAAAATTTGTATAAAATAACACGCCTAAAAAGATACCAAGAGGATCCATTTGGGTGGTGCAAAACAGTTCCCATTCTCTTCCGTTGCAATATAAGTTCCACATCCATGCATGCAGAAGATTCAGAACTGAGTTGGGAGTTGAGTTTAGCATTCTTGCCAGTGTTGACAGTGGTATTATCTTGCAACAGAAAAAAAGGGGGGGGATCATTTGTACCACCTGAAAAGATAGTCCTGCTAAATATCTCTTTTATGTATGTTATTTCACAAAGTTTTAAATTAATTTTAGTTACTGAAAGCCTTTCGGTGTCAAAATGCAATATAACAAGCCGTCAGTATTTCTATATTCAGTTTGGCAATTACATCTCTCTTCTCGATTTTGTTTTTATACTTTCACTGCTTTTGTGAATTATTTGGCAAATATATATATTTGAGCACGCGTTCGTCCAGGAGCTTTTACGATCTAGGAACACAAGTGATAAATAAATGATTAAATAAACAATACGTAGTACTGACTATATATTAACAGAATTATTTACATATAATTGTATACAGATCGGTTTGATTCGTCGTATTGTCCACACAGAACTTAACAGGCCAAGGGCGGATTCGGAAACTTTTTCGGAGGGGGAGCAAAGGGTGAACACTCATTTTATCTAGTGTAAAGCCCACTTAATGTTGGCGAAAGCACCATTTACCTAGTGTAAATATATTTTTCTCGGAAGGTGCGTGCGCCTCCTGCGCTCTCGCCTGGTTCCGCATTTGCCTGTAACTAAATTTTATTTCATTTGATTCATCCATTTGTACGGGATGCTCGCTCAGACAAAATAAATGTCACGGATAGAATGATAGAACGACCGAGAGAATTTTTTTTTTTTTAATAGATGTCAAAATCGTGAATTTTTTTTAATACCAAGTATAATGGGCAGACAAAATTGTAATTTGATTTATGTAGATGTTATAAAGAAAACAAGACAATCAGAGTAAAAAAAAAAATCTAAAATGCATTTGGAAGGAATTTTTTTAAGCTACGAAGAAAATCTCTGCTGCAGGGGTGTGGTAGCATGGTGAAAAGTGTGATGTGACTCCCACAACAGCATTTGTTTCATGAATTTATATTCAGTGTTACAAAGAAAATAAGATTCTCTATGTAGAAAGAAATATCTAAATAATCTTAACTTTCTGAAACAAAGGAGGTGGGCTAATGAGGGCCAATTTTCGCCCATCAGCCAATTGATGTGACATATATATTTAAGAATCGTATACTCCATAATAAAAACATAGTTATTTCAAATAAAAACTGAAAGTAGTGTTATAAGTAAATTGAATAATTATCTAAGCATTATGTACGTTTATTAAACGATAATCGAAAATAATCAGTTTTCACAATAATTAATATATTTCTTTTATTAATCTCCTACCTTGTTTGCTTCATTCGAATCGCTATTGGACCATCCTTCAGCGGCAGCATCTTGTAGTACATGGGCATACTCAAAACTTGATTTTTTGACTTCGGTTGAGTTGTGCCAAAAACCATAATATGGAAGTAACATGTGCGCAACACCCTACGACCCTTGCGCCTACTTTACATTGACAGTACTATTGTATGTGTGTGATGTTCTTTTGATCCCTTTTTATCCGTCCTATTTGTTTTTCGCCAAGTTTTGCAATAAGGCATTATTGTTATATTAAGTTTTTCAATAAACATTCAAAGCGACAGCTTCAGAACACGACTTTGATACCCATACTACGTAGATAGTTTTGGAGCGTGAAATATCATGTCGGAACACGTTCCAACTGCAACGTGACTCCCACTCTCGCGCGGAGCGTAATACGTATTGGATAGACGGGCACACTAAACCAAAACAAATAAATGCTCATATAAAAGCTTATAATGAGTAGAATAACTGAGCGTCAAAGTTAAGATGGTGGAACAGCTTTAGTATGGTCCCTTTTTGGCGATTTTTTGATTTGGCGACAAAATCTTGTCGCCAACCCAAGTTTGCCTTGCCGATGCCAATTGTAAACAATATGGCGGATCGGATGGCGCTGGTTCCGAGATAATTGATCGTCGCCGTTAATTTTGCTATGATTTATTTTAATGGCTTTTAAATATTTTTATGAAAAAAAAATTAAACAGATAACAAGTTTACATGTAGATATAGATTCGGTTTAATAAAATTTAATAACTTTTCTTTTTGCCTGAGGGGGGGCTGTGCCCCCCCTTCAACCCCCCTTTCTCTTTTTAGTAGATTAAATTAAACAATGCAAACAAATAATATTCTAAAGGCAATACCTCACAAAAATAACAAATAAAAAAGACAAAAAAATTAAAATATATTTTAGCATTCTGACAAAAGACTACGTAAGCAAAATAAAGAACTAATTCAAATCATAACGAACAATGCTTATCTCATACCTTAATTAAAATCGCTAAATTGTTTCAATATTGAAATAATAAAATGAAAATATCAAATATTATATTAATAACGGAATTATTTGTTGCTCCTACCATTAACAAATAAACAAAGGTAATAATAACAAATAAAAACAAACAATGCTTATCACATACCTTGATTAAAATCTCTAAATTATTGCAATATGGAAATAATAAAATCAAAATATCTAAAATTATTTCACTGTATAAAATATTAATAACGTAATTATTTGTTGCTTCTACCCTTAACAAATAAACAATTGAGAACGCAAATATTAATCTGAAACGTACTATGAAAAGAAAGCTTATTCATACAGAACTGTATGTAAACAGTCAGTTTGAACCTGAACAGCCGTTTTAAATTTCAAAAATAATTAAATAATAATAAAATTTAATGTTAAATAAAGCCATTAAAATAAAACCATAAAGCACATGGCAGATCAACCATTCGAACGAACTTCCCGCGCTAAGAAATACACGGGGCTCAAAAAGTTCATGAAAGGAACAAACGGTCACGATTTGCCGGACGAACACGAGCGCATCCGTGACGTCACGGAAGAATCCACTTTTCGCCCGAGGTTAGGGTTACCGCTCCGGAGCATCCGACGGCGGGGTTACCATATTGGCATCCTTTATCGCGCCAAAAAAGTCGCCAAAAATAAAGCGCGCCAAAGGGACCATACTAAAGCTGTACCAAGATGGAACATGTAACGCTTCGTAAAAAAGAAAAAAAAATAGTTCATAAGATAAAAAAAAATAACAAAAATGCATAAAAAGGGCAAAATACTCTTTTTCTTGGCTATAATTTCTTAAGCAAGCTTTATTATTTATGCTGTAAATCTTATATGATAAAAAAATGCGCGTCTTTATGTGTACAAATAAATTCAATAATAGTCGGAAATCTAAACTTTTTTTTTTTTTCCCCCGAGTGTATGATGGGCGGAAAATGACCCTTATCAGCCCACCCCCTTTTTCGTAAAATATATTTGAAAATATTTCAATTTCGCAGTAAGCAAGAAAATGCTGCTGCTGCACGCGCTTAGTAAGAAGGCGGGAATCAGAAAGCGTACCCACCCACAACTACATTTCCGATTGCCATTTTATATTTGATGTTCGAAAGAAAACAGACACTCGTGTAGAAAGAAATTTATGAGTAATCTCAATTTTCTAAGAAAATTTTCGAAAAGTGTATTTAAAATTATTTTAAGTAAGCAAGAAAAATCATGCTGTTGAAGGGCGGAACCAAGAGAGCGGAATTCGAATGTGTTTCCTCCCACATTACCTGACAATTTTATATGAAATGTAGAGCAAATAGTACATTTGTAGAAAGAAACATTTAAATAATCAACTTTCAAAGATGTTTCCTAAAATATATATTTGAAAGTATTTCATTTTCTAAGGAAGGAAATCATGTTTCAAGGGCGTAGTAGGCAGGCAAAAATCGCAATGTGTTCCCTCCCATAGCAACTTTCTCCCATCCGTTTTATATTAAACTAGCTGCAGTGCTCGTTCTTCGAAGGGAATAAGGATTGTTAAAACAATGAAAACGAATGAAAATAAATAAATTATATTTATCTACTTATCTCAGCAAATTCCAATCTCGAAAATAATTTATATCCTTGCACCTGGATCCATATTTCATTTTTAAATTTATTTAATAAAGTGTATTTTCATGAATAAATGTATGATGGTTTTTTTGTCGAAATTTGTTTGCTTTAAACTTGTTTTTCAATACATAACATAGAAACGACAGCAAAGAATAATTAATTTCATCTCCCATTTCAACATTACCGTTTACTTACATAGTTGCAGTATCAATTATTGTCCCTTACATTAAACGAAAGCTGCAGTAAATTTAAAGTCCTTTATCGAAAAATAAAAATACATGAATATAAAAGAAGTGAAAAATGAACCTTTAAAAACACGCTTAATTTTAAGAGCGGATTCTCGATTTTATTTTCTCCAATACGTGTATCAACAAATTCAAGCAACAAATCTTCCGAATTACCAAGCGCTGCACTTGCGCATTTTGCGTTTTTTTTTTTTTTTCCCCTTATCAAATGGAGCGGCATGTGGTACTATCGCTAGAATATTGTGACTTGGCAAGTTTTGAACACGAGAAATGACGTATATCGTCTTGCTGTAAGTTATGGAGTAACATATTTTAATTTCTACTTCTAGATTATAGTTACCAAACAAACGACACGTTCGTTGACACTCAACACTAGATAAAAGAATTAGCTGAATAAAAGAGCAACGTCTTACGTTGATGTATTAAATAGGAAACACATCAATCTACAACTATAGTCTGCACTGGTTTCAAATAAACGGAAAATTATCTACCTATCTAAATTATCTAATTATCTCTATGTGCTATAAATTGTGTAAACAACCAGGAGCCGTAAATAAACATATACCCTACGATCTTATTCTATGTTTGCGAAAATATCTTGCTCGTGATGTCGAAAGTCGAAGCTGTACAACAATTAAGTACGCGACCAATATTCCACTTGAGCTGTGTTTGTTGGTTAGGCATTGATTTAGACTTCTTCAGTCTATGTTGCAAAAACCTCTAAAATATTTTGAACATTCAAAAAGTTTCATTTATTGCAAAAGTGAAATTATGTTTTTCTCAAAACTTTTCTTTGTTTTGAAACTTTCATTCATTTATAGAATGCAAGAATAAAGAAGAATATGCAAGAATAAATTTTTATTTAAGGCCTTTTGGGGCCCCACAATAAAAAGCTTCTACTTCTAAATATTGTATTTTTGCTTCATTTTTATTTTTTGCTTTTTAGTTACAAATAAAACATGTTTCATATTTTCGTATAATACCTAATTAGTAATCCTTATTAAACTTTTTTACTGGTCAAGGAACATTGTATCATATCATCTTACTACTTTTTAAAACTACGAGGAATTAAGCTTTGCAACATGAAATAAAAGTCGGTGCCCCATTTAAAAACTCTATCGACGTTGAATTGAAAAAAAACGAAAGGGGAAAAAAAATGTTTATCAACACTCCGCCTGCGATTTAAAGAAAAGGGGAGAAAAAATGATCTTACCCCGGATTTGAAACACGACCCTGTCTGTCTTTCCTATTTATTGAAAATCATAACCTTTCGTTACAATTGAATTGGGCGTGAACATCGGGAAAAGGTTTCCTCCTACATTCGCAACTACTATTTGTGATGCAGCTTTTATCATTTGAGCAGCATTCATAGTTACTTGAAAGACTATCATGATGGGTAACTTTAAATAATTAAGTAACGTTTTTGTTAACTTTTTGTGTAGCTTAAAAATATGTATTTCTCGCCCGCAGAAAGTCATAAACTTTTCTTGCAATTGATGTGGGAGTAAGCATCAGGAAGAAGTTACCTCCTACATGCTCAAACGGTTGCGCAAATATTATTTTCAAGCAGATTTTATTATTCCAGCAGAATTAATCATTACTTTCAAAGAACAGGATGTATTACTTACATTTTTTTGTTTTCTGATTGTGAAATTTAAAAGTGAATGCCTCTTACAAAACGTATGTTCCTTTTAACAATTGAACGTAAATACCAGGGAAAGCCCCCGCCTACTGGATGCACTTGCCCTCTTAGAACAGTTAGTTCTGTTTAAAATTAATAGGTCCTTTGAGCATCTTTAAAAGCAAACCGATAGTGTTAAACACTTGCGTCTAAACGACATGAAAAATCTCCTATCACAAAATGAGCACGCATGCGCAGTAAGGCAACTGGGAACTTGGTCATTTTCAGCGGAGATAGAAGAAAAGGGGCCGTCCATTTATTTGTAAATAAATGGACGGCCCCTTTTCTTCTATCGTTGTTCTCGATGTAGTGTTTCTCGATGTACAGAACAGGAATTTATCACAAGATGAGGAAGCATGCGCAATAGCGCAGTGATTATTTTCGGAGTATGTCGGGAAAAAAATGTCAAATTGAACTGTTTTATATTGTTTCAGGAATAAATGTACGTACGCATGTCTCTCAACAAAACAAAATTTGTTTACGCTGGTTGTAAAAACGCCGGATTTTAATGAGATTGACAAAATATAAAAAGATACAAAATTTAATTGAATTATTGTGTTAAATTAATTACGATAAACTAACAGCATTCAATGCTACCGATGTCAGAAATATTATGTAATGCATGAATTATTTTCATAAATTAAATATTTGAAAAATCTATTTAGTAAAATCTGATCATTACATTACAGCAATAAGCTGAATAGTTAGATTAATTAGAGGGAATTATTTACGTTAAATAATTACAATTTTTTAAATAATAATGGCTTATTTACTGTGCTTTTCTTGGAAATATTGGCAGAAAATGCTATTGTTAAAAACATTACGCAAACTGCTTGGAGGCTAATTAATGAATTACATTAAATAACGTCCAAATAATAGTTGTTTAACATCTGAGCATTCTAGAGTAAATCTAATAAATAATTAATTTTATAAAAATATTTACATTAAATGTATCTTTTAAATAAATGAATTATAGCAAATAGATCAGTAAATTGTAGTACAAAATAAAACTTAATCATTATATTAATACGATTCGGTAATTAATTTATTAATGCTTTACTAATTAGTTAACAATGCATAATTACGGTTTGTTTATCAATTACCACTTATTTATCATGTTTGTTTTTTTAATAAGAGCACAGGATGCAATTGCTAAATACATAAAAACACTGAACCTAAAAATTATGTTGAGTTTTTAGGGAATTTAACCCACCTTTTAACTCAGGTTTAACCAGTATGTTCTAATCATTGAATTTAAGCAGTAGTAATAATTCTTGTTTTGTGAACAGTGTTGATTCCAACATATGTCTTTGAATTCTGCTCCAGCTCAACCCTGGGTCCCAGCAGAGCATTTGACATTGAAAGACCTATACTGTAAACCGCATTGGCAACAGAAAGGTAAACTTATCTGCTGTCTTTTCAATGATGAAATGAATAGGTTAAAATTTGGTTCACAATTAAACATAAAAGATAGACTCATTACAGATTAAAGTATTTTGTAATATTTAATCCGTGGAGAGAGCACCTACCACAGAAGATAACTGCAAAACAGTGCAATAACTAGGCAGGGGAGTGCCCCTGCATTGGTGCAAAACATGGAGACAACTGGAGAGAGCAGCCTGTCTTTTCGTAATGCACCGGAGTGAGGACAAAATGTGTTCCTCCGCACCGCATCACACATAAGGTCAAACACGCAATATGCATGCGCACCACGCATATGACCAAAACACAATGTATCGTGTGCATGCGTTTTGGTCACATACACAGAAGCATACTCGGCACACCTTTTCAGCCGCTTTGCTCCAGTTGCCTCCATGGTGATATCATCGAGAACAACAGTTCTGCGAGTGACACAGCCAACACCAACCATCCAAAAAACTACGACACTCTAAATGTACGCCTAGAAATTGCATTCTTTTGGTGTCCCTTTTCTATCTCGGAATCCACTCTAACGATTTTTTAAAAACTAATATATGATTTTAATTGGTGCTGAAATCGACTGATGGTGGTGACTGATGTTGCCGTTTTATTTAGGAAAACTCTTTTTTTTTATTTAATCCAGTTTAAAGAGGGGACATGAGTCATATGGGCCCATAGGGCTCAAGACCTGCTGAATAAGTTACGTTGAATAACAAAAATTTGCATTTTACTCAATTTTTACAAATTGAAAAAAAAGGTATTTCACTCAATTAACATAAACATTAAACAAGAAATTTTTGTTTCATAAATTTTAAATTTGATCATTATTTGGAATTCATTTTGATGCTACAATAATACAGGATGCTATTAAGCTGTCCTTGCTATGTGCCACGCCAGTTACAGTAAAAACAGACTATGAAACAGAAAGTATGAAATAGGCTTGCCAACTTTTATACACAGATTTACAGGACTTTTACGATTATGATGTGGGACGTTGCTAAAAAAAAAAAGTGTGATCCAGCTTACTTATTATGAAAAGGCGAGAAACACAATTAAATCTAGATTTAATTTTTACTTAGTATAGTTAATTTAGTTACCAGTTAAAACAATTAGGCTTACCAGGGGCGTAGCCAGGGGGGGGATATCGGGATATATCCCCCCCCGGAAATTTTTCCAGGCGCATATCCCCCCCCCCAAAAAAAAATTTTCCTGGCTACACGCCTGAGGCTTACCATATTTTTTTAAGTGCAACCCAGGACAAAAACATATTTTTGTGGAGTCTGACCCAGGACTTCAGCAAAATCTCGTCATAACGAATTTCAAGGAAAAATTAAATTTGTAATTCTCAAAAATTTGTTAAAATGATTTGCTTGTTTGTGGGATTACAGCCAATTATCTACACTAGGGATTTAGGTTGGCAGGGGGAGGGTCCCTCTCCGTTACGACTTTTTAGGAAATGGAGCAGATGTTACCAGGCAAAGATCTCACAAACTGAACAAATTTAGAAATGTTGCGACATGAAGTATCAGACTTCTGAAAAACCTTAAAAATTGCTTTCCACTTCTCTTCATTAAAAATTTTAAAGCGGATTTAAAAACGGGATGGTGATCATACACATACTTGAATTTGAAAGTCAGCCCCGGACATTTTCAAACCGAGTACGTTATCTTGGGCAGCACTAAAAAACCAGGACTGTCCCGGCTAATTCCGGATGTCTTATAAACCTAGACCTAACCCAAGTATAATAAACCTGAGTCTTCTATCCCTTTTCTTTATAATCAAAACAAAAAGAAGTAGCTGTTACAATTAATCATATTTTTTATTTTCTTTCCAAAGCAAAAGCAAAATCACTTTGGCATTTAAAAAATAATTAAAACAACCATAAGTAGCTAATATTGATAAGATAACTTTATAATAAGTCCAAAATCACATTTTGTTCTAAGTTTAAAATAATTATTTGAAAAAAAAAAAATGCTTAAACCACTTTAACAAAAAATCATAATATTACTACTTACTTAAAAAGGAAACTTAAGTATGCAGTGTAATCAGTTCTGATGAGATCATATTTATTTAGAAAATTTTTTTTTAAATCTATTCAGAGATTATAATTTATCAACTTCTTAACCCTAGTAACCCCACTGTAACTGTCAAGACTCCGACCAAAGAATAATAAAACTAATTGCCCGATTAACACGATTTAACATTGGAGTCTCAACATTGAAGAAAAAAACTTGAATGTCTACCCGACATGTACACAGGTTCAGATATAAAATTAAAACTTCACTTCTCCCAACAAGACAGACAACAAGTAATCCGAAAACATACTAAAATGGCTTACCTGGGTAGTGATGCTTTGTTTCCTGAAAAAAAATGTGTGCGTGGTTTCATGGAAAGAAATAAATCAATCTGCATTTTTTGATAATATATTGTCCCACAAAACTCTCTAAGTTAAATTAAAAAGGTACTTTCTTAAAATTTACATATTCCACATAATGCACACATGTAAAAACTACACCAGACATTAACTATAAAAAAGGTTACTTTTCAGAAGCATAGCACATTCAATAACACTTCTACATTAAACCAGTGTTGCCAGAAAGTTTTGGACAAAAATCGCAAGAGGTTGAGAGAAAAGTAGCAAAAAGTCGCAACGGTGACGTCATAGTATGACGTCACAGTATGACATCACATCAAGTGATGTGTTATCTAGAGGGTGGTGGTGATGCCCTGTGAAATCTTTATGACAATTTGTCTGGTCAGTCAGAGACGGCCCGAGGGGCGTGCGGGGCCCCAGGCGAAGCGCAATGTCTTATGAGCATGATGCAATGTTTTATGAGCGCAATGTCTTATGAGATAGCAATAAAATGGCCCAGTAGCGGGGCCTCTATAAGCGCGGGGCCTTAGGCGATCGCCTACATTCGCACCCCCCTTGGGCCGGCCCTGGGTCAGTCCATTGTTTTGATGTGTAGTTTTACACATAAAAGTCCCCCCACCACCAACACCACCACACCCGCATGTCTGAAATAAACATATCAAATTGACAGGAGATTTTTTTTTTTCGTTTCTTTTCGTAATTAAAAATTTTCGAATTCGAAATGAAGTTTCATAATTGTTCCATTTCCTATGATTTATATGCCTAGACCGAATGAAAGGGAGGTGGAGGAGGGGACAACCACCCACGCCACAGTCCCTAGAAAGAAGAAATCAATATTTGTATGTCGGACTTGTGTGCCTAGCCAGAATTCCACTTATAAATCCACGTCAGGGAAATCAATGAAAAAGAGCCAATTTTACTTCCAAAAAATGGATGTGTATGTGAATCTTCCAACTAAAAGCTCCCACCCACAAACCTGCATTAATTGTGATGTTCTACACAAAACGATATCAAGTAACAGCCGACTGAAATGCCAACTCAGTTCTCTCTATTATTTCAAAACATATGCTGGTTTCACAGATTTATTCCATTGCAATAATGCAGCTAGAATTTTGAGTACGAGGTCTGAAAGAGAGAGAGAAAAAAAAAAAATCAGAACATATGTTTCAGATGTATTTTTTTTTTTTTTTTATGAAGAAAGTCTGAAACCCTTTCAGATTTTAAATACGCACCAAAGTGCTATATATTAAAAGCGTATCATAATTTTTGCATCGTCCCTATTTTCTTCCTTATTCCATAAGGTTGGAAAGTGTTTCATTATTCATGAGTGAGCAGTATTTTTCTTCCTTGTTTTATAAAACCCATCTTTGGAATCGAAATTTATCTTGAAATTGCCTACTAAAACTATTTTACAATCTTCGCCAAGTATATTACTACTTCACCGTTTTAAATATTGTTTCGAATGTGCATCATAATCCATGAGTGTGCCATGTTTGTCTTTCTTAAGTTGATTTCTACTTTAACGCCCCAACTCTCGCCAAGGTGGCGATCATTAAACACATACAGCAACCATGACAATTTTTTGTATTTATGTGGCAATTGTAATTTAGAATTAAAATGGCGGTTTGGAACAACCTGTAAATACAGCATTCCGTTACATTTTTATTTATTTTGGGTTGCCAATTAATGTAGTTTTAATAATTAAGTGTCTTCAAATTCCTTAACTAGTGCGTTTATCACTAATTTGCTCACTTTAGTTTTCATGTTTTTTGTTTAGAGAGCGTTTTAGTTGTTTAGAGAGCGTTGAAACTTGTGCATAACTCCTAGAGACCCATGACTTCAAAGCTCGCCAAAGTGCGGGGAATTTTTAGGTTGGCGAAAGTAGGGGCGTTAAAATAGAATCAACTCTTTCTTGAACCATAAAGTACATCTTTGGAATCCAAATCCATCTTAAAATCACCTACTGATACTGTTTTAAAATCTTCACCAGACATATTCGAACTATAGGCATATTCCAACTATATCTCGTAGACATTTTAAATACTGTTTGGAATGAGCATCCTAATCTATGAGTGTATCGTGTTTTCCTTCTTTGTTCTATAAAACACTTTTTCGGAATAGAAATCTCTATTAAAATCGCCTACCAAAACTGTTTAACAATTTTCGCCAGGCATAGTCAAACTACACTTCACCTTTATAAATACCATTTGGAAAGTGTATCATAATCTATGATGTGTGCCGTATTTGTCTTCACTGTTCTATAAAACACTTCTTCGGAATTAAAATCTATATTTAAATCGCCTACTAAAACTATTTTACAATATTCGCCAGGCGTTTTCTAACTATACTCAAAATATATTTATAATAAATTGTCGCGTTTTGGCACCCAGTTTAGCGATCATTTATCAAAAATTGCAAACCTTGTGCGACTTTCAACATTTTATTAACGCCCCCCCCTCCACGTTATCTTGGCAAACATATTTGAAAAGTGACTCGACTCGCTAATTGTACCAAAATCGTGTCTACACAAAAAGCAAGGTTGAAATTAATAGCACTCTGGTGCTAAAAAGGTAAGAAAAAAGAAAGAAAGGATCGCAAAATCTTCTCCTCCCTTCTTTGGCGAACTTCGATATCACCCCACTCTCTCTGTGAATGGTGAAAGTGTGTGTGTTTGTCGTTTGAGGGGCAGGGGGAGGGGGGGGTATTCGGTCGGGGGAAGAAAGAGGGAAAAGCAAGAGAAAAGTAGACTTGTTAAAAGCCGGAAATGTTCAATGTTCAATGGAAATTCCAGAATTACTTCAAATTCGCAGAATTGCTTCAAATTCGCAAAATCATAAAAAAAAGTAGCAAGAAAGTAGCAAAATCGCAAAGTCATAAAATTTAGTCGCATGATGCTATCAAAAGTAGCAAAATTTGCGAAAAGTCGCAAGATCTGGCAACACTGCATTAAACTTAATCGCGCAAAAATTCCGCGCTTATTCACACAACAAAAAGGAGAAAAACCTAAGCATTTTTTTTTCACACACAGTATGGTTACGCCATCTGTTGGACATAAAAAAAAAACAATTTTTATGAAATGCAAGAACAATATTAAACAGACGAATTGAAATCAAAAATATAAATAAAATACAATATTTCAAAAGGTGGTTTTCGTAACAGTAACCCTATGGGCTCATTTGAAGAAACAAACTTTTTTACTCCACTGATTACTTGCATATGCACCTGTGGGCATATTGGTATTACATCATCGCCAACACATTCTGAATGAATCGCCAAATATGAACACGCTATTCAAACTCTTATTTCTTGTCACATGAAAATGGCGAGGCGGAATTGTCCTGTAAGGTTCCACTCTGTCAGTTCATGACAAAATGGTGCGGTGGGATTGTCCTGTGGGTGGAATCACAGAGGAAAATTCTCCGCAGAATTGACCTGTTCCCATGGACACCGGCAGAATATTTCCCAGGGGGGGGGGGCAAAGACTACTTCAATGTATGGTTACCATGTTCGAAAGCGCAAAAAAGCAAGGGAAAACACTGCATACAAAAATCCAGGGGGGTGGCATTGCCCCCCCCCTTGCCCCATGCCTTTTCCGATTCTAATAGTAGTATTCGCGAAGCATCCTATCAGCTGGTTACAGGCCGATCAACTGAAACTTTAGAATTTCAAGCTTTATGTGCGAGAAGAACGTAAATGATTTAAAAAGCATGGATGAATCTGATTTTTTAATGTATTACAATCAAAGTAAATAAATGGTAGAAACATGAAAAGAAGGAATTGCTTAGAACATATTCAGTGGCAGATTGAGAAAAAAAAATTCTGGAAGGGGCACAAGGTATTTTTTGACACATTTTCTTATAGAATCCCTTGAATTTGCAAAACAAGTGAATTTTCTATAGCGTAAGCTTCATTTGTCTGGGGGGGGAGGGGGTCATGTACCCTGGGGCTCCCCTTTCTGGATCTGTCAATGAACATATTGCAAAAGCGATCGTGAAATAATAGCGTCTTGGTAACAACATGCAGTTGGGAAGCAGTAGTTCGAGGGTTCTGTCCTCGCTGTGGCTTAAGTTTCCTTCTTGCTAAAAAAAAAAAACAACCAGTTTTTGCTTAAATAATTTCGACAATATCCCTTCTAAAGTTCCATTAAATACTGAAGAAATACTAAACACTCAAAATCTTATTCCTGGGGTTATGAATCTGCATTTTAATTATTTTTCATTTTCAAGATATTAGTTATTCTGTTTTGGAAAAACGAATAATTGCTAATTCTAAACTCCTGTTGTCTAAGCAAACTTACTATTTGAAAATTGTCAACTTTGTGCAACACATTTTGAGTTACTTATTTCATATAGTTTTTATTTTGGCGTAAAATGGGCGTAATTCTAACTCATGTTTGTAAATTTCACGCGATTCTAGATACTTGGAAATGCTTTGTTGCAAAGGAATGAATGATTTTATGCCAAATCTGGCAACCATTCTGTTTATTTTTTCAGTTTTTTATTAATATCTTCTAAAATACAGTGGAACCCCGATCTATCGTTCCCGCATTCATCGTTTTATTTCTATGGTCCCTGCACAAACTGTATTCAAATAACGTTAACAAAACCTGCATGTATCGTTTGTCAAAAATTCGCTTCCCCGCGTTCATCGTTGTAAAATGTTTCTTCTGACCGAAATGAAATTGAAGATCAAGCGGATCAAAATGGCTTACAAATTTAATTACTTCCTGGTATGATATCTTGGGTTGATGATGGTATAGGTGAAGAGTTCTTACATCCAGGAGGGATGTATATGGTGAGAAATGCAGTGATTATATTGATTTAGAAGTAGCAATGTGCGGTATCCTAAGAATGGAAGAAATGTGATGCAAATAATGAAAATAATGGAAGAAGCTGAGAATAATATTCATGCTGATGAGACTGAGCCAACACTAGTGCCTAGTTTATCCTACGCAATAACGGTATTTAAAATTGTATGACTTTTATATACGAACATGAATATACTTAAAAAGACAAAAAAAAATACTGTAAATCTTAAGAATTTTGTTTAATTAAAAGATTAATGAAAAACCCAGTGAAAACTTACTGATTTTTTAAAAATAAGTATCACTTAATTTCTAAACAACTTCAATTCGTTTATTTACAGTTTGGTAACAAATTTAGTATTTTTGGCATAATGCATACATTGTGTGTATCCATAAATACTGTTTTCTTTATATTTTGACTTTAACCCTTAGGTTTTTTACTACGCACCCCTTGAAAAACGATAGATCGAGGTCCTACTGTAGTTCGATTTTCGAAATTTAAGTCAGCTTAGCAGGTTCCTCGGAATTTTTCGAATCTGTGGGCACCTTTGTCGAAACTCATATCACCACGGTTTAGGAGAAGATAGGCGAACAAGCTTCTGACAGCGGCCCTTACTTTTTTTTAGAATAAAGAGATAACATGATGACAATACAGGTGTAAGAGACAAAACAAGATTCAATTGTCAGAGGCATCGAGGAAAATCATTGACTTTCTCACTATAAAGAGAGGCATTAAAAAAAAAAAAAAATTCTGATACATCATATTCGTGTATGTGACGAAAGAAGTTGAAAACTATTCTTCTGATGACAGCAATGCAGAAGAAGATATCAGATGGAATTCATTTTTAAAAATTACATAATTATAACTTGAGCAGCAGCATCTTTATTATTATTTTTTCATAGTGATCGGAAGGCTGGAGTAAAAGAAAAAAGATTGAATTATCAGAGGCAGCGAGGAAAAGCAGACTCATATAAGTAGTATGCAGCAATGCAGAAGAAGATATCAAATGCAATTCATTTTTAAAAATGTGATAATTATTTGAGCAGCAGGATCTTTATTATTATTTTTTCATAGTGATGGCAAGGCTGGTGTAAAAGACAAAAGAATATTGAATTATCAGAGGCAGAGAGGAAAATTATTGACTTTCTTGAGAGACATTAAAAAAACAGTTCTGATACACGACATTCATGTATTTTCGCAATTGAAAAGTATTTTTCAGGTGACAGCAATGGAGAAAAGCATTGTATGCAGTAATGCAGAAGAAGATATTAAATGTAATTCATTTTTAAAAATTAGACAATAATTATTTGAGCAGCAGCATCTTTATTATTATTTTTTCATAGTGATCAGAAGGCTGGAGTAAAAGACAAAAGATTGAATTATCAGAGGCAGCAAGGAAAAGCATTGTATGCAGCAATGCAGAAGAAGATATCAGATGGAATTCATGTTTATAAATTAAATAATTATTATTTGAGCAGCAGCATCTTTATTATTATTTTTTAATAGCGATGGCAAGGCAGGAGTAAAAGACAAAAGAAGATTGAATTATGAGAGGCAGCGAGGAAAATCATTATAAAAAGAGGCATTGAAAAAAAACAGTTCTGATACATCATATTCGTGTATGATCCCAGTTGCAAACTATTTTTCAGGTGGCAGCAATGAAGGAGAAGAAAGTCAGATGAAATTCCGTTTTTATAAATTAGATAAATCTTGTTTAAGCAGCAGCATATTTTTTTTTTTTTTTTTTTTTTTTTTTTTTACTTTTAATAAAGCAGGGCAGGAGTAAAGCACAGGAGCAGATTTAATTTTCAGAGGCAGCGATGAAAATTATTGACATTAATGATGTAAAAAGAGGCATTTATGAGAAAAAACAGTTCATACACATGAATATTCGTGTATGTTTCCACAAATGAAAATTATTTTCTATTTCACATCAGAAGAAGAATCCCTTGAAACAGGGTAAAAAAGAAGCATCACATACAGCAATACAGAAGAAATTCACAAGGAATCCATTTTTAATGTTTTTTTAAAAATTAGATAATTATTATTTTAACAGCAGCACTGATTTTTTACTTTTCATGAAGTAATGGCAAGGCAGAAGAGAGATGACTGTAGCAGTATTCAATTTTAATTTGCATGAAAAAAATTAATGCAAGACAGATAATTCAGTTGGAAAACAGTGTGGTATATTTAAGTTCGATTTGCAGGAGGAAACCGTTCAGAAAGTTGAAACTTCATTAATAGAATGTGTCCTTTGATGTAAATGCTGCAATTATTATTATTATTATCATATTACATTCTTAATTCTATTTGCTTGTAGTATAAGTGTAAAAATTCTCATATGTAGATTTAAATCTCAAACAAAATGAAAAAGCCTCATATCTTACATGCCTGTTTATACAGAATCTTCTGTGTTTTCATTAACATTTGAGATAAGAGATATTTTGAATATCTTCATGATTGCTTAATAATAATGTTAAAGCAATATTTTGAGATTCCTGGGCAGATGGCTTAGTCAAGGTCCTTTTAACCAATTTCTTTTTAGGTTTAAAACCCCGCTGCAGTTTTATTTTTTTATTGGGAGGTGCAGACTCATCACTGGAAGGAATAAATGAATTGGGTAATTTATGAGTTGACTTTCGGAATGCTTGCAAGAGATCCGGCTGGCTATGTTTTTCTTTGCCCAGGTTCTGAATTATAGATTGAGTTTCATTGCTCTCCTCAATGCAGAGATTAGGAAAAGAATCATCATCTGCCTCATTACTCTTAGTTTTTGCTTCCTTCAAAAGTGATGTACAAAGCAAGTGAATATGTTTGCACATATTCCATCCCTGAAAAGGGCCGTTTTTTATTATTTTCGAAACACATGTCGAAATTCTATGAAAATAAATTGGAATCGTAGATTAAGTAAACAATTGATAATCCGGCGATTGAAAAAGCCGGTCAGCGTCAATGTAAACAAATCAGCAATATTTACAAATTAAAATCGCAACTGTCCTGTCTTTCTGCGAAAGAGTGCTCATTTTGTGATAAGAGACTTTTCATGTCGTTTAGACGCTAGTTTCAACTAGCAATAGTCACGCCTCGGTAGGACCTCATTGGCTATGACACTGCCTCTGCCCTGCGTAAAGCCAACAATCTAGAACAGCTATTATTCTACAATTTTTATACATAGGTGTAAATAGTGGTTGTGAATTAAAAGAATGTTGAAGGAGTAAAATACTGCAAATTCATGCCTTTGATTATAGCCAGATAATATAGACACATGCTCTGTCGTGTGCCGATATATTGGAAGGTCTTGCAGATAGTTTTACGACGATTCTGAGGTTTGGGAGGGATTGTTTTTTAAAGATGGATAATTACCTAGATAGACGAAATATTTTTTAAGTTACTGTACCTTAAATGCGTTGAATATATATGCGTATTTATCTATACACGTGTTCATATACGTACTGTGCATTTTGTTATCACTGGCTATTTTGAGTTTGCAAACAGTTTCAGATTACGTGTACATGTTGTTAATTTTGTTATCTGAGTATTATTTTGATTTATTTATGATAAACAAATTTATACGAAAATACTTTGCATTATCTAGGTAAATGAACTATTGGGGGGTAAATAAAGTATTGTTTACACGAACGTTGTTGTATAAAAATCATCCAGTTAAAAAATAAAATAAAAAAATCCGTAGTTCTTAGATGAATTGATATATTGTTCGGGAAAATGATACGAGCCCTTTGTAGGATATTGAGTATAATGAATATCCAAGAAAGAATTATTAGAATCATTTGTGAAGTTTGCTGGTAAATTATAAATACATGTATGTGTGTGTGTGTGTGTGTTCATATAAATATTACTACCAAGTCAAAAGATGAAAGAAAAATGCCAGTAATTCAACAAGTTTCAATAGTTATTTTCTGGAATACTTTGCTTCTTAAATAAAAATCAGTATTTTTTCTCATTTGTTCAATTGTAATTTTCTCTTCTATTTAGTAGTACGTATGTTTTATTTAATTTCACGGGGTGAGAGGTGGCTGCATATATAAAGATATTGTTAACTAAGTCATTAAGCGAAAAGGAAAGGCCAGAGGATGAACAAGAAGAATTAAAAGTTGTTTTCCGCTTTAAATTTTTCTTAATAAATAGCAGCATTTCCCCCTCCTCTCCGTTGTTCACTCGTAATTTTCGAATTTATTTAGTTCATAAAAATTTTTGTATTTCATTTAAAGGTAGGAGGGATACATTTATTTCAGCCCGCCTCTATCCACGCCCTAGCCCTCCAATTTCATTCAGCCTGATATTTCTGGCCACTAAATTAGCTGTACGTGCATGTGTAATTCAGTAAAATCGCTGCAAATACAATTTCAGTTATAAAATATAACGTTAACAATCAGTTTTCTAACTGTTCGTATTCGTAGTACATTGGACAGTATGAAGTAGAACAACGTTGTTTGCTACGAAGATGAAAATTTCGTATACTTGGAAGAAAGAAGTCACAAAACTAGGTAATAATTTTTTGAAGAAATGATTTATTTATTCGCCCATTAATTTTTTATGTAAACAGTGATATTGTTTACCAAAGTTATACTTTACAAAAACTACCACATTTTAAAATGAAGGAGAACAAAATTAACTATACAGTAGAATAAGCCCATTCCGCTGTTAAAAAAAACTTCATGTGTTAGTATAATTAGAAATATTGAAACCTTCCCAAAAGAAAAAAAACCCCTATTTGTATAATTTTAACACATTGCTTGTAGGTCATGTACAAGTAGGGATACAGAGAACTTGTGTCATGACCTATATAATTCATGACTATAAGCACTGGGCGCGAAAAGTGCCGCCCTTACATGAAAGTAAACGCCCACAGGGAATAATTTTGTTCCAAATATCAACAAAAATTTTCAAACTGTACATGAATTAACGTTGATCTTTAAAACGCACCGAATAAAAAAATATGGGAACATTCTTTGAAAGAAAATGCTAGATTATAATTCAGAAAATGGGATCGCATCAGAAAATATTCCTATTTCAGGAATGAAATCTAAATCTAATAAGCGACGAGAAATTAATCGGACGCAATACTTATTTTAGGTATTTTTTTTCGCCTGAGAAAATAATCATAATCCTAGGGTTCAAGTGTAAACTGAAGTATACTTTAGCTTTTACTTACAAGCGTTCTTGAGCAAGCGCAACGGCTTTTCGTTTCGAAGTCTAATTTTAAAATTCAGTTTTTACAAAGCCACGGAAATGAGTAATTTTTCCCTTTCGTTTTCTTTTCCTTTTTTTTTTTTTTTTTTTTCCCGGGGGAGGGGGGGGGGGTCTTGGGTCCATTTGTTGTAATCTTTTCTCCCTCAATTCAACAGTTATAAAATTAGAAATCTTTTCGCGTAAGGAGGAGATTACATTTTAATACATTCTTACCCAGCTACAACCCCACAATTTAAAAAGTTTGAACAGGAATAGCTTCAAATTTTAGTGAGAATCCCTGAAAAAAATATATATAAAAGCTTAATGCAGTTAATTTTTAAAGCGGCGGACAAAGCAGATTTTATAATAAAATACGAAAGATTATAGAATTCAGTTAATTTTAGAGTTATCTCCTAAAAATGTTAATATTTGACTGCTGCTCAAATTAAAATTTGCTGGCATCTGAAGCAATAACCTTATTTTAAATTATCCAGTTTATATAGATAAATCTTGGAATATTCACTTAGGTACCGCCTACAAGGAGCTACGGCATAGGGCAACGCCCACATTTCTTTCCGAATAGGCTGCTCGCATTTTTTATAAAATTTTTTTTTCTGTCCATGGGCTAGAGGTCCTCATCCTTCCCCGAAAAGAAATTGCTAACGGGTTATATACTCTATTGTACACTTTGGATGGGTAAAACGAGTTTTTTTTTTTTTTTTTTTTTTTAATGAATTAGTCCTTCCCACACACAAAAATTTTTACATTTGTTTAGAGTAAAATGCTGCTTTGCTTTTGTTTGGGTTAAGTAAGGGTTTTTTTTTTTAATTAACCCCGCTATTGTGTGCAATTTTTCACCCTAAAATTAAGAATAATAAAAAAAATAAAATAAAGAGACTCATTATAGAAAAAGAGTTGCATTAATGAAACTAAAGAAATGCTGAATTTTGACTTTTGCACAGGTAAGCAAAAACTGGATTATAAACATATGAAGTAGTAGTAGAATGAGATAAAAATTAGGAAAATTCCCTAGTCTATTCCTATGTTCTTCTGTCGAACGGATCCAAAGGTAGACCATTTTTTTTTTTTTTTTTTTTTTTTTTTGAAGAGGGATGGGAAGATGTAATCAATCAAGATATACGATTAAATTGTAGTAATTAAAACTGCAACATGAATTAAAGTAAAAGATACCTCATCCAATAAGAAATTCTCAGAATTAAAAAGTCATTAAAGTTAATTATACATATATTACTTTCTCAAATTAAAAAGAAACAAAAAGAATTCTCCTTTTTACATGGCAAATGTATTATTCAGGAAATCTACGTTTCTCAACATTCAAATACTGAAAATCTTGTAGAATTTTTTTTTCCCTGCTCACTGAAATGAGTATGGACATTTTCTGTTAATTTTTTATGTAATGGAAGTTGAAGAATCATTTAGAATTTCCGACAACCACTTAAAATGGAAATGAATTTCTTTATTTTTTGTTTATTTTATCAGTTCATGTAAATGGCGGCTATGGCAGAATTATGAGATATAAAAGCCATTTGCTATAATGCATACTTTATTGATAAACCATTACGGTCTCCATCAATCAACTGTGTTGAGCGATACGCTTCAGAAATTAGTTTACGATTTCTGTAGTAGCATGCAATGCGGTACTATTTTAACGTTCTGTTATTTGAGACTCTTCAAATAAAAATACACTAGATCAGAAGTTAGCAGCCTTTTCCCTTTCGACCCCTGCTAAAGTCTGGAAGAATTTGGCGAGCCCTTTATGTAGTCATCGTACGTTGGAACACTGTTTTCTCAAACTCCTTTATATATTTACGAACCCCGAGTAGGATCCAATGTACTAGATAATAATTCATGGCAGAGTCACTCAGTCTTGAATTTTATGTAATCAATATATATATATATATATATATATATATATATAAACGAAATTGTGAAATCTTCTAAATTTAAAGTGACTGATATTACTTTTTAAATTTAATTCGTTCGTATTATAAATCTTTGAAAACATTATTAAAAATTTCTAGTAATGCATGTCATTTGCATTTGTGCTTATTTTTAATTAAGAAATCGAAAAACAAAATCTTAAATCGTTTCTAATTGAAATTCGGTCAGTATTTTTTATGAAAACTTTACCACCACTTTAAAGAAAAAGTTTTTTACCAACATTAATTTTTGAACGATAATCGCCCTTTGTGCCTTAAACTGATGAGTAAGGAAAATAACGTGCCTTGGTAACGCTTGGCGCAACCAAGCTACACTTGGTGCAAATTTTTGCAGGGGCATAGGTCGTCCCTAGGGATGGCGGTTTCTACCGAATCCACCGGTTTTCGGTGTTTCAGTTTTTTTGTCTTCCAGTTAAACCTATCGAGTAAAACTGTCCTTAAAACACCGGTTACAAAAAACACCGGTTTACGGTTGTTTTAAAACGCCATCTATTGTGAAAAAGGAGAACTGAAACTATTTATTCGACCTGATAACATTAATATTTGTTATAATAGGAAGGAAAATAATAAAAATTAAAATGTTAGAATACCCAAGTGGAATAAAGAAAACTGAAAACTAAAGTAGATTTTGCTCTATTCTAATAAAAATATGGTATTGCAATATACTTAAAAGTCTCACTACTGAAAAAATTCAAAATAATAGTGGATCACCTTTTCTCTGTTCACCACGGGGGAACTTCGGTTATGGTAAACTTCGGATATAGTGAACGAAATTTGATGGTCCCCATAAGTTCACTATAACCGGAGTTCGCAATATATTTATATAGTTTTGAATGTAGTATTTTAAAATATTTTTTTCAAAGAATATTCATAATCTTAAATTTTATTATATCTCAAAAATATAGATAATTATTAAGCATTAAATTAAGCAGAACAAATATCAATCAATAAAAGTACATCGCATCTAAGAATAAGTATTTGTTTTTTTGCTGTTGTTGAGATGTTTTATTTCTATGTCAATTTTTAGTGTCTCTTATTGTGTCTAGTTAAATAATAAATAATTAAAATCTGTAATTTACATAGCAATTGTATTTCCTGTTTTATTATAATTTTAAATGGAAATGGAGGTTACGGCCAATTATCTGCACTAGTAATCTAGGCGGGGGGTTGTATTGCCCTCCCTGGGGGACTTTCTAAGGAGTCCTAACCCGTATTTGCGCTAAATTTCGGAGAAAACCACTTTATAATTTTAAATTAAACTCAAAAACTAACTCATGAGTTTGTGTTTTGTAGTACATTAAATTAAGAACAGTTTTTCGCATTGTCCACATGATTATAAAATGATTATGACTCTTTTAAGAGTAACTTTGAAGAATTATTTTTTTCCACTTGAGCCACTTCATAATTTCACCTACTTCTAATTTCTTTTTAAAAAAAATTAATTGGGGTGGGCGTAATTTACATTTTATATGTAAATTATAATTATATATACTTTAACATTCATTGAAGAATGAAGAACGTAATTTGATTTTAACTATCAATTCTACAATAAATAACACTTTGGACAACAGATGGAGCCAGCAATAATTAAAAATCTGAGCGAATTTGGTGTAGTAACTGGATTCCGATTTTTTTTGGTGGAAGCAAGACAGTTGTCCGGATCAGTTTATTTTATTGAAGAAGTCTCCTCGGTTATTTTACAAGTAGAATGGGGATTTTCTCCAAATAAACCGGTTTCGGTGTTTTTTAAGGGGGATGAGAATCGGTATGTGTAATAACTGGATTCCGATTTTTCTGGTGGAAGCAAGGCACAGTTGTACGGATCAGTTTATTTAATTGAAGAAGTCTCCTCGGTTATTTTACAAGTAGAATGGGGATTTTCTCCAAATAAACCAGTTTCGGTGTTTTTTAGGGGGGATGAGAATGGGTATGTGTAATAACTGGATTCCGATTTTTTTGGTGGAAGCAAGGCAGAGTTGTACGGATCAGTTTATTTTAGAGAAGAAGTAGAAGTCTCCTCTGTTATTTTACAAGTAGAATGGGGATTTTCTCCAAATAAACAGGTTTCGGTGTTTTAGCGGGATGAGAATCGGTATGTTAGAGGCAAGCAGGAGTAAGCAGATTTTAGGATTTGCGGTTTTCGCTATCATCAGCTTTCGGTATTTTTTTAAAGGTCAGACAGAGGGGAGTCAAAGCGTATTATTATGAATTGTAACGTGTCGTAGCTAACAATACATGATAAATTGGAATATTTTATGGTTGATTCATGTAAGAGTTTTGGTTTTAATAATCTATACGAATCATTTCGTTTAATTTTATAAAATACATGATAAATCATAAAAAAAAGTTTCAATTTAAGATTTTTTTTCTTAATAATCTCTACGGATCATTTACTTAACTTTATATACATGAAATGTACGCAAGTCTGGGTTATGTGTGGTATAGGTATCTAAGGGGGGAGAAGGTCACGATGCCCCCCCCCCGAAATTTTGATCCCCTCGAAAATGTTTTTTGGATACGCGCCTGCGGATAGGTTTGTAGGCTTACCAAAAAGCAGTTTCCGGTTCCTCTTTCTCTATTTTTTTTTTTTTTTTTTTAATTTCGAAAAGAGCTTGCAAATATTGTTCGCTATTAAAGAATTTTTTAATTTTACGAAAGAATTAATATTTTCCGAGTATGATGAATGAAAAATTGGTTACAAGATTTTTTAAACTGAAACGATTAAAATAAAAATAAAGGCACTTTAAAAAACACTTGTAATTAAAAGGAACTTAAAAAATAAAATACTTTTCTTTTCCGATTCCCGGGAACATTAAAGTTTTGAGATTTAAAATAAAAGTTTAGGGAGTCTATACATAGATATAAAATACTATGGGCGCCCCCATACTTTTATTTTTCGTCAGAAATTTTTCAATGTTGTCGAGTTTTAGAAAAGAAAATTATTTTATTATTTTTAGTTAGTTTTCAATTAACTGATTTATTTATTTACGAATTGCCTTCATCTGATCCTAAAGAAAGCTAGTAAGGAATTCGGGGTGTGGTGTGGTGGGGGGTAGTTTTCAATCGCTTAATGCAAATAGATTTAAATATTTCTTGGATCAGTGGCGGATCCAGGGGGGGGGGGCGCTCTGGGGGCTCGAGAGATAGATATACTATGGATTAGGGAAGGTGAAAAATTTTTGGGGGAAATTTTCACATAAACTGAAATTTAAAAAAGTAGCAACGTATATGGCGTTGACTCTCTGTTTAACGACGATCTCTTTCCCAGACGATATTTCAAAGTCCCGGCCCCTCCTACATAAAAAAATTTCTATTCAAAAAACGACGACGTTTCTATTTAACGACACGATTTTTTTTTTTTTTTTTTTTTTTTTTTTTTACTACACTTAAGTTACACGAACAAGAGAAAATTTTTAAGTGTTGGGGAGTGTCATAAGTGCAATTTACAAGACAATTTCAACTATCTGAGTGTATTTTCAAAGGTATTTTAGAAGCAAAGAGAAAATTCTTGAAGTAGCACAAAAATTTAGTTCGGGATCCAAATACAAAGAGCCGAAAAGTCAATGTAGCCGATTAGAAGAGTTTGACAAGGCACTTCTGCATGCAAATGATTTCATGAAGCAAGAGCATCCAACATTCTAATTTCTGGGCCCCTCCATGGCCGAGTGGATAAGACACTTGACATGATAAACGGCTGAAGTGTGAAGGTCACGCGTTTTGGCCTACCGCGCAGTAGTCGATATAACGGTCTGGAGTTTTGGTCGGATTTCTCCAGATTTAACGTGAATATATGTTAGAACTTCTGTAAAACTCCTCCGACCAAGGCAACTGCCCCAGAGTGCAGATGCCTCTAGTGTAGGCTTGTCACATAACATCACGTAACACATAACTCCAATTTCTGGAGGCCCGATGAGTAGCTGAGCTTATAGCGCTCTCAACTGGGAGAAGAAAAGTGCCTGGTTCAAACTCAGGTCGCGTCCGTCGACCTAGCCGTTCGGAGGCTCTCCGAAACGTATCATAAATACGGATTAAGAATCCCTTAGAAAGACCCCCACGTAGGGCTCCCCGTTCTCGGCCTAGATTAATCGTGTAGATAATTGTTCGTAATACCGAAATAAAATAAAATAAAGCAGTTTCTGCAGTGGTATTCAAAGAAAATGCTATTATTCTGGCAGAAAAATTTGGAATGCAAAATTCTCAGGCTTCGGCTGGTTAGCTAGAAAAATTCATAAAGTGGAAACTGACGCATTTTACATTTGAGAAAATCTGGAAGAAAGAATAACGGGAAAGCGAAAATTGAAACAATTGATTCTTTTTGATTTTATTGAAACCTAATTTTATTGTATTGCTTGTTTTTACTACCTTTTTTTAAGGTAACTTAAAATAATTTTTTGTGAATAAAATAAGGTAATGGTAATAAAAGTAACATCTTTAAACACGATAATATATCAAGAAATATATTCACAGTCCTAAGAATATAAAGTGCGAAGGGTTTGTGTTGGTGTTGGTATTGCCGGATTACTGCCAATTATCTGTACGTTAGATCTAGGCCGATGGGTGGGGTGCACTCCGTGGAGTTCTTTCTAAGGGATTCTAAACCGTATTTACTCTAAGTTTCGGAGAAAAGCCCGACAAACTCCGAGCGGTTAGGTCGGTTGACGCGATCTGGTTTTGAACGCGCACCTTCCAAAGTGTAAAGGGAAATGTTATTCTTTTACAAATTCTGTTTACGAAAGATCTCTATTTAAGGACGATTTTTCACTTTTTCGCGGTTCCTTGAAAGTCGTTAAATAGAGAGCCAACTGTATATATACAGTAGGCCCTCTTAACATTATTTTGTAGAAACTGATAACATTATTTTGTAGAAAATTCGTCTAAATGTTCATTGTTAAAGATTAAAAAACTGAATGTATGCTGAAAAATGTGAGGGAGGGGGGCACCACCGTAAGTTAGTCTTTGTAGGGGGGGGGCGACGTTAAAAGGTTGAGAACCGCTGCATTAATACCATAATTTAATTTTTAAACAATCGTCTTTAAAATAAGAGCACTGTTGTTTAAATTGAATATTTTGAAAGAAAAAAAATATATTTATATGTAAATATATATATAATTATAAATCGCTCATTAATCTAAGAATAATTTTTTTAAATCAAAGAGGTAATAAGATAAATTGCCATGAGTCAGATTAAACTCTTGCATTTTTATAGAGAAAATCAGCAATAATAAGCTATAGTTGATTAGGAATCAGACTGAAGGTGATAATGTATTGTGCAGAGAACGTGCATGTTAGATCTGTGGAGTCTTACATTTGTTTAGGGTTGCCTGGTAGGTGAGAGATGGTATTTAAAACTTTCGAAACTGCTACATTTTTTTTTTTACTGAATACTTCTGGTCCCTGTACTAAGAATACAAACTCTCAATACGAACAAATTGAACAACCAGTTTATTAATAACTCAGTAATTAAAGTATTTATTTTTTTATTTTCAAGAGAACGTATCAGCTTACATTTAAACGTTCAGTTAATCAGAGGCACATGGCTCTAATCTGATGAAAGTTTTGATATTAATTTGTTTAATGTCATTTATATAATTCATTACTATTTGAATGTCAGATAAAACTAAGAAATGAAAATGATTTAAATACTTTAGCGGGAAAAAATCAAATGATTACGATTTTGAATTCATTAAAATTTAAATAAATTGTTTGAAATCAATTGAGTTTCTATTTAGCGCTTAAAAATTTCCTTTTTAAATAATGTTGAATAGTTTGTTTTAAAAAAAATCTCAATAAAATGATTGTATCTTTCTCAATCGATATAAAAATTAATTTTTAAAAGATGCGATAAAACGTATTTATTACCGCATAACTTTTAAATGCTTTCGCTGGATATAATATTCTTGAGTTTAAAATATTTACAGTATACGTACACATTGTACAGTTTCTTAGGGGAACAGGGGTCTCAGTCTCAATCAATCTGAAAAAAACTTGTTTTTGTCAATTTGCCTGAGGAGGAGACTTCCCGCACGCTATTTCCGGCCCCTTTGTGTAGGAGATCTCCCTTTCTCTTCTCGGAAGGAGTATGACATTCATGTTCATGACCTTGAGACGTGGCTTGGCTGACCAAAGCAATTAATTCTTTCTTATTTACTGATGTAAATTTCCCAGGCGCGGATCCAAGGGGAGGGCGGTGGGGGGCGATCGCCCCCTCCTGGGCGAAGTCCAAAAATCTGTTATAATCTGTTAAAATATATTATGAAAGTATAATGAAAATTATGTAGCCTCTTTCTAAGAGGTGTATTGCGGTATTACTCCCTTTCCTTTTTAATCATCGCTCATATATAGATTATATTAATAAAATAATTAATTACATTAATTGGTATAATTGATTATATTAATTAATTATAAAATGATTTTGCGCATTCTACCCCCTGTTTCAGGTACAAAATCCCCCTCCTTGAGTCATTTCTGGATCCGCCACTGAAATTTCCGTGATTAATATGATCATATATCAAAATTGCATGTTCTAAAAATATAAAAAGTATCTCCTTTAAAAAAAAAAAAAAAAAGAATTTGGGGGCAAGGCCCTCATCTGAGGCAACTGGAGTCTCTTAAAAGAGTGCCTTGTGATGTCCCCATAAGAAAAATTGGATACTTGATTGATATAATGAACGTGCTGGCCAAGCGACTTGTTCAAGTTCAACTTGTCCAATTCATCAGGAACCAAAGATAACAACGAAGTAATTACTCACACTATTTATGAAATGGGCTGGAGCCCCATGATGCTGAAACTATCTACACATTTCATTTCCGACCCCACTTTGCCATGCAAAAAGTTTTTCATTGCATGTATTTTAAATACCTTTAAAGTTTGGCCCATGAATTCAGGGACACCCTGTATACATACACATAAAGACTATTTGGCATTCGAAGGAAGTATAATTTTGACTCGAAAATGTAACATCAATATGTGAAATAAGCATCGTCATAATATTTCGTCTCAGCTGAAAAACATAAAATCGCAACCTATTAATTTAGCCTAATTAATAATATCTTAATATAAGTATACCAATAATTGATTATTTAATTTGCATTCAATTTCAGTAACATTGTTCTTTATTTAAGTAGACGAATTTTCCCAGAAAAACTTAGGCGTAATGTATTTTGTGTAGCAGTGATGTATATAGAAATTTTTGGATTAAGTGGCCCCACCATGGCCTAGTGCGTAATCCACTGAAAATTGTAGGAGGCTGAAGAGTTCTGGCCTACCACACGGCTGTCGATCGAACAGTTTTGGGGGGTTTTGGGCAGTTTGGAGAGTTTTGGGCAGCTTTCTCTAGATGTCAACTGATGAGGCGTTAGAACACATTAAAAAGTCTTCTGCCCAAGGTACCCTTCCCCCCTCCTAATTGACAGATACATCACGTGGAGGTTTGAATTAAATACACTACAGTACACATGGCTTAGAGGTCATTTGCATTTTAAAGAGCCCAAGTTCCTAAAGTAATACAGCTTAACTTAATATTTAAAATTACCAACTAATAGTGTTTGAGTTTAAATATCTGAAAAATTACATTTCTGATATTACAGAGAAATGCTAAACTTTAAACCTGAAATCCTGAAACAATTGCATTTAATCATAATTATTTCAAAATATTTTTTCCTAATGGTAGAGTCAATACAATACGGGAGTACACAGTGCTTACGCCAACATTATCCCCTATGAGCAGTCTCTCAAAAATAAATGTGTGAGTGCATGACCCTACTACACATTCGGCCCCCTTTTTTCCCCAGCCGTGTGCTGCATTAAAACTGCACTCTTATTTCTTAACGTACTCTTTTTAGAATGTAATTTTACCTGCAAATAAGGGGAATAATTATGGCAAATATTTCGTAAGTCCAAACTAAAAATTTATTTATAAAATTATGTTACTTAAAAATGACAAAATTGCAATATATGTCATATGATACTGAACTCTTCAGTTTCATACTACAAGAACTGAACTTTAAGATTGCTGATAATGGTTACATTTGACTAATCTTATTTAGTGTGAACTAACTTATTTAAAACAAAACCTTATGCATGATAAAATTTCCTTCTAGTTACGCCCCCACAAAAAAAAAAAAAACCCTGCTCGAGGGGTATCTGCATACGATGAGGGATGCCTTGGTAGGAGGACTTTCTAAGGGGTTCTAAAGCGTATTCACGTTACATCTGGAGAAAACCTACCAAAACTCCAAACCGTTAGATCGACGACCGCGCGATGGGACCCGAACCCGGGACCTTCACACTTCGGCCGTCTATCATTTTCAGTGATATAACCACTGTGCCATGGTGTGCCCCCCCCAAAAAATGCCCGTACCTGGGGGCAATTGCCCCTCTCTCTCAGTGGACCTGGCATTAAGATCTTAATGTGTCATTATGTGTTATAAGCAGGGGCGTAGCCAGGGGGGGATATCGGGATATATCCCCCCGAAATTTTTGGATTAGTGGTCACAAGATTAATGCTGTGCAGAAATTCCGTCTATTTATACACATATAAGTTCATATCCCCCCACTCCCCCCGAAAAATTTTCCTGACTACGCCTGATCATTAAGGTTAAGGGCTCTAAGAAAGGATGGATATAATACGCACACAAGTTCACACAACTCACGCAATAACAATTTTACTGAAATTTTATGATAAACGGTTTATCGTAAATATATGCTAATGCTAAGTTACAATTAACTGTAATTTTTTAAAATGTCGTTGGATAAAAAAAATATTCAAAATATTTTTCTAGTTTGTATTAGTCATAGTAATTTAAAATTGAAACTGCGTAGGGCTGGACTCCTCTCCAGCCCTAGAATCGGGCCCTGGGTACAATATATTAAAACTTGAAAACAGGTCTAAAAACTAATTTAATGTGACAATTACAAGTAGAGTTCAAAATATCACACACAGATTCAGGCTTTTTTTTATTTCCCTAAGTGTAAAAAAAAAATAGTTATATTTTCCCGTTAATTAGATTTTTTCAAACACCAGGGGGGTGCAAGTGCACCCCCTTTCCTGCGCCCATGCCCAGATTCCTCTATTAATTTAGCAAAATCCGCAGAATAACCAACACCGCTGTCCCCTTATCTCCAGATTTCGCAATAATATGACCGAAGCATAACAAACTTCGCTGTTCCCCTACCCTCCCCCTCCCCACACACACATTCTGCCATCAATATGATCTCTTCGCCTATGCGCAACGCCTGCTTTACTACACCACCATACCCGGTTAATCGATCCGCAAATGCCCACACATTCACAATAGCCGCCTTGGAGGGGAAAAAAATCGGCTCCTTTATCTTGCAGCGAGTGCTTTATCCTCACACTCTACTACTCTACTCATCCCTCCAACCAATCCATTCCATTCATACCCATAATACATAACCGGTTCATAACTGATACCGATCCCCAACTACGTTCACAATCGCCAACTTCAGGAAAAAAAAATAAACCGGGCAGTTTATTTTATACCGCAACCGTTGTTTCACTCATGGACGGTTTATAACCGAAGCGCAATTAGAAATTCTAAAGAAAAAACTGCTCGGTGTTTTTGGACGGTTTATGTATTTTGAAAAAAGCACCGGAGAAACACCGAGGGTGAGAATAACCGAAAAGAACCGGTTCACGAAGTCCAAAACACCGGTTTTCGGTTTAAACCGGTTTCAGTTTCCCATCCCTAGTCGTCCCACGTGTGGCCTGCCTACTTTAGCAGGCTGCTGGGTTGTTGCGATCTGCCCTTAAAAATGGATAAATAGATTACCTCACAACATACGAAACGTTCCTAACGAAATTATTGCCACTCTACCAGATTATGAGCCGTCGGACCCACAGCATAGAAAACGCCCCAAGGCTGTTCTCCATTAGAGATGAGACGGGCTCGGGCTCGTGAAAAATTTCTCCTTTGTTGAACATACTCCTTGAAATAGATTTTTAAAAGTGATTCATGGGATAAATAGACGTATTTATTTCAAAAAATAGCGGCATGGGGGACTAGAAGGTGCGTGAAGCTCCAAAAATTATTGTATCCTATTAATGAAGTAGTTAATTTTATTTGTCTTTAGCTGAAATGTCGGGCTCGGACTAAAAGTCTGCGGGCTGGGGCTTCAAAAAATGAGCCCGAACTCATCTCTATTCTCCATGCCCTTCAAGATCAACCTTAAGCCCGTACACGCCACACACGTCGAGCAACCCTTCCTGTGAAGACCACCTATGGTGGGGGGAGGAAGGGTCGACATGCACACCCAACATCCAGAAAAATGACTTTCTGTACTGATACAGGCAGCTTCGCTGCTATCTACGCACATCCACAACAATAACATCCCTAACATTACATACTGGAGGTACGCGCGCTGCACTGGCACTCCGAGAAGCTAGACCTCAGTCAGTCAGTTCGGTTCAGCTGAGAAATTCCTTTAAATCAGCGGTAGGGAGAGTGATTACTAGTAGGGTTATTCTTGGTCAAAGAGTATAGTTTGGGACAAAATGTTTTCTTCTATGGATAGCTGAACATAAATGTTGAAAACAAGCGGATGGCGATAAAAACATTTCTTAATGCAATGGAGCTTGGAGTAGAATATATATGTGAAGGGAGGGGAAAAAGACATATATCATTTTTTATTTTCCAAAGGAAGACACAGGTTTGGCGGCCTAGTTGGCCTTGGGTTTTTGGCCATGGGTTTTCTAGATAAGAATCTGAACAGGAAGGATTTGAGAGTATGAATTAGAACGGATTTATATATTTGGAGATTCTTTGTAAAATGTACACTAAACATACACACGTTTCTTTCTTTTTTGGTTATAATTTCTTTTTTATATTAGCTAAGAGTACTTTTTAAAACATATTCCTATGTATTAGTAATATGAAAGACTGATTTATTAAATTGGTATTTTTTTTTCTCTTGGGCAAAGTTTGTGAATAAGTTTTCACGTTAGTATGTATTACTTAAAATATTTTTGAAAATATAGGGGATGAGAACAAGTGAGAGTTGTGTAATTAATAATTTAGTTTTTAATACTTTTGTAAATTGCTTTTTATAGTTCTCAAGAGCTTGTTCAAATTAGAAATAATGTAGTAAAGGGCAGTACCTAGTAATTTCTATTGTACTCGTTAACCTTTTACGAACCGAATTTATATTCAGGCATTTTAATATTTTTACTTTGTGTTATTTATTTATTTATTGCATATTTTTTATTCTAATGCGTTAATTAAAGAATACTAGTCATTAAAATGGGGAAATTTTTTTATGCAATTTTCATTATGTTCCCGATTGGGAACATGGGTTATTTCTGACTATACTTTTACATTGATTTCAATATGGAATATGTTGACGGGTTGTTTAAATAATAAGTGAAATATTAAGAGTTAATGCAGGATTTATTTTTAAATTTAAGTAAAGATATGAATTAAGTTTGAATTGGAGAGGTGTATGAAGATAGCTCTGTAAAAATTTGTGAAAATGGCTATTTTTATGATTTTTTGATCAGTTTCCGGCTAATGATAGAAATGCAACTTCAGTTTAAAAAAATCGTGTGATCCTTTCACCATATCTTCTAGTATTTTCAAGTCAATACTGATAAAATTTAATTTTTTAATAAATTTTTAATTTTATGCTCCCAATTGGGATCATTAGCCTGTGAAAGGTTAAGAGTACCGTGTAAGGGGCATTTGGACGCGGATTGCCTGGAGCTATAAGAAAATACCCCGAAATGCAAGGCGAAAAGGACGTCCATTTTTTCCCACTGTCGAAAGAATTCGGAATCTTCTTTGTAGAGGGGGGTGCAATTAGGGGAGAAAAGAGCAGTTGCTGGCCGATAAAAAGCGGTCATCTTCTTATCTTTCGTGTGGGTCATTTTCCCTAAATGTCCTGTACTTTTCTCCTTGCTTTTTTTCTGTTTTTTTGTCGTAGTACAACCTTTAGCCCCCCTACCCCCCGTAAAAAATTAAAAAATTTCATCTGCGTATTTGCATTAAAGGTTAAAATTCAAAATATTATTTGGGAAAAAAAAATAATATTATGTACTTTCTCATTAAAAAAAAAAAAAAAAAAAAAAAAAAAAAAAAGAAAGGAAAAAGCTTGAAAAAATGAAGCCGATAATTTTGGCTGTTGCTAACAATTTTACACTTACTGTTAAATTCCCGCCTTTCAAATACCAATAGCGAATTTTTAAAGTTTAGAATTTCTGAGCCATTTCAAGTGCATAAGATTACAGAAGAAAAGCGTGAGAAATTATAGAAATCAAAAGAAAACTTGATAAGTTAGTATATTTGTGTATATATTTCGATACAAAATTACACTTCCCATATGTTTTTAGCAAGGAGTTGTTTACTAGCAAGTATGCAAATTCATTAACATATATACAAGGTTAATCTAAACTTTTGGACTAAACTTTAAGGGGTGGTAACGCGTATTCACGTTAGATCTAAAGAGAACAGCACCAAACTCCAGACGGTTAGATCGATAGCCATGCGAAAGGCTAGAACCCTGGACCTGTACACCATGCTGTACACCTCAACCATCTCCCAATGTTCAGCGGTTTTATCCACTCGGCCATTCTTCGGCAATGCAAGTCAAAAGCTGCTATTGTAATATGGGCATTTTAAATTTCTTCAAATGCCAAAATGTACTTTAAATTCTAATATTTTATGTGTTGTTAAAAAACCTTAGTTTACAAATTATGATCATATAATATGTAAAATATGTTAAGTAAATTATCTTAACTTAAAAGACTTGAATGCCATTAGAGGATAGTTCATGCCATCGATAATGTCGTTTAGAGTTTATTTTTCCCTTCCCGAAGATTCCCTCTAGAAACTGCTAATAATCATTGAGAGGATTTTTAAATTGCGAATTACAGGTGTACCACGTGTCCACCATTGTTTCAGTTTTAGTTCGGGAATTGAACTGGCAAACCTAACCTATGGTTACTAATTCGATATCTCAATGAATAGCTTGAGGAAGAACTTCTAAAACAATTGACAGTGTTTAGAATTTAAATTTACTAGCGGTTTAAAAAAAAAAAAAAAGTTTCAGAAACTGGTGATTAATAATGTTTCTTGTACTTTTTTTTATTTGAAAAGTATTTTGTACTTCTGTGTCGATGGTGATGGTGTTTTGAAGATGTATTCAAATTTCTGTGCCTATGCTTGAACATCCGCTTATAAATCCACGTCAGCGAAAGACACAAACACATAGGGGAGGGGCAGGGGCGAAGCCTTCAGTCCGCGCACGATGCGCAGATGAGTAGCAGGTTTCTGAAAAATGCGAAGAGTTTTGAACTTGAATTCAGCGTATTTAAAAACCCAATTTTATAAAATTTTCGCAATAGAATAATCTTTTTTTTGTGTAAAGGAATGGCTTATAAGGTAATTTTATTATTTTCTTGTTTGGTTTCGCAGAGAAACCTCCGTTTATACAAAATTCTTACTGCTGCCATCTTTTGGTCATAAAGGAAATCGTCCCGACCTGAAAAGAGATGCGCTAATAACAGAGCATCTCGTCCGATGACGCGCGCAGTTCCTTGGCCAATCAAATAGCGCGAAAATTTCGGGAGGAATATACGGTGAAAAGTGAGCCAGGTCATCTCTAAAAAGATAGCATCCAACCAGCGTTTTAACCACTAGGCGACTGAACTGATTGATTGTACAAAAAATATTAAATACGTGTGCATGTGAAAGTTGACACGAACGAATTACAGAACGGCAATGTCTATCTGTGGGATGCGTTTAATTTGGTTTTAAATTAATATAAATAAAATCATTTTTTAAAATGATTTTTGAAATTAAATCATTTCTTGTCTCTTCTTACTTGAAATTCTTGCGTAATTTCTTTATATAATAAGAAAATGCACTGCTGTTTCATGTAACTTATTCTGAATATAATAAAATTAATTGTTATGTTGAAAATATTTTGTTTGTTCTTTTGATAAATACTTTAATGCGAAAAAAGAAAAAAATAATAAATTTCTATATAAAAAAAAAAAGGCCTATGCATTTGTAATTTGAATATCTCAAAAAACGGACTATTTGTCTGAGGCTAGAAGACCCATGCTTTAAAAAGAATTCACACATGTAAGAGATTCACCCAAAGTAAAAATCGGATGAGTAATATTTCATTGCTATCGATCGAGAAAGAAATGTTGGCATCCTTAAGACAAAGATTTTTACGAATAATAATCGGAAAATATTCATCCAAAATAAGAAGGGATTTTATTTTCAAATAATGGATGAATATTATTCTTTACTGTTTTGATAAGTACAATATCTGTACATATCAAAATGTCCCATTTCTAATTAATAAATTTCTAAATAAATACTACTAATAATAACTATTTAAGATTATTTTTCATTTTTAATTATTAAATCTCTAAATAAATAATACAAATAACCATTTAGGATGTGTTTTTTTTCAAACGTTAGATTATCTTATTTGCTTTGAAGTACATCCAAAATGCTCTTTATTCTTACACCACCTCATTAAAGTATTCGAGTGTAAGTCAAATTTACTGTGTTAATGTGTTCGATCTTATGTATATGGTGTTACATAAAAAATAAATTATAGTCCAATGACAACGTCTAGTATTTCTTTTGAGTTATGTGTTTTTTGAAAAATGAATCAGTAATCAACCGAATCAAATAAGAAATTCAGCTTAGACTAGAATAGGAATTTTCAAAAAAATATTTTTGTACTAAATATTTAACCCATTTATGCCTAGTGTCCCTTTTTTGGGACGGCATTTTCGCTATTAGACGAAAACGTTATTTATTTTTCCTAGGCTTTATTCATGAGTATTGAGCCTCAACTCTACAAAATATTTTAACATGACCGAGTAGGATGTTGATATTTCGATTTTTATGCATAATGATTTTAAAAGAAATCATCCCTTGTTCAAGAAGTTGACATCAGAAATATATCTATTATTTCTGTTATCAGTAAAAATCGAAGAAAGTCGCAAAAATATCCAGGCACAAATGGGTTAACTTAAATGTTGATAAAATATATAAACATAATATTTTTGACTATTTGCATCACACCTTTTGACTATTTGCATCACACCATGATCAAAATTTTCTTTTCGTCGGTCGTTTCATTAGAACTTATAACACAGTGTGTGGATGTGTGCTTGTGCTGGCGGGGAAGAGGGGGATAAATCTGTAAGCAGCGATGACCATGGCATATATTCACGCCTCGCCCCTGGGGAGGGGGGCGCAAATATCTTAGGCGGAGACTTTTCTGCGCACCTAATGCACATTCATGTTACATATGGAGAAAACCACACAAAACTCTATACCGTTAGACCGACGGCCGCGCGAGAGACCAGAACCCTGAATCTCCACTTAAGCCATCTCCCAATGTTAAGAGGCTGTATTTTGCTCTCTCTGTCATTAATGTCTGCCAGTCTTCTTAATTTTTTTTCTTAAATTTCTTTTGCTGAGCTTATTCTTGAAACTAATATTTAGCATACAACATTTCATACTCTTTGAGCTCTTTTCAAAGGTTTCTACCTATCATAATCTCCTTAGGACAAAAAAAAAAATTCTTTTGTTAGCATACTTTTATAGCTGCTAGTTTTAAAATTTACTAAAAATGTATTGTTTGCAGCTGTATCACCGATTGTTTGGCAAATGAAAGAAGCTATATCGCTTTGCAAGATTTTGCACCTTGCAATACATAGAAGGTTGTTTAAACATTAAAAATTTTAAAATAAAATAATTCTACGTGCAGTTTAAATGTACACAGAATGCATTAAACAAAGCTTTAATGAGGTCTTTGCTTATACGAATATACACACAGTTTACTTTTTAATGTATGCTATCTTAACATAATTTAAAAGAATAGGCAGGCGTATGAATTCAAACATTATTTCAGACATTTTAAAAGAACATCATTACATTAAAATTCATCTTCAAGAATTGCATTGAAAATGCACTGAAAACACAAGCTTTACCGAGGGAAAAATTTTCAGGATATTTTGAAGGATGAAGGGATTTCTACGTGGAAAGTTCTTTCACCGCGTTCTTCGAAAAGCTGTAAATTAATGGACAGATTCGCGTCCAAAAGCCTCATAAACGGGGGGAAGAGAGACTCGTCCAATTGCCCCCTTTGAAACGAGGAAACTATTTCTTCGGTTTGGCATTTCAGAGGTGGGGAGAAGCTCGCGTCCAAAAGCCCCATAAACCAAGAGTACTATTTAAAACTTTGTAAATATGGTAGCCACAAAACGAAATTAACTTTTGATATTTTTAGTTGTTAGTTGTTTTCTTAATAACCGTGGGTATTGTTTAAAACGTATGTGTAAATCGTGGCAGTAAGATTTAAAATTTAAACAATTAATCGTTTATCATTTGTGCAATATTTATAAATTTACTATTTTTCAGTGAAATATTTTTGAGAATTTAAAAATCAGTTTACTGAACTGATTCGAGATTACTGAATTTTGAGGCCTAAAGAAATAAATAGTAAAGTTAGTATTGTAAAGCCTTCTCTCCGCCTCCCTCCCCCCCAAAACGCTCGCACAGATACACCATTTTTTGGGGGGGGGGGTGGAGGGGGATACTGCCCATTTTTTTTCCTTTTGTTCTTAAGCTTTTGGCTAAACTATGTTACACAAAAAGCGTTAAACATATTTACATAAAATATATGAAGTCAAATGTCTTGTAGCAGGATACATCGAATTGAAGAAAGGAAAAATTTCATCGTCAAAAATAGTAATTATTACCTCTCAATCAAGAGCATCGTTAAAAAATATTTATAAACAAATTCATGGGAAATTTTTGAAAGCGTAAATATAACTGTGTTTTATTGCCCGGAGATAGAGATATAAAAAGAGAGAGAGAGAAAAAAGTATGCGTTTTCATACTTAGACTTCTTTGCATGCCTCCACTTATCTAGAGCCTTCGTATAGGATTTATTTTCAGATGTTATAAATAAATTTCATCCCAAAAAATCATGAAGAGAGTTCAAATTCGAAAAATTAGATTGTCCACCCTTATCAGACCTTGGGCCGTAAATGGTATATGTGAAGAGAGCTATTTCATTCGGTCACGCTAACAATCTTGGCGAAATCAAAGCCGGCGAAAATATTTTCAGTGTTTAAGTGATTGATTAAAAATAGAGAATACAAAATAATTGTATCAATAAATATACTTGAAACACGTGTGTGTTGAGGGGGGGGGGTTGATTACATAATTAACAACGTATGAAGACCATAGTAATAAATCATTATCATAAAAACAATACACAAAATAATTCAAATAACAAATAATTAATTAGATCTATTAATTAACAGTAAAATAAAAATTATAAATTATTTATATATACTTACGTTTAACGAGTTTGCAAAACGTTCGCCTAGTTTCAGTCCTCAATAAAATGCGCCAAACGTTCACCTCAATCTAGCAAGCTTTACTAGGAAGACTAGCAACCCGGGGACCAATGAAATCACTCTCCACTTGTAACTTTTACGGCCCAAGCGCTAGTCTCCACCCTTTAGCTCTCATAAAGCAAGAGAAAGTGGTAGAGCCTAATTATACTTCATTTAGTCCGAATACTACAATTTTAATATTTTTGAATTTATTTTTATTTAGTAATCAAAATTAAAAGCAGTCGAAAATTCGGGCAAAATTTGATCTCCATGCTAACCCACTGTAAATTGCGTTAAAATGTGTACAAACGTACAAAATATGTGAAATTGTGAAAATATAATAAATAAATGTGCAATAAGTCTTAAAAAAAATCTTTTTTTTTAAACAAGAATTTCAAATGTATAAAAATGTGAACAAACGTTCATAAATGTTTATTTTCTGTTAAAGTACTATAATGTGTGAAAACCTGTTCAGCTGCATAAATATAAATTTCAGAAAAAATGACAAGTGTTGACTTCCGATCTGCAGTCAGTCCTAAGCGACTGATTTTTTTTTTTTTTTTTTTTTTTTTTTTTTTTAAATTAAAGCGAAAGGCAATACTCTCAGTATTTAAAAAATTGAAGGTGTTTTTTTTAGCTATTACACATTTTTTTATTTCTTATTTTCCAGTGGTGGGCGGATAAGGTTCCGCCCTCAGAGACAAAATAAACGCCCACAGTAAAATACTTTGTTCTACTGCATCAGAAATAAAAATTCGAAATTAAATAAAGTAAGAGACGTGTATTTACATAAAAAGATTTTTTTTTAATGTAGAAAAAGGCTTTCTTCATAGAAACTATGGATTCCAAGAATAGGAAGTTGATATATGCTTTATTGCAGAGGAGGAGATACATTAACGGTTGGCGGGTTTATTTTTATCCAAAATCTGTTTTGTCGAGAATATATTAAGATCCAGTGACCACGAGCTATTCCCCACACCACCCCCATTGAAATCATATAATTTATTTTACTGTTGAAAATAATTTTCAGCTTAAGAATAAGATGAGATTTTTCTGAACATAAACAACACATCAAAACTTGATGGATTTGGCAGAAAAAGGTGCAAATGATCAATGGACGGATTCCGAATCGTGTAAACTCACCTTTTGTATACACCTTCCGAATAAGAAGACAAATCCGAGCATTGCTTTCGGAGAGAAAAAATTAATTATCGGAAGTAAATCTTGCATAATGATCAGTTAAAAAGTATTTATTGCTAATAGGATTTATCAATGACTATCAAGGGCGGATTAAAGGGAGGGGGCGACCGTCCTCCCCCCCGAGAAAAAAGAAATTAATGTAAAAGATCCTATTTTACTTCCACAAATTGGATGTCAATCTTCTAACTAACCGACCCCACCGATAAACTAACCCCCCCCCCCCCGCCAAATTTGCATTAATCCGCCACTGATGACTATGTCATTTTATCTCTCACCCCTTTATTGAAAATTGTCCGAAAATTGTGTCCCAAAAATGCGACATAAAAGTATGCGACATAATTTTACATATATTTAAATACTATTAGTTCACAATAGCTTTAATCTATTGTTGCAATATTTCGTAAGCTGTAGAATATGCATCCCATGTATTTTTTACATATATTTAAATATTATTCGTTCACAACAGCTTTAATGTATTGTTACAATATTTCGTTAGCTGTAGAATAGGCATCACATGTATTTTTCTATAAATAGGTTAAAATCATGAAAATTTCAACATAGGGTTAAAAGGCGAAATACGCCAAAGATGACAGATAAAACGACATAGTCAATTATTATCGTTTTAATATGGCAATAATGAAACTAAAAATTAGGGGGGTTCAGGGCGGGTCACCCCTGACGAGGCTCGAACAGCCGAGCCTTCTGACATTGTGAATATCTTGGAGAAGTTGAAACCGAAAAAGTGCCCTGGACTGATTTCGCAGCTACTTTGTCTCCTTCACGCCGTCAAAATCGGCATTTTTGGCGCCGAAGAACTTTTAAATAGGGTAGGAGAAGGGATAACAACTCGTTTCATTCTGCCGAACAAGGAGCTCTATTCTTCCCGGTTGTTAATAATCGTCGATGGTTAACTCTGCCCCAACTTGAGGTCACTTAAGGTGGAGTCTTAAGGAAGAGCGTCAAGGGGTTCTTGTGATTGGCGAAACGACCTCACGATGACCTCCGAAGTTGTTAGCGCAGTCTATTACCAAGCAACTGGTTCTGAGCAGTCGACAGCTAATCATCGACTTTTTCGGAAACAACCGGGGCAGAATAGATCTCCTGGGCTGGAACTCTCCGTGAATCGGTTAGCAATCCCCGTTGTTAACTCCCGCCTTGAGGTCACTTGAGGTGGAGTCTTAAGGAGCGTCAAGGGATTCTTGTGATTGACTAAACGAGGTCCAGAGAGTTGTTAGAGCAGCAATAACCACCAATTATTTTCGAACAACCAAGGGAGAATAGAGCTGCTGGATATCAAGATCCGGGCTTCTTGACAGACCATTTTAGAAACTTAGAATTACGTAATATGACGTAACGCAGAACATACTGGAGCACCTGAGGCGAAACCTCTCATCTCCGATACATAGTAAGTGGAAGTCAAAATTGTCCCCTCATAGATATTATTGCTGTTAGATACCAGGTAAGTACAGTCAAAGATAAGAAGAAAGCATTAAAATTGAAGGGGAGGGGAGAGGGGGGGGGGAAAAGGAAGCACTCTAGCTTCCTCCAAAAATGACACAAACGTGCGCATAAGAAAAAGAATTCTTAGAGAACTTTAGTTCAGAATGGGAAAAAATTAACAATGATGAATTGCAGAAGGAAGATGAGTAAACGGGGTCTTTTGTGATACATTCTACCCTCTAGTCGGGAAGATTAAAGAAGTAATTCGCCGGGAATCGCGTATATGTTTTTTAAGACATTATCGAAATTTCTGTCAATGATTTTCGTAAGAGGCTCCATTCCAAGATCGGAATGAACTAGGGTATTTTTAAAAAACAAGGAGCTCTACGAATTTTCTATAACGAAATCGGGCAGCTCGTCCCGTTTGCATTCCAAAAGAGAATGCGCAGAGGGATGCGTAAAGAGGGATTAGTGATGGCGGGTGTTGTTTTAAGAGCTTATTGACATTTTAGGGTTTAGCTCCGCGTTGATTATTTCTGTAAGGTTGGTTCAGGGAGATTTCAAGCGTCGTATATTATTCATGATCATCAATAGATTTCAGTAAGAGTTTGTAGTTAATTTATTTTTCGACAACTGAGGCGGGCGCTTTACGGCTCGTCAACCAAAGATATACCTTTTTTGATAACTGAAGCGGTGTGGTCAGATCAAGGGCGGATCCAAAAACTTTCTTCGGACGGGCGCAAATCGTAAATACTCATTTTATCTAGTGTAAAACCCACTCAATATGAAAGCTCCATTTATCTAGTGTAAATATATTTTTCACGGAGGGGACGCGCGCCCCCTGCGTACTCCCCCTGTATCCGCCTTTGTAACAGGCTGGTTCGCACAGGAACCGTTTGCAATACATCCGCTCCGCTGGCCTTCCCGACTTAGTACCTACTCATCATGCACTGCGATCGCAGCGCCGCTCTAAGGCACAAGCGCTACTGTCGGACATTGCAGGAAAACACCGATGCAAGAATGGGCACATCTACGATTATTTTGTAGCATTTCCCAACCTTGTATGCAGGAAATGCTTCAAAAACGAAAAAACGGCACATAACATACCATTTTTTCTTTGCCTTCATACTACTTTAGGAATCATCAATGCTAAAGAGTTACATCTTTGTTATATAAAGCACTCATTTGATTTTATGAACAAAGTGGGCGACTCAATTAAATGAAACTAGGAAGTATTGGACTTGATGCTTTGGCACAAAATGCTGTCCTAAGCAAAGGTGCCCTGGCACCTACCAAACCCAAAGAAGAAGAAGATGGGTATATCTGTTCACAAAACCTCATACATATAGAGGATGATTCTAAATTAGAGGAACAAACTTTCAGGAGGGGTAGGGTACATCAAGAGAGTTCAGAATCACATAACAATGTAGATTCGGAAACGCCAGCTTCATGTGCCTGTTAACAATCACTTTGTAAGACGTGTTGAAGTGTGTGTCTAATTTCTTAACCAAGTTTCATAAGCAATGGGTTCTCTCCCGACAATTTCATCAATGTAATGAAAAAAATAATTCTCAATCAAAAATTTTTGTCAAGCGCATTCTGTGAAAGATGCATTAGTTTTTGAAAGAGCGTGGTCAGAAAATTCACCATTACTTGAACACTTCTTCTAAAGTGATTATTGACAGGTACACGAGGACGGCGTTTTCGACCCCACATTGCTATGAGGTTCAGAACCGTCTTGCTGTAACCTACCTCTCCTAGAAGTTTGTCCCTCTAATTTTGAATTACCCTGTATATGCATGTATTTCAGTCTGTATAGAAATGAACATCACTATTTATCTAAGAATCATGTTTCACAATCGCAAATTGCAATAACTGTAACAACAACAATTGCAATTATGAGGAACTGTGCTATAATCACATTAATGAGGAAGCGCAAATGCTAGCGTCCCTAAGAAAGGAAAAACATCAATAATGACGATGAGCTGTAAGGAAATAAATATGTATTTCATTCATTCAACGCGAGCACATAAATTTTGTTATTTTTCAGCATGTTAAATTTAAGTACACACACCATACAAATAAACAACTGATGCAAAGAAAAAAAAATACCATTAAGCAACAGGATTTAAACATAGTAAAAGCGCCTTTCTTTCTTAACGCAAAATGAATACACCTTTATAAGATATCTTTTAGCCCCAAGTGCATGAATATCAATAACAGAAAATTTACATTTGGAAAATGAGATTTCTCTTTCAGAACCTACATTTCCTTTGGGGACAAATATTTTGAATTTATTTGACATTTTTATACTCACCCAAGGAAGGAAGCTATTTATAAAGAACCCAGTGATGGAGGCAAAAATATCTGATGTGAAAGAAAAAGGAAAGTTATTTTCCTTATTTTCTTTTCTTTTGAAAGTGTTTTGGTAATAATTTCAAAATATCTTTTTATAAGGGTATAACTTAATATCAACAAATTCTCCAAGATATTTGCTACAGTCTGGAAATAATAAATAGGTAAATAAACGGAGTCAATTTTAAACTGAAGGCCCAGAACACCTTTATCTAGTAAGTTATTTAGATGGTTGCATTTACTAATGAGAAAAAAAAATAAAGAAATAAAGAAAATCTGAAACATTTTATATTTTAAATGCGCACTATAGTGCTATATATTAAAATGTTATTATAATCAATGCGTCGTCCCTATTTGTCTTTCTTGCTTCAGTACGTTGTAAAGTGTATCGTAATCCATGAGTCAGCTCCATTTGTCTTTCGTTTTCCATTGTGTCGAAAACAGCACAATAATCCACGCTTCGACATTATTTGTCTTTCTTGCGTCAGTTTTATGGAGAGAGTATCATTATCCACTTGTCAGTATTACTTGTCTCCCTTGTTTCATTATGTTGGAATGTGCATCATATTCCACGCGCCAAAATTTTCTTACTCGCTTACTTTTGTTGGAAAGTGCATCATAATCCACGTATCGAGTCCTATTTGTCTTCATTGCTTCATTATGCTGGGAAGTACATCTAAATCCGTATATCAATCTTATTTTTCTAACATATCAAATTACGGAACTCGACAGATAAATCGCGTCAGACGTATTGATTATAAAGCAATTTCCAACACAACAATCCTTTTGAGCCAGTTGTGTCGATGTATTGTCCTCAAATTTTCCGAGATTTGGAGATAACTTCAAAAAAGCTGGAATCACTGTAAATGCAATTGCTAGACCCTGTAAAGTTTAAATGTTGCTTCCATTTTTTAAATCAAGAGTAAGGTGTCATAGACGTCTGTTGTGATGCGCTTGAAACGGTAGAATGTCTCAAATCTGCCAAAGACCTTAAAGTACTGAAATTATTTTGAGTGCTCCTGTATAAGAACTATAAATGCTACATACCCAACCTTCAATTTTGTTCATGATACAGTACATAGAAATAACGTACATAAATTCCGTATTAATTGATGTATATTTACGGCAGTTAGAGAACGAACAAACCGGAATCATTAACACTGTTCAAACTTGTTGGAAAGTGCTGGGTGGATATGAAATATCGTTAGGTGTTCAGAGCCCTCTAGTGAGTAAAGTATTGGACGAAACGTAACCAAGTTTGATGGACGTACATAGTGAAACTTTACGTCCTCAGAATGGTTGTTATTGCTACAGTCTCTGTAGTTTCAAACCATTGCTTCATGTGTGTTTCGTTATATCTTAATACTCATTTGTCCTTTCGATAATTTCTTTAACGAAATTAATGAAGTGCAGCAAAGACATTCTCATTCTGCTAGTAATAAAGATTAACTACTAAAGCACACGGTCCAGTGAAGTAAGAGCCATTGAAAGTCAGTTGACCTCAGAAACATGATGCAACGGTTTGAAATCACAGGAAATCTAGTACAGCAACCAGGTCGGGAACGCAAAGCGGTTAGTCTGCGAAAAGTTGTAGAAGTTGCAACTGTTTCAAGCAGTTGACCTCAGAATGATGAATCAGAATGCGAATTCTCCCAGCCTTTCCTTTTATACTCATAATTGCAACAGAGATTATTCCATTTGACTCTGTAAGCAGGGTCAGCATTTCCCCTATCGGCGACTAAGGGCTCTGAGCACCACACGCTATTTTATAACCACGCCTTTATTGAAAAACGAAACAACTGTAAAAAAATTGAAGTTGAAAAATATCACTCAAAATTGTCTATATGTTTAACAGGTTTCAGATTAATAAACTTAGTACTAAGAAACAAATTCACTAAATTTTGAATGCTATCAGACTCCCGAACACTAACTGGGACGAACTTCCCGGGAACTACGGGAAACAATAAACGCGCTGGACATTAAACATGCTTGAGCAACTAGGCAATTCTATATGAACATGTATGTTAATACATGACATTTATAGTGTTAGTAGAATTATGTGCTGTTAATGTTTAAAATTTTCATCATTCTTTTTCTGAATTGTGTGTGTGTGTATACAGGGTGTCTCATAATAATTGGAACAAATTTCATGGGGAGGTAAGGCACATAATAAGTATCACATAGCAATGTTGAGTCCAAAACGCCGTTTCCCAGACAGCACATAAGTTTAAATCAAGTTTGACATTTCTTTGAATTTGACGCATTAATGCAAGCTTGACAGTTCAACTCATTCTAAGCTGGCAGCAAGTTTGCAGGAGTCAAGTTGAATTGTCAAGTTTAAATACAGCTTGATTTAATCTTGAAAATTGATACTCGCGTGATTTTTCCTTTTTAAAGGAATGTTGATGGCGCCATCTGTGAAAGAGAATGGACATTAATTGTCTAGCGTCCTCAAATTTGCTGAAAGTTCGTGAAAGATGTGTTTTATTTTATATTACCAGTGCCATATTACCGGTGGGCAAACGGGGCAACTGCCCAGGGACTACAGATTTTAGGGCCCAAAAATCTTACATCTTACACTTTTGTAATTTTTAAATAAAATTACAAAGGATTAAAATAAATTCAGAAGTTAAATAATTTTTTTAATTAGAAAGTATGAACAATGAAAATAATTCAAATTTACATTTGTATAAATTAATTTAAACTTATTTTTAATTCTTCGAAATGCTCTATATCAATATAGCATACCAATATGTAGGAAAATAACCACATTTGTAAAAAGAATTTTTAGTGTTAAAAAATAGCAAAATTTTTCAATTATTTGTTATTTTAAGAAATATTTACAAAAATGACTAAAGTGTTTGTATACCATGCATGTTAGGAACTGTGATATAGCATTTCGAAGTAACGTTTAACTATCTGTTTCTTTCATTTCAGATTACTTAGCACAAAATTTGTGTTAAGTAAACCCATTCTATATTTCCTAATATGGAAATTCTTCAAAATAAAATACAATTATACAACGAAATTGATTTCAAAATCAGTCGTTTGTCTCGATTTTGGCCAGCAGTATTGCTTCATGAGTGTTGCGGTACTGAAAGTTTTAAAACGTGTTTTTTTATTTTAATTTAATTTATTTTGATGCATTATTTTAATTCTGATGCATCCCATGGAAAAATAAAAGAAACAAATAACACATCGCCCACTTATCATTTTGGCGAGAAAACAGCGTGGTAAGTCACTTCAAACTTTAGCCGTAGCTGCACAAGGCTCCGGTGGCGGAATGGATAGCGTGCTCGACTGCGAAGCCAAAGGGCCCAGGTTCTATCCCAGCGACGAACACTCGATGGAAACGGATTAAATTAAACTGAAATTTCAGCGTAGAGGGGGGAAAATGCGCGGAAAAATAAATTATGTGGGGAGTGTTAGCCAGCGGGCGCCCCGTGTATTTAATTTTTTTTTTTTTTTTAAATTTTTAAGCTTGAAATGTCAAGCTTGATTCAAGCTTGAAATGTCAAGCTTAATGCAAGCTGGGCAAGTGTAAACTAGAACACTTGATTCAAGCTTGCATCAAGCTTACACGATTGGAATTTTCAAGCTTATTGACTTGATAAATCAAGCTTGCTGCAAGTTTGATGCAAGTTTGCTGTGCTGTCTGGGTTCTATCGACCTGTTAATAATCCCTTTGGAAAAAGTGTTGAAATGTTCCTCTTATTTCTTAACCCTTTAACGCGCAGTGTTCCCGCTCTGGGGACACCAAACTCTGACGTTTTGACTGTTGCCAGTCACGAAGAATAGATTTGATTTCTATAAAAATAGTTGCGGGTGACATAGCTCCACAAGAATCCTTTACTTTTTAGCACGTCATTTCCCGTAAAAAAATGGTCAGGGTTATTTTTAATAGCACTGACATCTGCTGAAAAATGGAAGAATGCGAGAACAGCTGGATAGATTGCCCAACGCTGAAAAAAGGGCAGCCGTTGCCATTGCTCGACTTAACTACCAGCAAGATGGCGGACGAAACGTTCATCGCGTGCCACAGATCTAGAGACCCTTTTTTGACGACAGCTGGATGTGCCCGGCACAGCCGCCATCTTGCTGGTAGTTAAGTAGAGCGATGGCAATGGCTGCCCTTTTTTCAGCGTTGAGAAAGGGTTGCGCCTCAAAGGGTTAACTAAACTTCCCAAAAACTGGGCTTGCTCCGTAAATTTTATCCATGAAATGAAATAGAATTTTTAAACTCTGAATATTCGTCGCGTGTTTTCTGTGAAAGATAAATAGTTTTTCACGAACATAGTCAAAAAGTTCATTGTTATTTCAGCACTTCTTCCAAAGTAATTATCAAAAGCTGCATGAGTTCGATCTTCTCGACCCTACATTGTTCTGATCCTGAATCTTGATGTTACCTACCACCTCTTAAAGTTTTCCCAACCATTGCGGTACAATTATATGCACATACATAGAGAGATAGAGATACAATATTTAACCAAAGTGCTGAAATCAACATTGCATACATACACACAGACACACATACACTCAGGTCTGTTTATTTTGTTTCGTTCTATCAATGTTCCATGCGGGTTATTGAAGGCGGGAGCTTCAAAATGTATCATCAAGTGAAAATGCTTCATTAATTATTTTTATTTGGAATCTATGTCAATTTACTGTGATTTTATTTTCTTTAAACTGCCTTTGTTTAGTTTAGCAACATGATACCAAAAAACTAAGAAACTATAATAATATTTCCCTATAAACATTCTGTTCTCGCTACGTGAGTGGATTTTTTTAAATAATGGGACCCATAAAAATGCACTTGGTCAATAACGTTTCGAGTATGGGAACATGCGTAAATACGTGGCCATTAGGCAATAAGTTAACATTAAGGGATTGAAACATTTCTTCCTGTAGTAACTAATTACTATGATTATAAAACGTGTTGATTAAATAGTCTATACATTGCTCCATAGCATTAAGATGCTATTTCATCCCCAATCTGAAATAAGTTTTCAATAATAGAGCTTGAATGACTGTCTGATCTTGAAGACTTCTATTAAATTCATCTCTTTTCGCTAAACTAAAGTGTCACTTGCTAAACTAATTTGTATTTAAAATGCTCTTAAAGGGAATCTTTCTATCAAGTGAATTATTGTGCACCAGTATTCAGATAGAAGCAAACATACTTCTAGTCCGGGAGCCAGCGACAGATTTTGGTCAGTTATTTCTTCCCGGCCGATAATTCGTGAGATGATTAAGATAGTTGTGTGTTGAAGACTGGTGATCGTCAGCTGCCGCACCATGGGTGGGTTGGGCGGCGGCCGCCTTCCAGACACGTAAAAAAATTTTGGGTAAAGATTGACGTCGCCTTTTATGCATGTGTTTAAAATTTCATGCGAGAAACGGGGCAAGACACGCAGTTTTTGTGAGGAGCGAGACTTAAATATTTTACGAGGCGAAACAGAGTCTTTTCCTCCGCGAGATTTCTCGCGAGAGCGTCTCGCCTCGAATAATTTTACGTTATGATTTACTTTTCTTTACGAATAGCCGTTGATGGAGTCACTGTTCCTCTACTTTTTCATTTTTAGTATATACTTCCATGAAATTTTATTTTCAAAGTATTCGCTTACTTTGTACGTTTTCAGTAAACCATTTTCAACACATTAAGATTTTTTTTTGTGATTTTCCATCGGAATTGAAAACACAACGGCTCTTCTAAAAGATTCACGCACGATTCCTGTGTCAAATATACAGCAAGAGAGGAAAAAAAGTAGGCTCATTTGTCTTTTATTTGGTCGTCGCTCGTCGTAACAGCAAAGTTACATGCACCAATTGTTTGTGACGAATAATGTACTCTTTAATATGCTACAGTGTATTTTAACCCTTTAACGCGCAGTGGTCCCGCTCTAGGATCACCAAACTCTGATGTTTTGACTGTTGCCAGTCACGAAGAATAGATTGGATTTCTATAAAAATAGTTGCGGGTGACATAGCTCCCCGAGAATCCTTTACTTTTTAGCACGTCATTTCCCGTAAAAAAATGGCCACGATTATTTTTAACCGCACTGGCATCTGCTGGAAAATTGAAGAATGCGAAAACAGCTGGATCGATTGCCCAATGCTGAAAAAAGGGCAGCCGTTGCCATCGCTCGACTTAACTACCAGCAAGATGGCGGACGATCGAAACGTTCATCGCGTGCCACAGATCTAGAGACCCTTTTTTGAAGACAGCTGGCTGTGCGCACAGCCCGTAATATCGTAATATCGTTCAAGGTAGGATGCATAAATGGAGAACCTCAATAAAACAGGGTACAAACAGATCAGCCCCAATAAATGTCGATCTCGTAAATCAAAAAATGACAAATTATTTTATTTCATAATTAACACTGGCAGCTCAGCTGTACTGGACTGCTTTAAACCTATTAATTTCAGTCTCTGTCCCAGTGTTGTTAATATATGGAGGAATGACGGGGCGAATGCCAGGCACCTGAAAATCGATAAAGCAATTTTTTTCGTCTTGCAAATTATGATTTATATATTAATTATTATTATTATTATTATGTTTGGTTTTTATAACTTTTAAGAAATGAGCATCTAATATTCTAAGCGGATCAGCTAACCCTGTATAAGCAAAAAAAAACAAAAAAAGTTGCTTACTGCTTACAAAACATCGCACTAACCAACAACCTGCTGCATTATGATATTTACAGTTTGTTTTGAAAAGTGAGAAAGTTAAATTTTATAAGCAGACTGATTTTTATGGTAAAATTAGTTTAACTAATGTCCTTTTGTTGCCTTTATTTGTAATCTAGAAAAATATGATCTGAGCCTCAAAAAGTCTTTCTGAAGCAAACACCCCTTTAGGAAGGCTCTCCTTAAACTTATCATGCCACTAGGGTAATTTCAAATAAAAAGGCCAGGGGCGTAGCCAAGGGGGGTTTAGGGGGGTCATAACCCCCCCATGAGAAATTTTTGCCATACAAAATATACAAAATATATATTCCTCACTACATTATCACACACGCGTATACATATATATGAGTTGTAGTAGTCGTACCCTCCCCCCATGAAAAGTTTCTGGCTACGCCCCTGAAAAAGGCCTATTCTTTTTTTTGTGATAATTATTAATTACTAGCCGCCTCCGGTGACCAGTTGCTCGCCATCTTAATAAATCTTGTTCGGAGAGAATCCTGTTTCTCACCGGCTTCCTTGGCACTGAAATCTCTCAGATTCTTAATGGAATCTAAAATTAAGATGGCTACAAACAGGAGCGGCCCTAGGGGTAAATGGCGCCCCCTGCTAACGTAAAAAAGACGCCCCCTTTTATGCTCTACTTAGTTTTTGAGTTCGAAATGACGCCCCTTGAAAGCCGACGCCCCGGTACGATGCTTACCTTGCTTATAGTGTCGGGCCGCCCCTGGTTACAAAAGTAAGATGGTTTGATGATAAAAACCTACCAAAAGGTACAAATTATTTTCATCCTAGGTTAATTCTGAAGAGCTTCTGTACATATTGCCCATTATTAAAATACGAAAAGGAAGAAAAAAAAGGAAGAAAATCTGAAACACTTTCAGATTTTAAATACGCACTAAAGTGCTATATATTAACCCATTTGTGCCTGGATATTTTTGCGACTTTCTTTGATTTTTACTGATAACAGAAATAATAGATAAATTTCTGATGTCAACTTCTTGAACAAGGGATGATTTCTTTTAAAATCATTACGTATAAAAATCGAAATATCCACATCCTACTGGGTCATGTTAAAATATTTTGTAGAGTTGAGGCTCAATACTCATGAATAAAGGCTAGGAAAAATAAATAACGTTTTCGACTAATAGCGAAAATCCCGTCCCAAAAAAGGGACACTAGGCATAAATGGGTTAAAAGCGTATCATAATCCATGCGTCTTCCCTATTTTCTTTTCTTATTTCATTAAGTTGGAAGGTGTATCATTATTCATGAGTGTCAGTAAACAAAAAAAATGACATTTCTAACATCTTTTTTCTGGGTGTAATACAATAGAAATAGAATGGGAAAAAGCTGCGCCGAAATATGCACAATTCGAACTGAATAAAAGCTTCAAAAACTTATTCAGGTGTATTCTTTTTCCGAGTCAACCATCGTTAAATGGTGCTAAAATATTATTTTAGCACCATATAACGATGATAGAGCATAAGTCACTTGATATAGTGGGTTTCTTACAAATCTATATTACTAAATGCTGCATATTTACTTGTGATAAAAGTTGTACTTTTGATCGCCGTGGAGGAAAAGCATGCTGTGCTGATGGTTTGCCATGTAACTCATTCAATTAAGATTTCATAACATGAAATTAAACCGTCTAACAATTATTTCAAATTCGCCTGCGGTAAAGGATATCTCATGTTTTATTTATTAAAAACTGCTTATTTTATAAGTTTGCGCCATCTGTCGACGGCTTTGTAAAATAAAAATTCAATTGTATTCTTTTTTTTTTTTTTTTTTTTTTTTTTTTTTAATAAAAGATAGTATTATAAAGGTACAGTATGGTATAAAGATATATTATAGGAAGTGGTTTTTTTTTCAAGCTGTAAAAAGTAGTCTATTTATTAATTCAGGGCTTAAACTGTCTTTACTCCAAATTTCATCCAAATCCATCAGGCCTTTTCAGCGTGAAACAGTAACAAACATACGTACAATCATAGACATTTATATATAAGTAGGATTGTCGCATTTTGGCATCAAATTTAGCGACCAGTTATCAAAAATTGCAAACCTTGTGCGACTGTCAACAATTTATTAACGTCCCCCCCCCCCCACCACCACCACGCTCCACGTTATCTGGTAAACACATTTGAAAAGATCTCCACCGTGACAGTTCATATCTAGAAAAACTATCAACACGTAGACAAAATTCTGGGATTGAACGAAATAGCACCTTAGTGCTTAAAAAAAAAAAAAAAAAGAAAGAAAAATCCGCAATACTATAAATACTTCCTCATTTCCTTTCACTCCGCACCTTCCACCTTTCATTTCCATACTACACATTTTAAGATATAATATCGGACAGTCGCAATCTTAGTCAGGTAATCGAGAATTCATACTATTTAAAAAAAAAAAGATTTTCATACTGTCCTTTCTCTTTTACCTTGGGTTGATGTCCACCTACCCACCGTTTTTGTTCTCTCTCCTCTCTTTTCCTGTTCCTCAATCATCCATTGGGGTTTGCTAAGATTTTAGATTCATGAAAGTGCATATCCCAAGCCGAATATTATCACTTCTATAGTAAGTGAAGTGTGCTACTATGATAAAAATTTGAGCACACAAACCAGCTAGCATTTGAAAGATAATTACGAGCACCGTTTAACCCATTTATGCCTAGCGTCCCTTTTTTGGGACGGCATTTTCGCTATTAGTCGAAAACGTTATTTATTTTTCCTAGCCTTTATTCATGAGTATTGAGCCTCAACTCTGCAAAATATTTTAACATGACCAAGTAGGAGTTGATATTTCGATTTTTATGCATAATGATTTTAAAAGAAATCATCCCTTGTTCAAGAAGTTGACATCAGAAATTTATCTATTATTTCTGTTATCAGTAAAAATCGAAGAAAGTCGCAAAAATATCCAGGCACAAATGGGTTAATCCTCTAATGACGTTTTTTCCTCTGTATTTATAGGGACAGCGCGAACGCAGTCTCAGCTACCAAAAATTGTGCACCCCAAGCAACCGCGATTTGCGGATGTGGCGAATGTCAACCCCTCGAAGTGCAATGAAGGGCCTCTGCTCGGGGGAGCCTCCTTCCTGATCAAGGCTGACCCCAGTGCCAGGTAAGTATGGATTTGACTGACTGACTGACTGAGGTCCTACTTGTCGGAGTACCTGCGCAGCGCGTGTACCTCCAGTGTGTATTTGTGATGGATGTTTGTGACTTGGAAGATAGTAGCAATTGCAGCACAGTGCTGCAGTAGATCAGTGCAGAAAGTCATCAGATATTACAAGGTGTAATGTTTTTGGTTGACCCTTCCTCCCAAGTCGATGACAAATCGATGACAAATCAGACAGTCGATGTCCTTAAAGTCGATGACAAATGGCAAGATTTGCCTCAACCACGCAATGACTAACTTACAGATAAAATGCGTTGAAGATGTCCGTAGACATTAATGTCTACGGTCAAAAATAGTGTCTTTATTTTCGATGGAGAGATTTAATTTGTAATCCTTAACAACATAATCACTTTTGATTCGTTTAAATATCTCTCTAACATAGGCTTATCTTAATAAACACCTATTTCTTTCTAGAGATTAGAAAACGCTCTCGAAAGTTACACTTAATCTTTGTTATACATTTAGAAACCACCAGAAATTGCATCAACTGTTTGTTTAAAGTTGATTTACCAGAACTACGTCAAATCACCATAGTAAGATCCATCAGAAACAGACACCATTTCCTGTCTAACCAGACTATTCGACGGGACCTCAAGATCGCAACCTTCAAAAAAACTGTGCACAAACTATCACAACGGTTCTATTCAAGGAACAGAAACTTACCGAATGAAACTGTGGCCGAGTTACCGGATTACGATCTGACGCTCCCAATGAACAGAAAAAGGCCCATGGCCTCTCTCGCCATCCTCCACTGACGACTGCATCGACTATCTGATTGATTGAACTAACGCCCGCCATGCTTAGGCCTTCTATTTAAACACAAGATCAAAGAAATTGATCCTACCACATACTGGAGATAAGCACCTCGAGTGCAGGCACTCCATTGTATACCCCTCAGTCAGTCAGTCTGAACTTTATAAAACAAAAGCAATTCCTGTCAGTTGTCCTGTAAATAAATTCTCCTGTAGATAGGAAGAAAAAATCGAGGTGCACAACTAGATGTTGCAACAGTCTTATATATGAAATTTCAACAATTCTACGACTAATAGATTTTGAGATATGAGAGTTAAAGATATGCAAACGTACACCATAAGTCACCAAGCTCAGGACACGCCTCCTAATTATAGAAAGCCTTACAACTCCTACATCATCAATCTTTGACGTCATCATTAGGCCTACATCCAAAAGTTTTATTTTCACAAAATAAAACTATTAAAAATTTCTCGTGGATCCTGCAACTATTAGAAAATATCATAAATTAACTATTAAAATTAAAATACTTTTCTAATGCAAAATTATTCATTTTGATCTATTTCCTTATCACATTATCTAATTAGTAATGGTTAAAATCTGCCATTTGTCGTAAAAGTATATTTGTTTCCAAAAATTTTTAAAATATTTTTATTCATGGGAAAATTTACCAAAAATATTAATAGCTTTATTTTATGAAAATAAAATTTTTAAATGTTGTCCTAATGATGACGTCAAAGCTTGGTGACGTAGGAGTTGTAAGACTTAACATATAGGAGGCGTTGGTTTGGGGGCTTTCGGCATTTTTGTGGGAGGCACTTGTCCGTCGTCGGACAACACCTCCTAGATATAGAAAGCCCTACAACTGCTACGTCACCAAGCTTTAACGTCATCATTTGGCCTACATTTAAAAGTTTGATTGTGACAAAATAAAGCTATTAAAAATTTCTGGTGGATATACCCATGATTGGCAATATTTTAATAATTTAAGATTAAAAATATAATTTTACGACAAATGGCAGTTTTTAACCATAACTAATTAGATAATGTGATAAGGAAATAGATCGTAGTGAATAATTTTGTATGAGAAAGATAATTTAATTTTAATGTTTAATATAAGATTTTTTTTAATATTTGTAGTATTTACCAGAAATTTTTAATAGTTTTATTTTGTGAAAATAAAACTATTAGATGTAGGCCAAATGATGACGTCAAAGGTTGGTGACGTAGTAGTTGTAAGGCTTTCTATATGTAGGAGGCGTTGCGTCGGACCATTATCTCACTACACAGTAGGACAGTGCTGTGTTTGAAATAACTGAATGTCTTTAGAGAATGTCTGCTATTGACCGCAACGTGTTGGAATATTTTGAGTGTTCCTGTAGAAGAACTATAAATGATAAAGACTATTTTCGATGGAGAGATTTATTTTTTAATCCTTATCAACATAATCACTTTTGATTCGTTTAAATATCGCTCTAACGTAGGCTTATCTTAATAAACTTTTTACACGTATTTCTTTCTAGAGATTAGAAAACGCTCTCAAAGGTTACACTTTGTTATGCATTTAGAAACCACCAGAAATTGCATCAACTATTTGTTTAAAGTTGATTTACCAGAAAGTGTTGAACTTTATAAAACAGAAACAACCACAAAAAAAATGTAGAATTTTCGTTATTAGTAATTCCAACTTTTGATAATGTCCAGCGTTGTCGTTGGCGACAGTGATGCCAATGTCAGGGGAAACAGGGGAAAAATAGGGACTTTTCGGCGGAAAATTGGCCTTCAGGGGAAAAGGGAGTTTTTCCTGAAATTGGCCATATTCTAGGGACTTTTTCAGATTTTGCCAGATTAAGGAAATTTTCCCTTCCAGAGGGGAATTTTTAGGTAAATTTATGTGGAATAGGGGAAAAAAACATTTCCAGGAATACGTGAATTCTGTTGGTTTATATGACACCTAGATGGATGATCCAATCCAGTGGCAGAAGGTGGGATGTATGTTATCGTAGGGGGCTAGATTTCACATCTGGTTTTCCTATAGGTTTGTAGTATGGTGGAAGAAAGGACTCACCGCGTACGCAGATAGCTTTGAAGTTTGAAGGGACCGAAGAAATGGGCTGGGACTGTGTGTCCATTTGCCCCTGCAATGCCATTGTTTGCAATTTTCGAGATCATCCTTCCTACAGACTCCATGCTTAGTTTTCCAAAGACATGAATCTCCTCAGCCTTTAGAGAAAAAGAGCTATGCTAAACATAGTTTTCTTTGTCTCTAGTGTGAGAAATTCTGTTGCACGTCAGACGATAAAACTAGTAGATAAAACCAATTCTTCTTTTTTTTTTTTTTTTCCCTTGGAAAGTAAAAAATCCTGACCTGATCGATTAGTTTTTTTTACCCTGCATCTGATCAAGATCACATAAAACTGAGATATCTGAATATTATACGCAGTGGCATACGCAAGAGTTAGGGGGGGGGGTTACAGCCCCCTACTCTTAAAAGAAGAATTATACTATACACTGAAGTACACTATGCACTACACACGTATGTGGAATCGATTATTAGGTATTGTTATAAGCGCATAATACATATGAACTATAGACGTAGTATCGGTGGGGGAGACACAGAGGGGCACATGTAGTCTGTGCCCCAACTTCAAAATCTTTTAAACAAACATTTGTTTTAAAATTTAAAAGAAACTCTCTATTCTGCTCTTAAATTCAATAAGTGTCCCCCCCCCTCCCTAAAATCTCTGTGTGCCTCCAAAATTTCTGTAGGTTTGGAAGCGGTGATAAGCCTTCCGCCTTTCTTAGAAAGCTCTTGTAATTAGGTTTTCTTAAGAATGTAATACGATGAACAATACCATAGGCGTATACATCGGGGGGGGGGGACAGGTGGGCACGTGTCCCCCTCTCCTCCCCACCAACTTCGTCTCAAAATCGTTGTTGAATTTATAAGCAACGATCTTGTAGGACAAGTCTATAGCCAGAAAATATGCAAGTGAAAGAGCCGGCATTCAATTTTCCTTGTGACATAAAATAAAATAAAAGTAAAATGCATTACTTCTGAAAAGTAGATTTTTTGTGTTTCAGTGCGAGAGTTAGAGCATATCAAATTATCTATATTTTCTTGTTCATTATCATATTTTAAAAGCAAGGGGGAGGGTCAAAAGAGATGCGCTTCTAACCCCCCTCGGTTAAAAAAAAACTTAATGAGCAAATATATATAGCTAATTTGATTATTTTTTTTATGAATTTAAACTTAAGCATAGTACAGTTATTTGTTGCATCTCCTCGATCAGAACCTCAATATCGCATGGGCAAATCGAGACTTTTCCCAGGGTCCCCTGCTCAAAAGGGCCCCAACTTCAAATGTTCTTCTGAAAAATTCTTTTTTATATCAAAATTTTATGAAAAATAAAACAAATTTCATAGATAGGGCCCCCTAGGTTCATCAATGCCTGCCCCCCCTTTTGGTCATACTCGAGCCCTGCCCTGGATGAAATCTGGCTGGCTTCCTTGGTTAGGGGGCTCGCATCATTTGCGCCCCTTTCCCTAGATAAGTGTCCATGTGCAGGGACATATCCAGAAAAACCTTTCGGCGGTGGTCCAAACGATAAAAAAGGCAGAGTTTTTCACAAAAAAACTTATCATTTTAGTAACAAAAATCAAAATTTCGGGGAGGGGGTCCGCCCCCCTCCTTAAATACGTCCTTGTCCATGTGATATACGATACCCCCAGGTAGCACAAAGATATTGACGAATGTCCACCGATATCGGGCAATATTTTGAAAGTCTCTGAATGTCATACATTGAATTTACGACATCTGCCGATATTGGCAGATATTAATTAAAAGTAATCCTTTTTAAAAACATTTAAGAGAATTTCTTCAATTATTTTATAACCTTATCATTCAGAAATAACATCCTAATGTTTGTTTTTTTTCATTTAGTCCAATTTTTTAGCGATATACTCATTTCAATGTACTATTTTAAACATTGGTGAATATCAGGGAATATCGCAGAAATGATATTCTGTTTACAACATTGGTGAATATCAGGGAATATCGCAGAAATGATATTCTGTTTACAACATTGGTGAATATCTGGGAATATCACAGAAATGATATTATGTTTACAACATTCAACTCGCGCATGCGTACTAATCGTTATTCTTGGCGTGCGGGAGGAACAGGAATTCCCAAACATCAACAACGTGGGAAGTCGGAGGCCGCCATTGAACTTATTTCAGGATACATTTTAATGATCGTCATGGCAAAGGATATAGAATTATCTTCTAAAATGTAAGTACATCTTTTATGTTATTTAACTGTCATTTACAGTGTTTTTTTTATATATTGATTTATGTATTGTTTGTTTATATGACGATGCAACAAAGAATATGCTGCACATCAAATCAGTATTTTTTTTCTACAATTGTGTAAATATTTCGTGAAAGGTGTTTTTGTCTGCACTTTCTATGTTAGCGATATTTTGAAAGAGAACGTAAATATATTTGCCGTTGCGGCCATTATGTGAAATATTCTTGTACATTTTTATTGTGATTGTTATAGTGCACAAAAAATACTGAGTTATTTTTGATATAGTGCACACTAAAAATATAATATCGAAGCTTTGGGGGGGGGGGGTGATTTCAGCTTCTTAGAAGCAAAGAAGTTTATCTTCATCGCAGTTTATATCAGAAGTTTTAATTTAGTCTCGGAGCATATTTCTAATTTTTTTTTTTTTTGGGGGGGGGGGCGAGTATAGAGTTTTTGAAACGTTTAAAGCTCAACTTCATGTGTTTAAAATTAATGTGAAGAAACACGAATTATATTCAATATTAAGTAGCTAAGAAAATTGGAGGAAATGCAAATTGTTATTTTTTTTTAATTGTTTAGTGGTTAGTCTAGTAGTTAGCAGTGTACTTAGAGCTTCATTTTGCATGTGATATACCATCATTTCAGGGTTGGGTTTTTGACTTCAAAAACTGGTTTTCGACATGACAAGCATCAAAATCTGGTTTAAACCGTTAAAAACTAATTCATAAAAGAAAGAGAACAATATGCAAACTAATTATGCAGTATATTGCATTAAACTAAATGCCTAATTAAAATTAATTATATTAAAATATAATAATTATACTAGCACATAAGTTGTGCTCACTAAGAATAATTAGTTTAATACCATTTATATAATACAAATTTATAAATTTAATGTATACAATATTATATATAAAAATTGTATATATCAGTGGCACAGCCAGAAATTTATCATGTGTGTGTGTGTGGTTACAACTACTGCAACTCACATATGTATACGTGTGTGTGTGATACGGGAGTGAAGAATATACCTTTTGTATGACGAAGAATATACTTCTTG